>JARHVA010002816.1:510000-517500 GCA_037957365.1 Torreya grandis | reverse complement strand
CTCTTTGTCAGGAGATTTTATGTTTTCATCCTGGTAGATAAACCCCTAGTCCATTCTATTAAGATAAGATAAAAATATGGGGTTTGGAACCAAATAATTATTTTTTAAATAGAATCAGAGTTCTATAAGAGATGTAATGTTTTTAATCACTCCAAATATTGTCCTCTCTAAGAGGCCTTCCCAACTCCCCACTCCCTAATGGGTGAAGAAACATCATACTTCAAACACTTCCCCTCATCCTCCCCATGAATCCCATCTTTCTCTTGCTCCCCTCAACTTGGGAGAGAGGTTATCAACAACTATTTCAATCAAGGTTTTGAGTCTCCCAAATGTTCCCATTCCAACCTGACTTGTCCCAAATAAGAATAACCCCTTAAAGATCCACTTTGATCCGATATCTTTAGATAAATCCAAAATGGTTATCCACTATAACCTCAATTGGTCAAGGTTCCTTTAGATCTTCCCTCTTTGATAGAAAAATTGGTAGAGGCAACTTTTTATTGTCCTATTTCAACTCCCATAAAATCTCAGGAATAGGAGGAGATTCACTCTAAGTGTCAATATCTCTAAAATATCCTATCTCTTTTACATCTTTAATTTTAGGAGGAGACTTGGTTTTACAAGAATGATCACTTGTAAAGGTACTGTTAACCCCAACCCACAAAGAAGGGTTATGTCAATCTATTTATCCAAATCTAGGTCAATGTTCTTCAACAAGTAAGAATGAAAATCACGAGAAAATTAAGGAAAAGGTAGAGGATAAATGGAATAAGGTGGAACTTAAAAAGGGTATAAAGAAAGCAAAAGTAGGAGAAGATCATAAATCTAATGACAAACTCTCTACTATGAATTATAGAATACAAGGAATAGATAAACAAGTTGAAAATGGTAATAAAATGACCCTCAAATAATTACAAAGCATCAAAAAATAAAGATTATATCATGGAATATAAAGGGTTTAAATAATCCTACGAAATAGAGACTAGTCAGAAATATTGTTTATAAACACAAACTCAATATTTTTCTTCTTCAAGAAACTAAGATGCCTAAGGACAAAATTTTGAAAAATAATGATAATAACTTGGGTAAAGTAAAATGTTTTAGTAATAGTTATAGAGGTTCTTTATGTGGTATGACTATTTTTTTTAATACCATAGCTCTAGAGGGATCAATGATGTTAAAATATAACTCACATATAAATGTTCATTTCAAATATACTCATAATAAAATGGAGTGGATCCTTACAAAATTATATGCATCCAATTCTATATATGATAGAAAAAAGCTTTGGGTGGACTTGGTTGAGATTAAGAATATTATAAAAGATATGGACTGGATACTGGTGGGTGATTCCAATTGTCCTCTCTCCTTGATGAAAAAAAGGTGGAATTTGTTCACTTAATGATATCATGATGGATTTCAATGATTTCATAGATAAGGTAAGGCTCATAGATGTGGAACTAAAAGGAAATCACTACACTTGGTAAAATAGGAGACTAGTTGAAAAACTCATCCAAGTCCAAATAGATAGGTTCTTGGTTTCTATGAACTAGGATATTCAATTCAACAGTTCTCTTTTCTCTCTTCCCAAGATTGGTTTTGACCATAATACTTTGATTTTAATCGGAGAAAAAATTACCAAAACTAAGTTTATCTCATTTAGATTTTAAAAATTTTGGTTAACCCACCCATCTATTAATGATTATTTAAAGGAGTGGTGGTAGTTTCTAGTTAAAGGATTGGATATGTTGATCCTATCTATGAAACTATAACATGTCAATAACAAGCTTAAGATATGGAATAAGGAAGTACTCAGGAATGTTTTTACCCAAAAGAATAAAATTAAGGAAGAATTACGTATAATTGAGGAAGATATAAATGTTTATGGTTCCAACCCCACTTCTCAAGCTAAAGAAAGGGAGCTCATGAGTTCATTTCACAACTTGAAATCCAAGAAAGAAATATATTGGCATCAAAAATCAAGGAAAACCTATATCAAAGAAAGAGATGGGAATACTAATTATTTCCATCACTCTATTTCTAAGAATCACTAGCACACAAAAATTTTATAAATCAAGGGAGAAGATGGGGTTATTTATAAAAAGGAAAAAAAAATTGATTTGTAAATTGTTAACTTCTATAAAAATATTCTAGCATTCATCCCCTCCCAGGATATTCAGTTAGAGGTATAGGTTTTAAGTCTTATTCAGGGTGTCATATCTCATGAAGATAATTCTTCTATTATATCTCTAACTTCTAATTAAGATAGTAGATCTATTATTTTATCTTTGGAAGGAGACAAAGCCCCAAGTCTAGATGGATTCCCCCATTTCATCTTCCAATATTTTGGGGAAATTATATATAATGAAATTTGTTTAGTGGGGCATAATTTTTTTAAATCAAGGATAATGCTTCAGGAATTTAATAACACTTTCTAGTTTTGATTCCTAAGAAACATGGATTTAACCAACTAAAGTACGTTAGACTTATTAGACTCTGATCTACCTTCCATAACATCTACACTAGAGGTCTAGCCTTGAGAATTCATATGCTTCTTGATAAGTTGATAGTAAAACAACATGGGGCATTTGTGTTTTATAGATAGATATCAGATGGTATCATCATTGTAAATTAATCTATCCATTATATTTCCAATTTTATAGATAGGGAATATTCCTTAAGCTTGATATGAACAAAGATTATGATAGGGTCTCATGGCTCTTTCTAGACAATGTTCTACATAATTTTGGGTTCAACCAAGTGGTATGGAATATAATTTCATCTTGCATTTATTCTCCCATGTATTTGGTCATCATAAATGGAATTCCTAAAGGATTATTTCCAATGGGTAGATGTCTTTGTCAAGGAGACCCTTTATCACCCTACCTTTTTATCTTGATGGTTGAAATGCTGATGAAAATCATCAAAATTGCCATATCTTCCATAATTATCAACGCTATTAAGGTGGCTCCTAAAACAAGACTAATAACCCATCAATAATTTTTTAATGATACCCTGATGATGGGAAAAGCCTTAGTGTCAAAAGCTAAATGCTTTAGTAAAATTCTTAATATCTATGGGGAAATGTCATGACAATGTGTTAACTTTATAAATAGTTATTTATTTATTTTTATCAATACTCTAGCTAGATTTTAGGTGAAGATTTATAGGATTCTTGGGTTCTTAATAAAAAATATCCCTTCTTCCTATTTGGGTATTCCTCTCTTCAAAGGCAAAATGAAATCTAAATCATAGAATCAACTAATTGATAGGGTCTAGAAGAAGTTGGTAGGTTGGAAAAAGAATTTTTTTATCTCAAGCTAGTAAATTGTAATTACTTTAAATTTCCCTATAGAGTATCCTTATCTATTTTATGTCCTTGTTTTCTATTCTAGGTAAAGTGGTGGACCAATTAGATAAATTATATAATAAGTTTCTCTAGAAGGGGGGAAGAAGATAGTTTTAGATTTCACCTTATCTCTTGGGAAAATGCATGGTTTCCCAAAGGTAAAGGGGGTTGGGACTTAGGAGTGTGAAATCATTGAACAAACATCTATTGGATAAATAAGGTTGGATAGTGTTGAAGTAAGACAATTAATGGATGAGAATAATTAAAATGGAGTATATGAATTCTAGGGTGAGTTCATATTTCCTTTTATATGAAAGGCCTAATAATGGGTGAACCTTTTATAAATCAATTTTTAAAGGAAAGGATCTCTTTAAAGGAGGCTTAAAATGGAAAATAGGAAGAGGAGATATAGTTGATTTTTGTGATGATCCTTAGATTAATTAGGTTCTACTAGACTCCTTTCAAGATTTTGTCAGGATTAGAGGTCATTTAAAGGAGGTTGTGGGCCACAAAGTGAAAGAATACTGGTAGGAAGAAGATGGAATAAAAAAGTGGAAGATCTTGCATAAGGAGTATATCAACAAGAAATTATATTTATCTAGGAATTAAACAACCTACTCTAGATTACTAATATTACTACATTCCCCAAAGAATATGAACTTGTTTAGAAGTCTAATCCCATTGGTATATTCTTAGTTAAATTAGGATATAAATTTTTATGGGACCAAGAAGGTTTGGAGGAAGATTAGATTATTTTGTGGGTAAAAAAATTGACACCTAAAATCAATGTTTTTTATTGGTTGGCTGCCCAAAACAAAATTCTCATAGTGGATAACTTAATTAAAAGATGTACTACAATTCCAAATAGGTGTATCATTTGTAAAAAGGAGTTTTAATCATTTGATTATTTCTTCCTTTTCTTCCCTTCCAATTATTGTATTCTTCATTCATTTTTCCTTTTCTCTAATTACTCTTGGATCTTCTTGAATTCTATCTAAGACCTAATTTATCAATAGAAGGCCCCTTGGGACTACCTTGCCTTGATATTTTGGTGGGATTTATCTCTTCCCCATATTTTTTGGGAAATTTTGAAATATATAAATTTTTATATCTTTGACAACTTGATTTCCTACCTCAATTCCACTTTTAAGAGGATTATGGTGTCTATTAAAGAGAACTAGTCATTATTTACTTCTTATTTATGAGATCCCCCCCCCCCCATTTAACCTTTACCAGGTCCTTCAATATTTGAAATTAGTGATACCTACCCATGTTAAAAATTATAATGTTAATATATATTTGATAAATTGGATTCTCCATCCATATTTATGGTGCACGCTAAATTTTAATGGAGCAATGAAAGGGAATCTTGGCATTCTAGGGGGTAGTAGGGTAATTTAAGATTCCAATGGTAATATTTTGGTAGCATATGTAGGTCCTATAATAATTCAAACGAATCACATGGTATAAGCCTCAACAACATGGTGTGGGATTGAGTTAGATACTAAGATGGGAGTGGAAAACCTTTAGGTGGAAAGGGATTCCTTTAATTTAATCAAGTGTCTGAAGGGAACATCCCAACCTTCCTTATTGATTTCTAGCATTATAAAGGATGAAAAATCCCTCTTATCTTTATTGAAAATAATGACCATTTCCCACATCTATAAGGAAGGTAACAATGGTGATAACAAGTTGACTAATATATTGGTTAGGAGTGACTCTCTCAGGCACTAGTATGGTGATGTGGACATTCCTAATGATGTCACACCTATCATTCAATATGAAAAATCCCAATAAAATTTGTGATTTAATTATTATAAATATTGATAAATCCAATCCATGTGGGAATATATTAAAAGCTACATGTTTTCAAATCATGATATATTCACATCTTAAGGCTACACGCAAGCATAAAAAATTGGCTTTAATTGTAATCATTAAACAAAAAATATAAATAAAGGCTTTTTAGCTTTGATAGCTACTTGTTATTTTTGAAAAAATCATAATAAAGATAAAAAGCTTAACATGGGTGGTGACAAAGATAAGGTGGAACCAATTTATTGTGTGAAGGTCAAGGAGGAACCCTATGTTTGGAATAAAATGATGAAGGGAGGACTATCAAATTTCATGGAGATGATAGTATGGCACGATATGGATATCTCTCATGATCTCACTAAAGGATGGTCTAAGAGAGAAGTTAGGATACATGACATCAAAATGATCATCTCTAAAGAAAAAAATGAATAAGTCATAGGTATGGTTTATAATGGGGTTAAGGGTTTTAAAGATAAAAAAGGAAATAAGATATATTTAATATTTTTTACATTTTTGAAAGGAAATAACCTAAGATCTCTAACCAAAAAAGGTTTCACTCAGTTGATTTCCCAATAAAATGGCTAAAGGTCCATTTACAAGTTATGAAATACAAAACCCTTAAGGGAAATCAAATTTTCATCTTCTCTCACCATTTCCTCTTGATAAACCATTTCAAAGGGCACCCAATTAGAATTATTTTTTTCCTATTAAAGTCTCTAGATATTTTTGTTTACAATTTAAAGAATAACCCATTTGTTGACCTTATCCATTATGGACTTATCCTTTTGATTTTTAAAATGGGGGAGCCACTTCAGATTAAATCTATTTTGTAGGCAATATATATCCAAAGTGACTAGGAATATTTTGTTAGGGACATCAAGGATTCCTTGAGAATTAGAGAGGGGAAGCTTGAGGGGACACAAGGAGAAAATGTTTTGGGAAATTTATCCCCTAGGGTTAGTAAGTAGGGAAACCATATATATGTTGACCCTATTTTTATTATGGGTCACTTTTATTTTAAGAATAATCTAAATGATGAAATTGAACATTCCCTATAAAAACTCTAGACTAGGGTTTTTATTTAGAGGTTATTGTGCTATAAAATCTTAGATGAAGTTGATAAGCTGAAATCATTACTTTAGATAAAGGAATTTTTCTTAGGTAAGGGAGATAAGAAGAAAGAGGGTGATGAGAATGTGCGAATGTTTGTTTCAACCACACATTTAAAAAGGAACAAAAATAACTAGAGTGGAGAAGGAGAAGAAGAAAGGAAGAAAATTGGTCAAGAAAAGGCAAACGTTAGAACTATGGGGATTAAAAGGAAGAAATAATTTATGGAATATCTATAAGGCATTAGTAAAAAGACTAGGGGAAAGGAAAAGTACAAATAAATCACTATAAATATAAATTTGGTTATCTATTTTGAGTTGGAGGACTTGGATTCTTGACTTCTTGGATTTTGGTTTTTTGTTGTCTTTTATATAAGTTCTTGGCAGAGGCTTGTTTATGGTTGTAGCTAGTTGTTAGTTGGTTGGTCATTATGGATGTACTCTATTTTTGGTCCCACCTATTGTTATTGTCTATAATATAGTTAAGATTTTGTATTTGGGACAAGTCCCTTAACCCATTTGTTTACCCCATCTAATAAAAAAATCACATAAAGCATTATAAAAAGAGAATAAAATGTACAATGTAATCAAATGTGATGAATATTAAAATAAGTAAATGTGAAAAAATGATGTCATCCCACATAAGATAAATAAATTCAAATTTAATTAAACATGAATAAAGACATAAATGATTGTAAATATCTTGTCCAAAATGTAAGATAAATAAATCCAAATCAAATCAAACAAAAATATTGACACAAATGATTTTAAACTATATCTAATATAAGATAAAAAAAGTCATATTAAATCAAATAAGGACATAAATTATTTTAATATAATAAAAACTCTCATATGAGTGAACACATGAAATGTTG
The DNA here is from genome assembly GCA_037957365.1 of Torreya grandis. NCBI lineage: Eukaryota > Viridiplantae > Streptophyta > Pinopsida > Cupressales > Taxaceae > Torreya > Torreya grandis. The sequence continues at coordinate 510,352 of JARHVA010002816.1, read as the reverse complement.
GTTATAAAATATGATGTAGGAAAGCATGACCATTTAAATACATGAATACGATGGCTAGGATGGTATTTATTTTAATGGATATGGGAGTTTTTAAGGAAGGCATGGTTATATTCCTCAAGGTATTATAATTCAAATCAAAAAATTGAAATTTCAAGTGGATTTATAAATTATTTAAAATTAAAATATCGAATAAATATGAAGTGACATGAAAAATTATAAGTGATATCCATCATGGGGATTGTTGGCTAAAATTTACCTACATACAAAACTTTTGCCTTGATGGATAAGGTCACTCTCTTAGACCATTTAGTGACCTTTTTCCTTCATATATTTGAATATGTTATTAGGTTAT
>JARHVA010002816.1:192500-505000 GCA_037957365.1 Torreya grandis | reverse complement strand
TAATTTATAACTCAATCAATATGATCCTATCATAGTGCCAACCCTTAAGAGTGTGCCTTACTTATTAGGAGACAATTCTAAAACCCCTTTTGAGAACATTAGATAAATAGAATTTTTTTATAATATCCATGACATCAATGAAGAAAATGTGGCTATCAAGTTGTTATCCATCTATTTCAAGGGTAAGGCCCTAAATTTGTATAGTATACTTGATCCTAAATCCATCATAACATGGGACCAATTAGGGGATTCTTTATACAAGAGGTTTGAAGATAAAAGTGACCACTTGCCACTAGAATAATAGTTGACTAAAATGAAGATATCTCCTCATGATATTATGTAGGATTTCAATAATATATTTCAAAATACATGGGATAGGATTCCAATCCTTTTCATTCCCACTCTTAACTATGATTTCCTATAGCATCTAAGAGATATCAACAGTGACATTGAAATGATGATACAATCTATGGGGGAAGGGGAACACACTACTAGATGTTTATGAGGTTGCAATCAAAATAGAAAATATCTTAATATAGGTTAGAAAGATTACACCTAGGGAACCTAGGCCCTTTTTTATTTAGATTTAACCAATTCCTATTGTCATTCCTCCCCTTTATACCATTCCTCCTTTTCCAACACTTGCTTCCATACCTATACCAAAGCAAGACAAAGCTTTAACTAGTTAGTATAGTGACTCCCAAGAGCACAACAACTTATAATAACTCAATAAAATATTTATAACCTTAGGAAATTAATTTTTCAATTTGAGGAGGAAATAATATTAGTATAATACACCTTATCAGGCCCCATATCATCCCCAATAGTCTTACCAAGTAAATAGGCTACCCTTTAATGGAAATTTCCAAGGACAAGGACAACCCAACTATGCTAGGTAAATTAATTAAAATAATAATGCTAAAATTAATTATAATAACTTGGTCCCTATTCATAAAAATGTTTCATAAGAAGGTGAGGGATTTATGTCTTGGAATTAGTCATTCAATAAATCCATTGTCCCAAACATAGATTTCAATAAGGGTTTCAATGATCAGTGGTAACAGGGTGCTAGTTATGGATTTAATCAAGCTCTAATGGATAAAAATATAAAAGTGCCTATGTTGACTAAAATAAAAGTGCCTCAAAAATTCCAAGGGATAAATGAAGGACCAAAATAATTAGGTGATACAATGGGTAACTATGAATAAGAAGAGTGTTATGCTTTCAATCAAGAAGTTATCTCTAACCAGGAAAACATTCTAATGGTAGCTAATATAAGGTTTAAAATAAGGAAAATGAAAGGAAAACAAGATGTATTTAAAGATTCCCTTAATCTTACTCCATTAATATTAAATCCAAATAATCATACTACTTCCCCAAAGATTCTAATAACTCAAAAAAATTATAACCAAAGAAACACCTTGGCACCTCAAAACCCACAAGTTTAAAGCATGATTATGGCTCCCAAAGCATAAGAAAAGGTTGGTGGTTTACACATTAATATTTCTAAGAAATTAAATAATTCTAATTTGGAACTTGATTTCTATACTCGATCAAGTAGATATCCTTTAAGAAGGCTTGTCAAAGATCAGTGTTTTAGAGAAGCAACCAATTGAGGAAAGTGTAGTTCTCACTAATGCAACCAAAGGAAATGAAGGGTAGTAAAATAAAGTGGTTAAAACTCATCCCTTATACCTTTTTATAATCATTTTTAACTCCTTGGTACACAAATACATGGTATATAGTAGAGAAACTACGTTAGTGATGCTAAAGTCAATAGCAGATCAACATGGTTTGAATTACGAACCCCAATGTAAGGGGGTTGTATAGCTTGATGGATCTTCTAATAAATTATTTGATATTATGAGAGGTTTAAACTTGACCCTCCATGATTTTCTTAGTGTTTTAGTGGATCAAGATGTGTTGGTTTTATAGGTGCCTCCTCATTTTGATCTATGCTTATCTAGAGACATCATAGCCAAAATTAAGGATTACCTAGTAGAAGATTGGTCTTATATGGATTTTAGGACAAGGTATGTATCCAAGGTGTCTATCAAGGTTGAACCTATTACCTAGTTTCACTTTAATCCTTATGGGTGAAGTAACCCAAAAATAAATTATACCATTATAGATGAGGAAGACCACCTTATTGGTCAACAACTAAACCCTCATCCTAAGAGGATACCTAATGTATTCTTAGATGATTTATGGATTGAAAATTATCTACTTGTTCCTTTGGGAGGTGTTCAAGAAACATACATGGGAGTTTATTACCTACATGAAGGGAATGAGTTCATGCCATCCCTTACTATGCTATAGGAGGATACTAGTGGATTATGAAAGATGTTATTTGATGGCTCAAGAAATATGAATGGAGTAGGTAAAGGTGTAATGTTAATATATTACTCTAATTACAAATAATTTTCATCATATAGGTTATAATTTAGTTGCTCTTGAAATTAATTTAAGTATGAGGACATCATCCATGGTATTTAATGGGCCAATAAGAGGGGGATAAAGAAATTACATGTGTATGGGGATAGTGAGTTGATAGTACATCAGGCGAGAGTTCAAAACATAGCCAAGAACCTCTTACTGAGTTCTTACAAAAATAGAGTGTGGGACCTACTTGAAGACTTTGAAGCCTTCAATATCTAAGAAGTGCTAAGAGAACAAAATTAGCACATTGATAGGTTGTTAGTAGTAGGGGCTTAGTTTGACATTGTAAATGATTTTAAGAGGTCTAAAATATAGCCACATGTTAAAGTGATAGTGAGATCATTAGTTTCAAATAATGAAGATCATCAACAAGTCTTTGATAGTGACAAGAAAATTTATAATTTCCTAAAGTAAGAAGCAAAATTATCCTCAACAAACTAAAGTAGAATTCAACAATAATATGAGGACCATATTGTTCAACTATAGTCAAATAAACATCCTAAAGGGCTATTGACCCTTGAGGGTCTTTTCCATGAAGGACATCACGTGAGGAAAGTCAAATTTATTATGTCTATTGATGAAGAAATTTTTTTGAGAGTCCTCATATTCAAGGACAATCTTCTCAACCTTGGAAAGGTGATCAATGAGGCATAAAAACATGCATTTGTTGAGATTTTTAGGGAATATTGTGATATCTTTGCTTGGGAGTATAATGATCTAAGAGGTTTTGATCCTAATCTAGCCCAATACACCATACATTTAGAGGCCAATGACAAACCTATTAGGTATAAATAAAGGCCAATCAACCCAAAGATTGAAAATTTTATGATAAAGAGTTAACCAAGCTGAGTGAGTCCATTATCATTTTTCATATCAAGCATTTCTCATGGGTAGCTACCCTAGTGCCTGTGATAAAGAAGAATGGTGAGATGCAATTATGTGTGGATTTAAGAGACTTGAATAGGCTATATTTGAAATACCATTACCCATTACCATTCATGGAATACCTCTTTATAATATTTATTAGTTAAGAATGTTTTTCTCTTTTGGATGGGAAATTAGGGTACAATCAGGTGCTAGTTAGGGATGAATACCAATACAAGGCTGCCTTCACCATAAAGTAGGGCACCTATGCTTATCATAAGATAAATTTTGGACTCTCAAATGTTTGATCTACTTTTTAAAGTTCCATGGACATGGATTTTTAAGGTTTTATAAATTATATGGTGCTTGTCTACTTGGATGAGATAACCATTTTTTCCAAAAAGGCTAGTGAACACTTGAACCATTTGAGGTTGATCTTTCAAAGGTGTAGAAAATATGGGATCTAGTTGAGTCCAAATAATTGTGTTTTTTTATCCATGAGGGTAAATTATTGGGGCATATTGTTTCACAATAGGGACTAGCCATTGATCTTGAAATAATACATGCAATATTGGCACTATCTTTACCCAAGAATAATAAGAGACTTCAAAGTTTCCTTGGAAAGATAAACTTTGTAAGAAGGTTTATACATATTTTTTCAAGCTTGGTTAAACATATCACTACTATCTTAAATAATAATTAGGTGTTCACTTTGATAAGAGAACGAAAAATAGGATTTAAGGCTATCAAACAAGCCATTGATTAATCACCTACACTCTTGAATCCTACCTTCTTAAGAGATTTCATTTTGTATGATTTTTCCAACATTGATAACTATCAGCTATTTTGATGCAAAATAATGGAGAAAGGATTGATAAATAAATTGCATTTTTTATCTAAGGGCTTTAAGGGTATGAATAAAGGTACACTTTTGTATAAAATCAAGTCCTTACAATTGTGAGAATCCTTAAAAAGTTTAGGCCTATGGTATCCAATAGAAAAATATACCTTATGGTGTCTAATCCAAGAGTGAGAAACTTCATTATCAATAAGGACCTAAATGAGAAGAGGGTTGGTTGGATTACAGGAGTCATGGGAACACATGGTGACTAACGTCTATGAAGAGAAAGATTTTGTTTTGGTGACACAAGATACCTTACAAATATTTGCACCTCCACCTCACACTAGCTATGTCTAGGATATGACAAAGTTCTTGTTAACAGGTGAGTGTCCTTAAGGTATGGATAAAATAAGGAAAATATACTTCAAAATTTATTCCATACCTTATGCTTTGATTAATGGTGTTCTCTTTATAGAATACCTTAATGGGGTGCTACTAAGAGGCATAGATGATGATCAAGTGACAAGATTCTTGGAAAAATTCTATGATGGACATGCAAGAGGTCATTTTACCCCAAGAACTAAAGCTACAAAAGTGATGAGGGTTGTTTATTATTGGCTTAGCCTCTTCAAAGATGTATATTCATGGGTGAAAAAATGCCAAAAGTGTTCTCTCTTTTTAGGCAAGCAAAGGTTGGTAGTCCTTCCTCTTAATCCCATTTAGGTATAGTTTCCATTCATGTAGTGGGGCCTAGAATTTATAGGAATGATCAATACACCTTCTAGTAGAGGACACAAGTGGGTATTCACTACTACTAAATACTTCACCAAGTTGGTAAAAATAATTTATTTATAGGAATCCAATGAAACAATAGTATTGGAATTCAATGATAGTATAGTGACAAGGTTTTGTGTACCAATAACCATCACTTTAGATAATTACTTATCACTTGTTGGTATGAAGATGAGTGAATGGGCACTTCAGTTAGGCATCTACCTTAACACATCCTCCAATTACTACCCCCAAGGTAATGCAATTGTAAATTCAATGAATAAGAATTTTATTAGAATAATCAAGAGGAATATGAAGGAGAAATAGAGAGTGTGGAATTAAAATTTAAGGATAGCCTTATGGGTTGATAGAGTGACCCCCAAGGTTGCCATTAGAAACTCACCATTTGTTCTAGTTTATGAAAGAGAAGACAAGTTGTCTATCTCTCTTGAGTTACCTACCTTAGGGATAACCCATTATCTTGAGTTGATGGAGAGTGAACCTATGAGTATGAGGATGGTGTATCTCATGGTGATTTAAGAAACAAGGTATCTTTTAATGAAGACAATGGAATCATATAAAGTTTAAGTCAAAAAAGGCTTTATGAAGAGAGCCATAACAAGAGACTTCAAAGAGGGTGATCTACTCCTCAAGTGGGATTAAATTAAGGCTAAGTTAGGCAACCATAAAAAGTTTCATATCTTGTGGAGTGGACCTTAATTTATCCATGGATGCAAACAAAACAATACCTTTCATCTTGCCCAGCTAGATGGTGAGGTATTACTCCTCCTAGTCAATGGCATTCATCTAAAGCCTTATTACTAAACAAAAGTTGTAGCCTTGTAAATATTAGTTTATATTTTATTATTTTAATATAATTAACTTGTGAGAATTTCCATTTTGTTGTGTGTTTCCCTTCCCTAAGTGCTTTGAGAACATTGATTTTGTTTTGGGTTGTCCTTTCTATTTTGAGAGTTTCAATCAGAAGATTTACAGCTTTATGCTCATTTGAAAATTAGTTGAAAAAGACTTTTGTTCCTCCATAATCCCATTAGATATAATAAGGAAAACATTCTCTTGCATATATAGGCATGAAATCCTAAGAGGTCACAATAAATGTTGGGAAAAATTGGCCTACATACAAAAATTTTGCCTAGATGGATCAGGCCACTCTCTTAGACAATTTAATGACCTTCTGCCTTCATAGCTCTAAAGATATTTTAAGGTTCTCTAAAAAGGTTCTAAGGTGATTTAAAGAGGTTAGAAGGTGCTCTAAAGAGGTTATAAGGTGATTTTAAGATGTTATAAGGTGCTTTGAATAGGTTTAAATGTGATTTGAAGAGGTTATAATGTGATCCAAAGAGGTTCTAAGGTGATCTAAAGATGTTTTAAGGTACTCTAAAAAGGTTTTAAGTTGCTTTAAAGAGGTTCTAAGGTTATCTAAATAGGTTTCATGATGATTTTAAGAGGTTTTAAGGTGATTTTATGAGGTTCAAAGGTTCTCTAAAGAGGTTTTAAGGTGATCCAAAGAGGTTCTAAGGTGCTTTGAAGGGATTTTAAGGTGCTCTATATTTGAGACAGTCCTAGTGTTGTGGATGATCTAATTATGGAAGGAGAAGACCAAATTCATGACACTGATCAATGTTATAAACCTTATTAAGTGCCTTCCCCATCCTATTTTAGGCATCTAAAATTAGGTTTTGATGAGAAGATCCTCTCTATAAAAAAGTAGTGTTTTAGTTCTCCTAACTCAAAACATCACCTACAACCAAATCAAGTGCCTTGAGAGCTAAGTGTGAGAGACATTAGATTATGAGGAAAGTCTTTGGGCACCATGAAAGTGATGATGAAATGGATAAGGTGTAGTAATAATTTTTGAAATTTTAGAAGTTATGGGGAGAGGCATTTACCAATTTTACCTATAGCCAGTACCCCAAATCTACACCTATAACCACCCAAATGGCAACTTCATTGACTCATTCAACCATTTTCCCTAAAGTGAAACTCAAGACATTTCCATTAAAGGTTAATATTTTTAGATCTCATTTTAAATTTAAGTAAAAAATTTAAAAATACAAGCCTTCATCAAAACCACTTAAGTAATGCCAGCTCATGAAGATACAATACACATTCAACTTTTGAAGGTAGCTTTGAAGTTTTGGGGCACCTACACATGGAGTCAAGACATAAAATTTGGTAAAGAAGATAATTATGACTCATATACCCCATATTATTTATATTTTCATGAAAAAAAAGGCATATATTAATTTTTTTGTCTTATACCTAAGGCACTCACCATGAAAATTCATGCAACTTAAGCAAAATTTGAGGAAAATCCATCTACAAACCTTAATATGCAAGATCCAAGTATTGAACATGGTGGAGATGTTTTTATTGTGTATATATAAATTCCTAAGATATTTTATTGGTTATAATAAGATTTTAAGTACCCAATATTTTGGCATAGTCCTCCACATGTTCATTGGTAGCCACCATTGAAGCTATGAGACATTTTTGAAGTTTACAGGTTGGTGGAGAGTTTTTGACCTTATGAGAGTGTTTGGGAAGTATAATAAGGTTATTTTTATTATTAAGACAACTGGTGAGAGTTATTAAATTCATTTTTAAATTCAAAATGAAGAGAGGTGCAAAATTACAAAATTTAGGATTTTGGCATGTAAGTGGGGACAGTGAGAAAAGGAATTTTTTAGGCACATAAAGGGTTGAATGGTAAAAAATAATAATTTTATTAGTTATATAGGTAATTGTTACTTTAAAATAATGAATTAGGTATTGTTACCTCATAATCTCAAGATACGACTTTTTATTTCTCCCTATGTCTTGCAATTCATAATTTCTGAGGGTGTTTGGGAACAAAAATAGAGTGTTGGGGGCTAAATAGGTACATACACATTATAAAAATTGGTATAAATAATTATTATTATCTAAAATATCCACCCATTATGACCTTTAAGTCACACTAGTATCCTATATTGTATATTTTTTTGTCTCAGACCTCATACACTCTATGGGAGAGACACAATCTTGAGGCCTAAATGAGAAAAAAATAGGCTTATTTGGTGGTCATTATCTCTGAATTAATTTTTTTGGGTATTTAACATGTTTTATAAGAATAAATAGACATAAGTGACTATGTTATGTTCCAATAAGATAAATGGAGGCTAATAAGCAAGAAAAAATAAGTTTTTATCCCTCCATTAATGGAGTCTTAATGTTAAAACCAAGTCTTAAAGTGAGAATTGCATAGGCCAAAATGGGGATTAACATATCTAAAAGTGATAAAAATGTATATAAGATCAACTAAAATTATTTTAGTGAGTTTTAAAAGGAAAATAGGACTCTAAGTGGCTCAAATTAGTAAAGAGACCCTCCTAGACCTACCTAGTGAACATATGGTTGCAGACCTTCCCAAGCTAATTTAAAGAGTTTCCAAGTGAATCAAATGTTTATAATTGTCTCAAAATAAGGGTAGGAGCCACATAAAGAGTTATTAAAATAAATTAATATCATTAAATCTCCCAATCACCATAGATAGGCCTAAAACCATTGTAAGCTACCAAAGAACTTGTTTTGACCAATATTGAGTTTTTGAACTCATAGGTCCATTATATGACCTATAATCACTTGAAAATAGCCTATAACGTATAGGTTAATATATAAATATAATTTTTTACCTATTTTTTATAGTAATTTGTCACGTTTTGGTGCTTATAAGGCCCAAAATTACCTTGGAAGGAGGTTCTTGCACAATTGGTTGAAAATGGCTCAAGCTTGAGCAATCCATCAATGAAGTCCAAGAGTTTTTCAATTTTAATGGTGTATTTTGTAGGTTTTAGGAGAAAACATGAGTAAATAATAAATAATAAATAAAATAAAAAACCCAAGGTTAGTTTCAAGTTAAAACACCAAGATCATTAACCATGTTGCCAAGTTTCCAACTCAAGCCAAGTGGAGATGGGGCATAAAGGTCAAGAGGAGTAGATATCTAAGGATAATTTATGGATCATGTAGGTAAGTAAATATAATTAATTATATGTAATAGGTATTCTATAATATCAAATAATTTTTTACAATTTGAGTGGATGGTGACATCATCTAAGACAAGAAATCTTTAGACCAAAAGTGCTTAATAGGCTAAATTAGAACTTCTTGGAGTCTTTCAGATATTCGTGACTAAAAAGTGTAGATAAAAGAAAAATTAAAAGTTATATAATAATACAAATTATCATACCTCTATTTCTTACATTGGAAATAAATTATAAGATCTTGGAGAGCGGTTGAAAATGCATTTATTGAAGAGTTAAAGCTTTCAATCTTCTAATCTCTTCCTCTTCTTCACTATATATCCCATTTTTGGGATAATTTATAAAATAATATCATTTAAAAAGTAAAAACCCTATAAAAATTTGTAATAAATACCTTTTGAAGCAATAATAGTATTATTTAACCTATCTTTTGGCCTTTAACTTGTGCTTAGTAAGCTTTTGCATGATGGCTTTGTGAAGAAGTGTTCTTACATGGTTATTATCCTTACTTATTACCTCTTTTTAGGTGTTTTAAAAATATTATTAGGTATTAATTTATGATTTTATAATATTAATATACTATTAGTGTGAGTTTTATAACCGTCTTTGCTTCATCTCTTGTGTGAGCCTAGTTTTAGAAATGTTGATGCAAATTAGCTAGTTTGAGAGATTGTGTGACCAATGATTGACTTTATGCTCAATTATTGATTGTTTAAAGATAATTAGAGTGTAATTTAATATGTTTAATCACACATTTAGTTATATTTATCATCCCTTACCCCTTTTTAATCTCTTTTCCAAGTAGAAATATCAGTTTAGGTGATCTGCCAAGAGGAGGCTAACCTTATTTGGAGGTTCAACCTCATTATAAGATACCCACAGCTTGAGGTTGATCAAGTAGTGCAGCTATGAGTGAGATATACTTAAAAAATATCCCATAAGGGTTAAATTCTATGCTAAAATAGGGATATCATGGAATATATGATGAAAGTTTAAGATTTCAAGGTGCCACAAATGTGACATGAAAATACTTAGGAGATATTGGATGATCTAGTTAAATAGGGAAGGCTAAATCAAGTACCTATTAAATCCCACCTAAAAAGTGAAAAATTGGGATAACAATTGAATTATATTTATAATATTATGAAGGATATATACATGTCCCACAACTTAGTCTCTAGTACTCAAGACCCCTTATAGATCCATTGATCTATTGTGAATATTGGGTAATTATGTAATAAGGTAAGTGGTAATAAAATTTAATAATATAAAAAATGATGAAATGAGGTCTCATGCACCAATATAATAGCATATTTCACCCAATGGACCTCATATATATCATAATTCCAACTATGGAGTGTTAGCTTCAACTAACATAGGAGATGTACCAAAAAGATCACATCTTTTGGTGTGATATAAATTTTAAGATTGGATTTTTATTTTAAAAATGATATTTATTTTAAATATTATAGTTTTTCCCTATTGCTCCTCCATATGTATTTATAATGACCAAATATGGGGGATATAGATAACTAACATAATATATATTACATATAGATACTACAATGGAGTAGTTAGAGACCATGGTACCTAAAAGACTTCTATACTTGTCCCACATGATATTGTGAAATCTCAAAAAAAACCTTAATTTGCATAAACTAAAATATATGTTGGAAATGGGGATCATAGAAGATCCATCCATGTAAAATGGGTTATACAATGATGAATATGATGGTTGATAAATATAAGGAGGGAAAGTTTTGATTCAAAAGTGACTAAGCTATGGAATGAAAGGTGATACTCATGTCACTAGATAAGTTAAGATATCATACATGGGCTTTGGCAAAAAAAAATCAAAGGATAAATCACCCTAAGAAGGGATGAATTCAAAATGACATCAAGTAATCACTAGAAGATAAATAAAAATGTAAAAAATGGTAAATGTGATAAAATAAACTTGACAATGATAACTAAGATACATAAGGATACTAAGGAAAAATTTAAGGTGATATAAATTATATAGAAAAAACCTGAATGAGATCCCTAATATTCACATGGAAACAAAGGTTGGTTGTAAATTGATTATAAAAGGATAAAAATAAAGCAAACATTCATACAAAAAAGTAATGTTTTAAAAATGTAAAAATATTGATATAAGATCAAGATATGTATAACAAGCATCACATATGCTAAGAATAATAATTTTAAATCCAATATTATGACAATGTGAATTCAATTTTATGAAAAAAAATCATCTCATAATTAATTTGAAAGGTCTCAACATACATCATCAATAAAATATACTAAACCCTTTCGTAAATAATATTTTGATCTAATCATGGTCTCGTCTACTCTTTCTGAGATTCATGATAGGAATAATACCATACAAGCTCTAATAAAAAATTAGGTTAACTATAACAAGGAGGGTAAGTGAGCTAATAAATAAAATAAATGTGAGGAATATATTTTGTCATGGGACACATGTCCTCTTATATACATGCCACCTCTAGTTATAAGGGTGGTTGTTCCTCCATCCTAGATGGACCATGTGATCACTAGTAGGAATCTGGAGGTAAGGGAATAAAAATGTATTTGAAATTATAATGGATATGTCTAAAAACACACTATATGTATATGTTTGTGTGTGTGTGTGTGTGTGTGTGTGTGTGTGTGTGTGTGTGTGTGTGTGTGTGTGTGTGTGTGTGTGTGTGTGTGTGTGTGTGTGTGTGTGTGTGTGTGTGTGTGTGTGTGTGTGTGTGTGTGTACATACACACACACATATACACACACATACACATATACATACACACACACACACACACACACACACACACACACACACACATATATGTATATACATATACACACACATATACACATACATACATATACATATACATACATACATACATATACATACATACATACACACACACACACACACACACACACACACACACACACACACACACACACACACACACACACACACACACACACACACACACACACACACACACAAAGATATACATATGTGTATGTACATATGTATACATACATACATATATGGTGTGTATCACACTAATGTAAAATAAAATACAAATAGCTATATTTGGATATATAATATGGTGTAATATTTACTGGTAACATGTTTGGGAAACTAGTAAGCTTTGATTCTTATAGATGAATTACATTAAAATAGTATTGAATATCTAAAAATTGGGTTAAATAATGCATACTCATTCCATGAAAGTAATAAGCATGTCTAGGATTAGTATAACTAAGTGGTTTTCTATTTGCAGTAGGATTTGGGTCCTACATTATTTTCTCTACTAATAATTTATAATAAGATCTATACTCTTTGGCTGAATGACTAGATACCTTGTGAAACTCATAGTATAATTCATCCTCTTAGGTGGATGGGTGTGGTACCATGTTTGAACTACATGTATAATGATAATAGAGCCTATCTATAACCTCATCAAATAAATCATCAATATTAAAGCATAGAATGGTGAACTCATATACTTGATTTTACTTTAGATATATTTGGTACACTTTAGATTTTTTTTGCATGTGACCATATACAATGTGTAATAAACACAATCATCTTGAAACATTTTTTTGGATTCAACCTCTATGTAGTCCATTTAATTATGGATAACATCTCCATAGGAATTTATCTTGATGGATATGAAATTTTTGAAAACGTATATGGTCAAGTCACAACACAATCATTGAGTATGCTCTAAAGAAGTTAAAAAATAACATGAGTTGTATGTGAAGCTAGAATGTGATCCATCTTAGGCATATGGATATCAAAATAATAATGTAAACTAAATCACAGGGAGAGATAGGGTGAATGATATTAATTAGTTTTAACTTAGAATATTTTTTTTTGAAAGAGTGTTGGATAGAGTAAATATAATGGATGATGTATACATCTTTAGCTTGGGCACAACTAAGTAAGTAAGGGGCATTCATGTTATAAATATTATTATAATTTATCAGATTAATATATATATTAATTTATTCAAGCATTATATTAATATATAATTAATATGAATTATGTTCCTTAGGGATGACCACATAAACAATAATCTCATCATTCAACATCTTGTACAAGAGAGGTTGAAATGAGTGTGGTATTTGATATATGATCTTATAAGGGAGATTAAATTTTTTATATTTAGATCAATCTTGTTGGTGTCATCATCATCATAATGGAGGAGGAAATATGGTATATTTATAACATGTTCATGGTGATTATTATAACTTTTGTTCAAGTAGAAAGGATAATTAAAATGTTTATATTCTTAAAAGAGAAAGCTAGGTAAATGATAGAGGGTTGGTATTTTAAAGACACCACATTATTGGAAATGGTATAAGTTATAAGGGTTAGTATAACCTTAAATATTATGTATATAAAAATTTCATGGAATTTTAAAAAATGAAAATGTGAAATAATTTGATTCTCTCATGCGATGAGTCTAGGGCAATTGAGAAATATGTTGTATAATAGAGGGAAGTTAAAATCATAATTTTAATTCTATTAATGACAAGTGGTACTATTATAGGAGTCTAAATTCATATTAATGGATGAATTTTTTTTAGTAATATCCTTGGCACATGTTCTATATAGATTTAGGATTAAATTTTTATTATCTTATTTTTTGATGAATTCTAAGGAGGTGACACAAGTTTCATAACCTTTATCTATCAAGGCTTGATCGAATCCAATATCACCTAATTATACATTAATGAAAAAAGGAGTATCATAAACATGAAGATAATATACATTACATGAGACCTTAACTAAATACATGCTTTTATAGTTTGATCAACTTTGATATACATCTGTTCACATTGTTATAAAATTATATGATCAGAACTTGTAAAGGTAGATTATTTCCCCATAGGTCATGATTGATTGATACTCACATAAAATAAGACATATATAAGTTAGTTTATAATATAAGTAAAATTCCCCATGATCTCAATTAATGTATTTTGATATGGAAACTTAGAAATTTATTCTACAAGATCCCATTCATCAAAGATGTTATGACCCAGACAGGACTGTAAAAGTAGGACTGAATTTTCAAAAACATAATTGAATATGGAAATAAACCATAAATAATTTTTCTATGAATAAAAGTGTATAGTCTCAAAATTTATAGTACATATGAGGAAATCTAGTCCAATAGTATCATCCTAGATAATGTAGTTATTTTAGACAAAGACAAAAAAATCAGATTGTATCAACCTAGACAAGACATTAGGATCATAAATGAAGGTGGAAATAGACTATAACAACCTCACTAATATATTATAAATGGAATTTTTTAATGAATAAAAATGTATTTATATGGCCAATATATTCAAAATTTATCTAGAAAGGAAATAATGTACCATGTTGGATAATATAGTTGTAACAAATGTTAATGGAGAAAAATATTACACCACATTGCCTTTATAGTAGTTAAAGGAGAGATATGTATTGATTTGGTTGATATAATTGTTAAGAAATAAAAATTTACCAAGTTGGTTGGTGAGATTAGGCTATTTGAAAGTATTCCAGTTATAATTTCATCTTATCTGATATCCACAAGAAGATGTTTAGGGTCATGTTTAATTGTTCTATAAGTATGATAATGAATATGATTATGACAAGGATAAGTATCAATATACAGTAATACTTGCTTCATTTTTTTTTATTTTGACTAGTATTTCCTCATTGTTATATTGATTGGGATCAATTGTGGTTTAAATAACATTGGGGTTGGAGGTTGATTTTGATTTTTAGGTTATTTATTTTGACTGTGGTTTCAAAGTGTATATAATTAAATCATAAGGTGAGAATTAAGTTAGTGAAATGCATCATGTTATACATTGTATTCATGATATTTGGATAAATTATAATAGGATTAATGTCATTATATCATCATTGCTTCATGATCAAAGTTTAATCCAAGTAAAAATAGCTGTTTAAAAATCTCCAAGTGAACATCTAATAATGTGTATCCTAAGCTCAAATAGTTAGAGAAGATAATGAATTTCATAATTATTAAATTTTGAATAAAGAGAGGGATAAAAGGGAATTCCATTTAAATGTGTTGGAATAGTATCATCATTATAGTTTATTGGTATAATAAAATTGATGGTTCTATTAAAATCATAAGTGTATAAAACACCATCATGTTAAACATTAGTATTTTTAGATCACATAATCATTTCAGTCTAAAGTTTGGTATAGATAGGATCTTATATTATTACTAGGAATTATTGACATTTATCAGGATGTAGGGATTAATTAAATGATTTTGGAAAAATGGTCTTGAAGATGTATTATATTTTGGGTTTGATTATACTTGTAAAAAAGTGTAATGGGTTGTATTCTTGCATGTTATGTTCATATTCATTTTTTATGTCCTTATAATGCTTGATGAAGGATTCAGAGGTATCATTCTCCACATAATTTTAATTTATGAGGTGAGCCAAGATATTTTTAAGTATATTTTTGGATTGAAAAGTTTGAACCAATGTGTTGGCTAGGTAATCAAAACTAGAGATTGAGTTAGATTTTATTTGGTTGTACTAATCTAAGGCATCACTTAAGAAGGTTTTGTCTAGTATCTTGATATTGATAAAATTATTTATCTTATTAATTATATATATATATATATATATATATATATATATATATATCTCTGTGTGTGTGTGTGTGTGTGTGTGTGTGTTTATGAAGATTAAAAGTGCAAAAAATGATTATGAGATCAACTATAAGTGATATAAGGAGTGATTCCAACCATGTTCATGTTTAAAATTTGAAAACTAATGAGTATTTTTACATATGTTTGATGTCTTTATTATTAATTGATGGTTGAATATTGAGACTACCATGAGAATATCTAAGGGAGGGTGGGGTGGGGATGGGAATTTCATTTTTTAATCCCTAATGGAGTTGTTTAAAAATATTTTACATTTCCAAGAGTTTGTTTTTCATTTTCATCTTGTGAGAACTACTGCTAGCTTTAATATTAACCATTTGGATAATTGCTTGTAATATGATTTGATTAGGATAAAAAGTGTATTTAATATAATTGGATGATTAAGTTTCCTATTTAGAGGCACAATACATGGAATTAACATTATCATTAATGTTTGTATAAAAACTATCATTAACATGGATATTTTGGTTTGGCCTGCTAAATAAGAGGGCCACCATGTTAGTAGAAATACAAGGAATGGTAGATGAAGGAAATGAAGAAGATGAAAATTTATTTTCCCCAAGTCTTGTACTAAATTTATGATTATGGGGAGGATAAATGTATACATTATGTTCTATCATGATATGGGAGAAAACCATAAGGTCCTTTCACCATGTTCATGATGTGAATGGAGATATATTACCATCTCATTTGTATACTCAATGTCAAATTATTTTTTGACCTCATAGTTTTAAAGTAGGTGACCACATCTAGAATATTTTGTATTTTTATGACTAATAGTTTTTAGATACATCATAATTACTTTTTTTTTATGTTCAATCATGAAAAAATTATAAGGTATGTATGTGTTTGTACATAATTTATAGGGATTGGTTAGGTCCATAGTATTAGAATTATTACCAAATAGTTGGAGTTATTAGTGTTTTTTCTATTCAAATTGGTTAAAAATGTATTCCATTGTGGAAGAAAAAATATTAACTATACGGAGTTGTTTAGTGTAATTTTTAAAACATGAATGCCAAAAATTGACTATATCGACTTGGTTGATATGGTCATGAACTAAAAGCATGGAAAAAAAAATTATATTAGGTTGGATTGCATAGTTGTGTCATAGGGAATAACTATATCAAATTGGTTAATATAATTATTAGGAATATGTTAATATTAGACCATATAAGGTTAGTCGATACAATTGTTAGGAATATGGTAATATTAGACTATATTAGGTAGGTTGATGTTATTAGGTAGAAATATATAATTATGTTGCTTATTTTATTAAATTAATAAAATGCACAGAACTATATTTTGTTGGAAGATGAATTTGGGGAAAAAAACAAGTTTGCCTATGTAGCTAGGGAAAAACATAGAAATGCATCTGGTTGACTAATGTAGTTAACACATGATAGAAAATGGTATGAAGGTGGCTAATATAGTCTATAGGATATTAAATCTAAAATTTACCTAACTATTATTATAAGTAAAGAATGGAGGTAAACAATTAAAGGTGTTTTTTAATTTTAGTTTCTCAAATATAGTGATCTTGATTATAAATAATGAATACACATTTGAATCCACTTACCATAGAGAATTCCACTATTCCCATGGCCACACTATTACATTTTTTAGGTATTAAGAGTAGCTTTGCATGGCTAACCATTTACCAATATTCTATAAAATGGGATTTATGTAATGATTCCAATTCTTTCTCTATATATAAGAGAGACACATCATTGGTATGCTTTTCAAACCATATCACTTAAGCACTTGAGATGTCTTCTTCATCAACCTCACTCAAGACTTCATCTTCTTTTTCAACTATGAATGATGGTTGATTTGACCATCAGAGGTCCATAACAGCACACCTATCTTTCTCAAGGTCTAGTTTACCTTCCTCTAGCTCCAACCTATGAGGGAAAGATTCATTTTATAGTTTGTCTTAAAGTGGGCCAACCTTCAGTACCAATTATATGAAATAATAATTGCATGATGCATAATTAATTAATCCTAGATTAGATAAGATAGAGCACACCTACACTTATGATTAGGTATATACTTATTAATAGATATCATGACCAATATGGGGATCTTCTAGACCTGATTAGGGGATCACTTGTATCATTTGTTATAACACATCATGATAGGAAGGGTTTCAAAGATTACAATCTAACACAATCACACAACAACCCTAAAAGAGTCTTATGATTTGATGTTCACTTATGTAATAAACAAAAAATTAAAATATTCTAATAACAATAAAATTAAACTAATCTAGTGTGCACCAAATCTTTTGGCACAAAGTAGTGTTGGGGATCAACAAAAAATGGATTACACTTGTGAAAGCAATAAACACAGAAATAAATCAGATAGATAAGCAACTAGAATGATAAATAGCATAGAACAAGAGATACAAGAAACCACCCTGAAAACTTGTATTAAAACTCTTTACAAATGGAATACAATGAAGAAACTTCTTTCTTCCACACCTCTCTCAGATGCACAAGATCTCTCACTAGATCTCTATTCCTCAAGAGCTCTCTCTCTCAAGTACAATCAAATCCAACAACTTGGATTGATGCAACTCTGTACTATCCTTCAAACATTCATAATGTTCTACTCATACTCACACACTAAGCTAAGAAGATCTTTCCTACATATAGAATTAGGAAACTTGAGCATGCTCTTACAACAGACAGTTAAGCCTCTTGAACAAGGGCTCTAAAAATAATATTGCTAATAATAGAGACATGAGCTTGAGAATACAACTCAAACTCATCATGCAAACACTCGCTTCCGTCCTCGAAAATCACTTTCTGGACACACAGGTAACCGACGTCGGTTCTTGCTTGTTCGTCTTTGACCGTCACCGACCGACCCATTGCCGACGTCGGCGCCTCTGCTACTGCACCTGACCGATGTTGGTCGCTCCTGACTGACGCCGGTGTCTGTGTAGACCTGAACCTGTTAAAGTCTGCTCCTTGGTGAAGCTTTTAGCTCCACACCCTAACAATCTCCCACTTGGAGATAAACAGCTTCACCAGTACCTGTACAGCAACATCTTCTAGCTCCTCCATCTTCAACTCAATCATGAAGACCAACAAAAGTTGAATGAAGATTCAACTTCTCCTTAGTAACCGGCTTGGTTAACATATCAGCAGGATTACTACCTGTATGGATTTTCTCCAGCTTCAACTCACCATCTTCTAATACCTACCGTATGAAATGGTACCTTAGCTGTATGTGCTTGGTTCTTGAGTGAAAGGTTGAATTCTTAGCCAAATGGCTTGCACTCTAACTGTCACTATACAATCTATAACTCCCATGCTCCCTTCCAAGCTCTTCCATGAACCGTGTCATCCATATCATCTCCTTGCTAACTTTTGTGGCTGCAATATACTCTGCTTCTGTAGTTGACAAGGCAACAACCTTCTGCAACTTAGATATCCAGCTAACCGCTGTTCCACCTACAGTAAAAACATAACCTGTGGTGCTCCTCCTGCCATCCAAATCACCTGCCATATCTGAATCTACATAGCCATGTAGAGAAGTATCTGAACCTCCATAGCATAAGTGTCTACTGTTGGTTCCTCTCAGATATCTAAGGATCCACTAAACTGCTTTCCAATGTTCCTTACCTGGACTGGCCATATACTTACTTACTACTCCCACTGCTTGGGCAATATCCAGTCTAGTACACACCATTGCATACATCAAACTTCCTACCGCGGAAGAATATGGAACCTTACTCATGTACTCTACCTCATCATGTGAATTAGGACATTGTTCTTTACTCAACTTAAAATGTCCAGCTAAAGGTGTGCTTGCCGGTTTAGCATCCTACATATTGAACTGTTTCAACACCTTGTCCACATAATCTTCTTGAGACAATATCAACCTATGATTTTTTCCTGTCCCTCTTAATGCTCATGCCAAGGATTTTCTTTGCTGCTCCCAAATCCTTCATAGCAAACGTTTGAGCTAATTTCACCTTAAGCTCAGAGATATCCTGCATGTGAGATCCTACAACTAGCATATCATCTACATACAACAATAGAATAATATATCTACCATTATCATATCTCTTAAAATATGCACAATGGTCAGATTGACATCTACTGTAGCCATGCTCAGTCATAAACCTGTCAAATTTCAAATACCATTGTCTAGGAGCTTGCTTGAGGCCATACAAGCTTTTCTTCAATCTGCACACTAACTTCTCCTTACCCTTAACCTCAAATCCTTCTGGCTGTTCCATGTATATTTCCTCATCCAAATCTCCATGAAGAAATGCTGTCTTAACATCTAGCTGCTCAAGATGCAAATCCTCAAAAGCAACCAAAGACAATACAACCCTTATAGAAGTCATCTTAACAACAGGAGAAAAAATCTCACCAAAGTCAATACCTAGCTTTTGTGCAAATCCTTTCACTACCAATCTGGCCTTATATCTCATCTGTCCATCCTCACCTTCCTTCAACCTGTAGGTCCATCTGTTCTTCAGTGTTCTCTTACCAGCTGGCAACTCAACCAAATCCCATGTTTGGTTCTCTCTTAAGGACTCCATCTCCTCAACCATGCCATGCTTCCACTTACTCCTGGACTCCACCTGTAATGCTTCTTCAAAACTCTCTGGTTCTCCACCATCGGTTAGTAATAAATAATATAAGGAAGGAGAATATCTAATTGGAGGCTTACTTACCCTTTTTGACCTCCTGATGGGTGTCTTGGACTCGTTCTCAACATGCTGTCTACCCAAATTCTCTGACAGTGACCAACCTCGGCCACCTGTAGACCTGTTACTGGCTGACGCCGATTCTTCCTCACCGACGTCGGTGCCTTCTCTGTCGACGTCAGTCTCTATATGACTGAAATTGGTTTCTGTACTATCGACACCAGTTCCTAACCTGCCGACATCGATCTCTGTGTTTTCCTGTAAGTGATTATTTCTTTTTCCCGCGAGCTCATTTTGGACCATAACTTCATCCATTTCACCATTGCTCTACCCAAATTGATCCAGCTTCCTTATCTGATCACTGTACATCACTCTTTCATTGAAAACAACATCACGGCTCCTAATTACCTTGTTAGTTCCTAGATTCCAAAATCTGAAACCAAAATCATCTGAGCCATAGCCAATAAACATGCACCTCATAGACTTAGCATCAAGCTTCTTTCTATTTTCCTTATCTATGTGAACAAAGGCTTCACAACCAAAAACTTTGAGATATGAGAGATCTATCTTTTTACCTGTCCATGCCTCTTCTGGAATTCCACCATCTAGAGCTGTAGAGGGTCCTCTGTTAATCAGGTACACTGCGGTGTCAACTGCTTCTGCCCAAAACTCTAAGGGCAACCCAACATGCAATCTCATACATCTTACACGCTCCATGATTATTCTGTTCATCCTTTCAGCAATTCCATTCTGCTGAAGTGTCCTTGGAACCATCCTTTGCCTATGGATTACTTGTGTATAACAATACCAGTTAAACTTAAGACTGCAGAACTCACCGCCATTATCGGATCTCAAGCACTTTAATCTTCTGCCTGTTTCATTCTCAACCATAGCTTTCCAAATCTTAAAAGTCTCAAAAACATCAGATTTCTTTTTAATACAGTAGATCCATACCTTCCTTGTAGCATCATCTATGAACGTAACATAGTACCGTGATCCTCCAATAGAGGCTACCTGAGCCGGTCCCCACACATCTATGTGAACAAGCTGCAACTTATGCCTTTTCTTAGTAGACCCAGTCTTGAGAAAACTAACCCTTTTCTATTTTCCAAATACACAATGCTCACAAAATTCTAGATCCATACTTTTCAAATCTGAAAGCATACCTTTAGACTTAAGAATTGACATCCCCTTCTCACTCATGTGGCCAAGCCTTGAGTGCCACAATTTAGCATCCACATCTGAAGTAGATAATACAGAAGGAGATTTGTTAGTAACACAATTACACAAATAGAGAATACCCCCTCTCTTACCTCTGGCCATAACAAGTGCACCCTTGGTCACCTTCCAAGAATCTGCTTTGAGAGTTACTGTACAACCCTCATCTCCTAACTTTCCTACAGAAATCAAATTTCTCTTCAAGCTAGGAACATGCATCACATCTCTCAACACCCATGTGTTGCCATTCTGCATCTTTAGCTGCATTTTACCTTTGCCCGTAATCTTACAAGGCTCATCATCCCCTAAGTACACTATTCCAAAATCTCCATGGATATAGTCACTGAAATATTCTCTGTTAGGGGTAGCATGGAAAGATGCACCATAATCTAATACCCAAGATTCTATATTATTATGCAAAGAGAAAACTAGAGCATCTTGTGCAATACCTACAACCTTTACCTCTTCCTTTCCTTCGTGCTGATTGTCCTCCTTAGGCTTTGACCAGTAATCTCTGCTTATGTGCCCCAACTTTCCACAGTTCCAGCATTGTGGCCTTCTGCCATTTCTGGATTTGGATCTGCCTCTTCCCTTAGACTTAGATCTTGATCTCCTCTTACTCCTTTCTTTTTGCCTTCCCTTGCTCTCGAGATTTAAAGCGTTCCCAGATGTCTCTTCTGTGCTTTTCCTGCGAATTTCCTCATTCAAAATAACACTAACAACATCCTCTACTTTCAAAATATTCGAAGCAGAAGCAGTATTAGAAACTGCCATTACCAAGCCATGCCAGCTTTCAGGGAAAGAACATAATATTAAAAGAGCTTTTATTTCATCTTCAAATACAATATTGACTGAACTTAATTGATTAACAATACCATGGAAATCATTCAGGTGATTTGATACAGATCCACCTTCTTGCATATGCAAATTAAATAATTGCTTCATAAGATATACCTTATTAGAAGCTGAGGGTTTTTCATACAAATTTGCTAACGTAGTCATTAACTCTACCGTAGTTTTTGCCTGTGACAAATTAGATATCATAGTGGATGCAAGACTCAATCTTATAGACCCCAGAGCCTTTCTGTCAAGAACTTCCCATTCTTCATCCTCCATGTCCTTGGGCTTCTTTGCTATCCCACCTAACGGTAAGTAAAGATCTTTCTGACACATATAGTCCTCTATCTACATTCTCCAATGTTGATAGTTCTTGCCATTAAACTTTTCCATTCTCAACTTACTTTCTTCTGCCATTGCTTCTCCCACTCAAATAGAAATCCCTGCAGAAACCCCTATGAGCAACCTGTAATCCAAACACACTACACAGATCTGAACCACTTATTAGTGAACCTAAGCTCTGATACCACTTGTTGGGGATCAACCAACAATGGATTACACTTGTGAAAGCAATAAACATGGAAATAAATCAGATAGATAAGCAACTAGAATGATAAATAACACAGAACAACAGATACAAGAAACCACCCTGAAAACTTGTATTAAAACTCTTTACAAATGGAATACAATGAAGAAACTTCTTTCTTCCACACCTCTCTCAGATGCACAAGATCTCTCACTAGATCTCTATTCCTCAAGAGCTCTCTCTCTCAAGTACAATTAAATCCAACAACCTGGATTGATGCAACTCTGTACTGTCCTTCAAACATTCACAATGTTCTACTCATACTCACACACTAAGCTAAGAAGATCTTTCCTACATATAGAATTAGGAAACTTGAGCATGCTCTTACAACAGACAGTTAAGCCTCTTGAACAAGGGCTATAAAAATAATATTGCTAATAATAGAGATGCAAGCTTGAGACTAAAATTCAAACTCATCATGCAAACACTCGCTTCTGTCCTCAGAAATCGCTTTCTGGACACACAGGTAACCGACGTCGGTTCCTACCTATTCGCCTGTGACCGTCGCCGGCCGACCCACTGCCGACGTCAGCGCCTCTGCTACTATACCTGACCGATGTCGGTCGCTCCTGACCGACGCCGGTGTCTGTATAGACCCAAACCTGTTAAAGTCTGCTCCTTGGTGAAGCTTTTAGCTCCACACCCTAACAAGTAGGGGGTTAGAATAAAACAAATAAACAATAATTAAATTAAACATGCATAACATACATATACTCACATCAATGTATATGAAATCCTAATACATGGAAGAGAATAATGCATACTAAATTATATATCTACTCTTACAAAGGAGAAATAAAGTTAGGAATACTTACCTTTGAAGATAAACTTGTTGAGTCTCAGCCTATCCCTTGGCCAAGGTCTTTACAAGAGATTGTTGTGGCTTGTAAGGATAACCAAGATAAATTAGCTCTAGGCTACATGACCTACCTAAGCATCCAAAAGACTTCTCCATAAGATAAGATCTAATCTCCAAAGAAAGTATTAAACCCTAAATCTTTATTTGTCAAGTAGAATGGTCAATAAGTAGATATTTATTAGCACTTATTTGATTAATTATTATCTCTCTTTCAACTCTTATGAAATGGTGGTAAATGACCTTGTATATATAATAGTAACTTTATTAAAAACCTTTTGGACATTTCAATTGTATTAGGTCGACTAGGTCAACCTAGTACATTCTCAGGCTAATGTCTAAAGTATGTGATAGGTCGGTTGGGATGCAAACAAGTCAAAATAGCTAAAGTTTCCTTATAATACACTAGGTTGACCAGGTTGACCTAATGTAATAAATAGGTCAAAAGGGTAATAAGATAATAAATGAAATAATAAAGCATGATAATTATTAAAATTTATAGGAAAGAGAAGAGAAAGCCTAGGTTTCATGGTTTTATGGAGCTAGTGTGTAGATGACAAGTGGTAAAAGGAATAACAATCTTATGAAGCACCAATGGTCTACCCACCCCTTTATCAGTGCACCCCTTAGGGAATGCACTCAAAGAGATTTAGAATAGACTATTTCTTAAAATATACAAAGTGTTAGTAATCAATAAAAGTTTGAAAATATTATGTGTATATATATTCCCCAGTTGAAGCTCATCACGTGTCATGTAAGTGTAACACCAAATGGTACTTTGGAGATAGAATGTGATAACAAACAATGTTGATGCTAAGTATGGTGTATTAAGAAGAAATTAAGGTAAATTAAAGGACATAATTGAAGAAAACATACCTTTAACTTACCTTAATGTTCTATATAAAGAAGTATATGGTGATAAAAATGAAGGGTTCTAATGTAGAGTACACTAGGCGACCCTGTAGAAACTAGTGCAAAAAGTAGACTAAAATAGAATTTTGGAAAATAGACATATAGTGGTTAAATTGAGATTTTAGGAAAAATTGGAAAATTAGGATTGGTAAAGCAAGGCTAGAATATTAAAGGCAAATTATTGACAAAAGGATGGTAAATGAATGCCAAATGAATGACAAATAAATGATAAAAAGAATGGAAAATTAATGATAACTGATAAGAAATAAATGACAAATGATTGGAAAAAGAATGAAAAATAATTATAAAATGAAGGATAAATGATAATAAAAGTATGAAAAATGATAAATGATAAGAAAATATGTTAAACATAAATGGCAAAAAGAAATGTTAAATGGCAAAAAGTAAATGTAGAATGTACTAAATCAAAGATAGGAAGCATGTAAAACATGAATGAAAAATGAAATACCTATGCAAGGAAAATCTAACAAAGATATGGAAGAAGGTAAAAATTAAGCTCATGTAAGATAGGTAGGAAATAATCAAATATGAAATAATGTTGAATGAAATGTAAGTCAAGATGTAAGACAAACATGAAGAAGGTATACATAAAGAAAAACATGTAATAATGGCAAAAGGGTGCAGACTCAACCAAAATAGAAGCATAGTAAAATAATGATAATTGAAATGCAAGAGTAATCCATAGTTACTAAAACATGTTGTTTTGCATACAAATGTCAGGATCTAACAAGAATAATTGATTACTTTTGTGTAAGCAACTAAACACGGAATTAAACCAGAATAATAAGTAACTAGAAATCAGAATCAACAAAGAATAAGAGATACAAGAAACAATGAAAACTTGTATTAGACTCTTCCAGAAGGAAATACAATTGAAGAAATATCTCTTTCTTCCACACCTCTCAGATGTGCAGATCTCTTTCCCTCAAGAGTTCTCTCTCACAATTACAAACACAATTCAGCTACTTGAATTGATTCACCCTTTTTCTCATACCTACATGATATGAATATCTATCCCTATTATATAGAATTAGGGATCATGAGCTATGCATTATCCACCATTAGATACACCTCTTAATCAAAGGTTCAAATCAGTCCTGCCAAAAATAGAAACATAGACTCAACACTAACAGTTAAACTTATCATGCAAACAATCTATTCATCCCACAAAAATAGACTTATGGAATGCACAGGTGACCGATGTCGGTCCCTATCTACTTGTATATTACAAACATCAACCGATCCATAACTGACATTAGTAGCCTGTAGTTGATCCCTGACCGATGTCAGTCAATCCTGATCGATGACAATGACTGTGTAGTCCAACAACCTCTGCATTTGCTCATCTAGTGTAGCTTTTAGCTCCACACCTCAACAATCTCCCACTTGGAGATAAATAGCTGCACCTGTACCTATACAACAACATCCTCTATCTTGTTTCTCCATCTTCAAGCTCAATCTTGAAGACCAACAAAAGTTGAATGAAGATTCAACTTCTCATTTGTTACTGGCTTTGTTAACATATCAACAGGGTTCTTATCTGTATGGATCTTTTCTAGCTTCAAATCACCATCCTCCAATACATGTCTAATGATGTTGTGCCTAAACTATATATGTTTGGTTCTTGAATGAAAGGCTAAATTCTTTGCCAAATGAATTACACTTTGACTATCACTATACAATCTGCAACTCTCTTCCTCCTTTCCCAACTCTTCCATCAACTGAGTCATCCATATCATCTCCTTGTTAGCCTCTATGACTACAATGTATTCTACCTCTATAATAGACAAGGCAACAACCTTCTACAACTTTGAAATCTAGCTAACTACCATTCCACCAACAGTGAAAACATAACCTGTGGTGTTTCTCCTGCCATCCAAGTCACCTGCCATATCTGCATCTACATAACCATGTAGAGAAGTGTTTGACCCTCCATAACATAAATGCCTATTACTAGTCCCTCTCAAATATCTGAGAATCCACTAAACTACTTTCCAGTGTTCCTTCCCTAGATTGGCCATGAACTTGCTGACAACTCCCACTGCTTGGGCAATATCAAGTCTAGTACATACCATTGCATACATCAAACTCCCAACTTTAGAAGCATATGGAAATCTAATCATGTACTCCACCTCTTCATGTGATTTAGGACACTTTTCTTTGCTCAACTTGAAGAGTCCAGCCATAGGTGTGCTTACCGGTTTTGCATCCTACATATTAAACCTCTCCAACACCTTGTTCACATAATCCTCTTGAGATAAAATCAAACTATGATTTTTCTTGTTTCTCTTGATACTCATGCCAAGGATTTTCTTTTCTGCTCCCAAATCCTTCATGTAAAATGTGTGAGCTAATTTTACCTTAAGTTCAGTAATATCCTGCATGTGTGAACTTGTAACAAGCATATCATCTACATACAACAACAAGATAATATATCGACCATTATCCAATCTCTTAAAATAAACACAATGGTCAGATTGACATCTACTAAAACCATGCTCAATCATAAACCTATCAAACCTCAAATACCATTGTCTAGGAGCCTGCTTAAAACCATATAAGCTTTTCTTCAACCTACACACAAGTTTCTCCTTACCTTTGACCTCAAAACCTTCTGGCTGATCCATATATTTTTCTTCATCCAAATCTCCATGAATAAATGCTATCTTAACATCAAGCTACTCAAGATGTAAATCCTCAATTTTAACTAAAGACAATACAGTCTGAATAGAAGTCATTTTTACTACAGGAGAAAAAATTTCACCAAAATCAATACCTAGTTTCTATGCAAATCCCTTTACTACCAACCTGGCCTTATGTCTCATCTATCCATTCTCACCTTCTTTTAACCTGTAAACCCATTTATTTTTTAGTGTTTTCTTTTTGGCTGGAAACTCAACCAAACCCCACATTTGGTTCTCTTTCAAGGAATCAATTTCCTCATTCGTGCCAAGCTCCCACTGTTTCTAGGTTTCTACCTACATTGCTTCATCAAAACTCTCTAGTTCTCCACCATCAGTGAGAAATAAGTAGAATAATGAAGGGGAATATTGAATTATAGGTTTGCTTACCCTTTTTGACCTCCTCATGGACATTTGAGATTCATTCACTGCTTGTTGTCTGCCCAAATTCTCTGTTAGTGACTGATCTCAGTCATCTCTAGGTCTGTGCCTGACTAACGTTGGTTCTACTTGACTGACATTGGTTCCTAACTAATCGACATCAGTTACTATTTAACTAACATTAGTTCCTATATGACTGATGTCAATTCTTGACTGATCGATGTCGGTGTCTATGTTTTTCTATCTATGATTATTTTTCCCTGTGAGCTCATTTTGGATCATCACCTCATCCAAATCAACATTGCCTTACTCAGAATTATTTAGCTTCTTGAGATGATCACTATACATCACCTTTTCATTGAAAAAAACATCATGGCTTCTAATTATTTTGTTAGTTCCTAGATTCCACAACTGGAATCTGAAATCTCAAGAGCCATAACCAATGAAAGTGCACCGCATAGACTTATCATCTAGCTTCTTTCTATTTTATTTATCAATGTGCACAAAAGCTTCAGAACCAAAAACTCTAAGAAATGAAATATATACCTTTTTACCTATCCAAGCCTCTTCTATAATTCCACCATCTAGAGTAGTAGAGGATCCTCTATTAATCAGGTAAACCATAGTGTCTACAGCATCTGCCCAAAACTATAAGGGCAAACTAGCATGCAACCTCATACTCTGTGCACTCTCCATTATTGTTTTGTTCATCCTTTCAGCAACTCCATTTTGTTGAGGTGTGCTTGGAACTATCCTTTACTTGCATATTCCACTCATAGAATAGTAACTTTTGAATTTATTGCTGTAGTACTCACCACCATTGTCAGATCTAAGGCACTTCAATCTCAAACCTGTTTCATTCTCAACCAAAGCTTTCCATTTCTTAAATGTGTCAAAAACATCATATTTATTCCTTATGAAATAAACCCATACCTTTCTTATAGCATCATCAATGAAAGTAACATAATATTGTGATCCTCTAATAGAAGCTACCTAAGCTGGTCCCCACACGTTTGTGTGAACAAGCTCCAACTTGTGCTTCTTCTTTGTTGACCCAATTTTGAGAAACCTCACTCTCTTCTATTTTCCAAAAATACAATGCTCACAAAAATCTAGATCTATGCTTTTCAAATCTAAAAGATTACCTTTTGACTTAAGAATAGTCATTCCCTTCTCACTCATGTGGCCAAGCCTACAATGCCACAACTTTGCATCTACATCTAAAGTAGATAAAATAGAAGGAGAATAATCAGTAATATAATTACATAAATAGAGAGTACCTACTCTCTTACCTCTGGCTAATACAAGTGCACTCTTGGAAACCTCCCAAGATTTAGCTGTGAGAGTTACTATTCAACCCTCATCCCCCAACTTTCCTACAAAAATCAGATTCCTCTTCAGGATGGGTACATGCATGACATCTTTCAACACCCATGTGTTGCCATTCTGCAATTTCAGCTGCACTTTTCCTTTGCCAATAATTTTACAAGGCTCATCATCCCCTAAATAAACTTTTCCAAACTCTCCCTAGACATAATCATGGAAAAATACTCTATTTGGGGCTGCATGGAAAGAGGCAAAAAAATATATAATCCAAGATTCTACTTTATCCAAGGAACATACAAGAGCATCCTGAGCAACAATCCCTACAACATCTGCTTCTTCATTTCCTTCATGCTAATCTTCTTTCAACTAATAATCTTTCTTTACCTGCTCTTTCTTTCCATAATTCCATAATTGAGAATTCTTTCTTTTGAATTCCTCCATTCTTAGTGTACTTTTTTTTGCCATTGTTATACTCCCACTCAATCAAAAACCCCTGAGAGTGACCTGTAATCAACAAACACTTAACACACTTTACCGCTTGTTAGTTGAAACTCGCTCTAAGAACCTTCAACCTAGCTCTGATACCACTTGACAGTGGTATCACTTGATGAACTAGCAACCTAGCTCTGATACCACTTGTCAGGATCTAACAAGAATAATTGATTACTTTTGTGTAAGCAACTAAACACAGAATTAAACCAGAATAATAAGTAAATAAAAATTAGAATCAGCAAAGAATAAGAGATACAAGAAATAATGAAAACTTGTATTAAACTCTTCTATAAGGAAATATAATTGAAGAAATCTCTCTTTCTTCCACACCTCTCAGATGTACAGATCTCTTTCCCTCAAGAGTTCTATCTCACAATTACAAACACAATTTAGCTACTTGAATTGATTCACCCTTTTTCTCATACCTACAAGATATGAAGATCTATCTCTATTATATATAATTAGGGATCATGAGCTATGCATTCTCCACTGTTAGATGCACCTCTTAATCAAAAGTTCAAATTAGTCCTACCAAAAATAGAAATGTGGACTCAACACTAATAGTTAAACTTATCATGCAAACAATCTGTTCATCCCATGAAAATAGACTTTTGGAATAGACAGGTGACCGATGTCGGTCCCTGTCTACCTGCATATGACCGACATCAGCTGATCCATAACCAACATCGATAGCCTATAGTCGATCCCTGACTGACATCGATCGATCCTGACTAATGACAACGACTGTGTAGTCTAACAACCTCTGCATTTGCTTGTCTAGTGTAGCTTTTAGCTCCACACCTCAACAATAAAGACGCATAAAACTAAAAAAAGTAGTGTTAGCATGTTTTTAAGATGTGAATAAAAAGAAATTATAGAAGAGGGAAAATAGATTTGGAGTCACAATTTCTCTATCGAAGGGGGAAAATTAAATTTATGGAGGGGAAAATGAAAGAAAAAATAAGGCAGAGAGAACTCTTTATCGAAATCAAGACACTCAAATTTGATTTATCAAAACAAGAGAACTTTTTACCTTAAGGACTATGAAGAACTTCTCTTAGTGGCACAAGTCATAGGTCAACAAATAGAGTATATAGATCATCGAATGAAGGCTATATGCATGAAAATTAAAATGGACCTACCTTCCCATGACATGTTCCCTATTATTCAATACCCCTTATAAATTCATCAATCTACTATGAAGATTGGGTACTTACGTGAGAAAGTAGGTAGCACCATATATTTTTTTGAATTCCCCTATTCTAATCTACTAGCCTATCACACCCTAAAGGACTTCAGCTCTATGTGAAGCTGACTCTGGAGTTTGAGTTTCGACTAGAGATAGTATATGTGCTTATAATCATGTCTTTTGGTGTGAATTTAACTTTTGAGATTTGTATATTTCCTTTTAGATATCATTGCCTTTTGTTTCAAATGATTTGATTTTTAATTTTCTTTTGATGTTTTTTTTAATTCCTCCTCCATGAAAATTTGGAAGACCAAACATGGGTGCTAAAGATGATTTTGATTTGAAAAAATGGTACACATTTTATAAGAAAGAGAAATTAAAAGAGCATAGGATCTAAGAGTCTCATAAATCTAGGTAAAATAAAAGCGCTATCTTGACTTTGACCTTGTTTTATCTAATGTGGAGATGAAAAAGGGGAAATAAAGAGGATATGACACATGAAAAAAAATTAAATTGCTTTAAGTCATAAAAATTTGATAAAGGGCAAAGAGGGATACAATGATAGTAAAGTGTGATTCCTTATCATAAGAATGAGGTAAATAGAGGAAAACATTTTAACATAAATTGTTTGTGAAAATTACATCTAGGAAAAGAAGAAAAATCTAAAGTTGAAAACAAAGATTACAAAGAACATGAAAATAATGGTAATTTTATGAGGAGGGTCAAGTCTTATCTATGGTATTATAAAGCAACTCATAAAATAAAAACCCAAGGGGTGCCAAAAAGATAAAATGCAAGAAGATAAAGGAGACTATGGTACATCAAGAGGTAAATACTAAAGAAAGGGACAAAATTATCATAAAGCTACTAAGGCAAAGAATGACATAAAAATGATAAATTAAAAAAATAAATATATGAGGACAAAAATTAAAACAAATGCCAAATGAGATGTATAAAAAATCCAAAAGAACATAAAGGAAAATGATGGTGATAATAAAGTGAAAGTGAAAGAAAAATAAATACACAAAAATAAAGAAATGTGAGACAAAAAGAACAAGTAAAAGCTAAGCTAATGTTTGTATCAAAGATGATCATGTGAAAGATAAGTCTATAAGTATTGAAATGTTTCTTGAATTTAGATGTGTTTTTTATTATCCATTATATAATAATAATGGGCATTGTAAGATGACCCAAAGGCTAAGTGGATTCAGGGATGGGCATCACAAGATGCCCCAAATTATGAATGGATATGTGGATGGGCATCATAAGATACCCCAACATGTGAGTTAGAGTGAGGTGATATTGAACTATTAGAATGACTTGGATTGGGTTTGTAGGTGCATTTGAAAATAGGTAAATGTGTTGGTTTTTTTATTTTTTAAGAATGTTGAATGTGACATATGATGTGTAGGAGAGGTATGAGTAGATAAATAAGGTAAATGAGGTAAAGGAGGACCATGTATGATATGCTTTAGTGTATGCATTTGGACTAGGTACTCCTTCGATGTATACAACATAAGAGGTTGAGGCTCAATGGATACTATAATATTTTTAAAGTTGTTCATGTTAGATAATCTTTCCTTATTGGTATAAGAAGAATGATCAATTATGGTTTGAGTAAAATTAGTGTATGAGGTCTGTTCATTAGGTAGTTGATGTTGATTTGATTTTGGTTCTTGATATTGATTTTGAGAAGCTTGAAGATATACTTGATAATGTTCTTTAGTGAGATTATCAAGATTTAAATGTGGACCAAGCAATGAAGAAATAATAAATTGGTGAAGATCACAATAAGACTCATGAGAATGACCTATATTAGCATTCCACCAATAAAATTTATTTGGATTGTACCATTTTGGAGAAGGTTTGGAAGGATCAAAGCTCATGGGTTTAGAGGGTGGAAATTTCATCCTAAGTTTTTCTAGACTCAAGGGAAGGTGGGTTGGGTTCAAATTGGTTGAATTAGATGATCCATGTTAAGGTTGGGGATACTTGGATGAATAAATGGTATGAGAAGAAGATTGGAAAGAAGATTTAGTAGTTGTTTGAGATGGTTCAACTTGAGTCATAAGAAAGTCTTGAATTTTTTATTAGTATAAGGATTCTTTTAAAGTTTTAGGTGAAAAGATTCAAACTTTATATTGAAGGGGAGGTTTAATATCAATGAAAAATAGTTTCAAAAGAGTATCATCATTCATGTTATGTTTCACTTTATGAGCAAGAGACTTCCATCGCTTGATTAAATTATGAGTAGATTCATTAGGAAGTTGCTTGGAATTTATAAAATGGCTAAGGTAATTTTTAGAAAGGTCATAATGTTGTAATTCCTTCACTATAGCATTAAATAAATCCTCTAGTTGTAAGATGGAATGTCTAGGAAGTTAGTTGTACCAATGAAGTGCATCACCAATAAAGGTTGTGACTAAGATCTTGGTGGTAGAAAAGGTGTTAGTTTGGACCCATTCCTTATAGAGATTACCAAAATACATAAGAAATATAGTAGGGTCCTTAGTCCCATTATATGTGATAGTTGGAGAACATTTTCCAATATCTATGGATGCAATGAATGGGGATAAAGTTCATTTTGAAGATGTTGAAGCATTTTATTATTCATTGGAGGTTAAGGGATGATATTTCCTTTGGCATCTATAAAAGGAGGAGGGACAAAATTTGGATTTGGTTGAGACATGATGACTTAAGGTTGTTGACTAATCATGTTTCATAAAAAAAAAATCATGCTCATTAGTTGAGATTGATTGGATGTTTCCATGATGTTCATTTGATTTATGACTTGTGAAAGAAGTTAAGTTGTATTTATAGGTGGATTTGTATTTGTAAGAGGGGTATTAGTTTTTATAGGAAGAGGATTTTTAATATTTTTAGGAGGAGGATTATTTGTGAGTGGAATATTATGAACATTGGTATTAATTATTTTGAGTGTGGTAGAAGAAAAATGAAGCTAAGTCAAGCTACCATTCTTATGAGGAGTGTAAATAGTAATATCATCAAGGTTTCTAAAATTTTTGGAACCATCTAGATTAAAATTTTTATTGGTATGATGTGATTAAGGACTCCTAAAAATTTTATTTGGAGGAGGATTATGACATAGGATCTCAACTACATTGCATTATGTAGTGAGTGGTTTAGGCTTAGAAGAAGGGGAAGGAAGGAATTAGATAGTTTCATCAAAAGTAATGAAATAAGTAAGGTTAATATCCAATTAATTAATAAATAAATCTTATATACTAATGAAAGGCTAAAAATATGTCATCATGATGAAACAAGACTAGATAAACACACAAAGAGAATAAGAAGTGATAGAAAATAGTACTCAGTCAACCTGGTTAACCTAATGCAAAAATAGGGACTATAAAATTATACTAGGTCCACAATATTAACCCATATCAGTGAAAAATGACTAATATAAAAATCTAAATATGATATAAGCAACACTAGGTTGACTAGGTTGACTTAAGATAGTATACAGGGGCTGACAAAGATACTAGGTCGAAAAGATCGACCTAGTATAGTAGACAGGTTTTGATTTCTTATTTTGCCTATATATTTAGTTTTAATTATCCATTTTACAAAACATAAAATGTGTTTGATTCTTGATGATGTATGGAAGATGATAAATTTTATATAAATTTATGAAAGAACATAAAACTATGTCAACTAGGTCGACCTAGTTGACTACATTAGAGTAAATTTAAAGACTACAAACTATGAAAGGAAAATATAGACATAAAAATATATAGAGAAGTATAAAATGACCTAAGTGGTTCAAATATGAAAATTAATATTATTATTTATTAATAACCTTGGATAAAAATAGAAAAACCTACAAACTAGGCTGAGCTAGTCAATCAAGCTATATAGGAACCTATTGAAAAAGTGCTGAAAATGCACTAGGTCAACTTGGTCATCCTGGTAGGTTGAACTGGAAGTATAAAAATTCACTAGGTTGAATAGGTGGACATATTAGTCTAGAAAATTGAAAACCTATGCACAAATATAAATATATGGGTCGATAGAATCAATCTAGTAGGTCAAAATATATGATAAAAATGATGATAAAAAGAATGAAATAAGTGAAAGAAATCTTGTAAGGGTTTGATTCACGTCAAGTTCACCAGAATGTATTTAATAGTAATTTCATGATTCCTAATTACTTAATCCTATATTAGATAATATAAATTACACCTACACTTACGATTGGGTATACACATGTTAAGTAGGAGCTTGACCAATATAGGGATCTACTAGACTTGATTAAGGGATCACTTGTATCATTTGTCATAATAAATCATGTTTGGAAGGGTTTGAAAGCCTAAAGTATAACACAATATCACAACAAACCTAAAAGAGTCAAATTATTTGATTTTCACTTATGTAATAAACAGTAAAGTAAACTATTCTAATAACAAGAAAAGTAAACTAATCTAGTTCACACCAAAGATTGTGGTAAAAAGTGGGGGGGGGGTGTTAGAATTTAAAAAATAAACAAAAACTAACCTAAACATGCATATAAGACATATACTCACATCAATGTATATGGAATCCTAATACATAGAAGATAAGAATACATATTGTAGTACATATCTACTCTTTCAAAGGATAAATAAAGTTAGGAATATTTACCTTTGAAGATGAACCTATCGAGTCTCAACCTCTCCCTTGGATAAGGTAATTCACAAGAGATTGTTGTGGCTTGTAAACATAACCAAGATAAATCAAATCTAGGCTACATGACCTACCTAATCATCAAAAATACTTCTCCACAAGACAACATTGGAGATCCAAAGAAAGTATTCAACCCTAAAACTTTATTCCTCAAGTAGAATGGTCAATAAGTAGATGTTTGTTAGCACTTATTTGCTTAATTATTCACTTTGTTTTGACTCTTATGAAATGGTGGTAAATTAAATTATATATATATAGTAATAACTTTCCTAAAAACCATTCAAACATGTCAGCTATACTAGGTCGATTGAGTTGACATAGTACATTCTTGAGATAATGCCCAAAGTCTGTGTTAGGTCAGTCAAGATGCAAACAAGTAAAATTAGCTAAATTATCCCTAGAATACACTGGGTATAATTACTATAATAAATAGGTAAAAAGGGTAATAATCCAAGAAATGAAGGAATAAATCATGATAATGACTATAATGGATAGGAAAGAGAATAACAAGCTTAGGGTTCATGGTTTTAGGGATCTAGTGTGTAGATGAATAGTGGTAAAAGGAAAAATAGTATTATAAAGCACTACTAGTCCACCCATATCTTTTTTGGTGTACCCCTTAAGGCATGCACTCAGAGAGATTGGGACTTGACTAATTTTTGCAAGATACAAAGTGTCAATAACCAACAAAAGTTTGAAAATATTATGTGTATACGCTTAGTTATAATTCTCATTTTTTTCTATTTAGAATAGATAATCAGTATTCCATTCAAGGTATCCCCCATATTCATCTTTATGATTGTCATATTCATTCCCCAATTCATTAGTGTCAAATCTATGCTAAGAATGTTGGTCCAAACCTAATTTTCCTCTTCTAAATAAAGTAGACTGATTATCATGATCTCTTCATCTTAGACACTTGCATTGTCCTCTTGTGTCTCACATATGATTTCAAGATCCTCCTCTACCCTTTTTAAGATATGTTCTTTCTCTAAGAGGGAGATGGTGGATGGGTGAAAAAGTTCATCTTGCTTGCATCTTAATAGAGCATCCTTCCAACTAGGGACTTTGAAAAATCTTTAAGTTGGTTCTTGGGGAAAGGAACAAGAGTCTTAGAACTCTTGTAGAGTAAGTTCATTGAGTTTAACTATGGTTTCTTGATTCCCTTTCTGCACAACTAACTCCTCCTACTTCTTTATGCTTTTCTAAACTGATCTCCATGATGTAATTATGTAGGGTACAACCATCTCCTTTTGATTTTTATTCTCTTCCTGCTTCCTCATATTTAGATCCAAATATTTGATTTTCCTATCTGTATTCTCTTTTAATAGCTTATCTTTAAGGTGTTTAGTGGATTAATGAAGATAAAAAACACAATATGGTTGGTATGAGATACAAGAGGATTGTTAAGGAAAATAAATGGAATCTTGGATCCCAAAAATAATTTTCTCAACAAAAGTCTCCTCCTTTATTTGAAAGATCTCTTGGATTGAATTCCAAGAAGGGAAGGTTTGAAGAACACAAGGAGGACTTGGAAAAATTGAAATGTCACTTAGAATGGTCTCTTAGGGAAGAATGGGTGGCATATATGAGGGTTGAGGTGGTGTATATGAAGACACATAAGGTTGATGGAGTTGGACCTATTATTCTTCATGGATTCTAAGATAATATTCAATGCTTTAAATGAGAACACTTACATCCATCATCTCACTTGAGAAGATTTTCTAATTTTCTCTCTCAATAGGTGATCATTCTTCTTTTATTAACTTTAATGCATCTCTCACATCATGAATAATGTGATTAGGGATATCTTGAACATATCACCTTTGTGTATTAAGGTTTACATGTACCTTTCATATCCTACGATTTTTTTATTCAAACTTGAAATGGATTGGTTTGAAGATTAACTAGGGACATATTGAGCTTGAGAAGACTGACAGACTAAATATTAAGAGCCACTTGGGGTGAATTCATAAACATTACTAATCTGATATGAAGGATGTTTTGGTAGAGAATAATCATAATGATTAAAAGATGGTTGATTGTACATAATAAATAATGATGGATAGGCACTTGGGCTAATTATACCAACTAGTAAATACTTGGAGTTACCATTAATGTTTTTACACATCCTCCAAAGGCTGATTAGGTGAAGAAAACACCAAAACTCTCCACACAGTGAACAACGTGGTTCCACTAGGTGTGATAGAAATTATTTTAGTATTAATTTTCACCCTTAGAGAGGGTTGTTTATAATATCTAAAATAAAGCCACAAAATTTTAACAACCTTAGGTTTTGGGTATCCTGTAAAGAGGTTGAACCTATAGAGAAGGTCAACATCCTCTTGGTAGATCACCTAATCTAATGCTTCTAATGAGAAAAAAGAATCGAGAAGGGGTAAAGGGTTACTAAGAGATATAAAAAGGTAATACACCAAATTTAAATGAGAACTCACACAAGCATGAAATAAACACTAATTCATCATAAGATAATTCTTTCTCACATAACCTACCAAACTAGTTAATTTATATAAGTATCTCATAAACTAGGCTCATGAAGCAATGAATGAAGCAAAGATGAATTCTAG
This sequence comes from Torreya grandis, assembly GCA_037957365.1. Classification (NCBI taxonomy): domain Eukaryota; kingdom Viridiplantae; phylum Streptophyta; class Pinopsida; order Cupressales; family Taxaceae; genus Torreya; species Torreya grandis. The sequence continues at coordinate 466,869 of JARHVA010002816.1, read as the reverse complement.
GAGTCACACCAAGAGTCCACAAAACTGAAGAAATATAACAATTTAAAACTTCCAAATAACTTTAAAACACATTAAAAGAGGTAAAAAAAAGGAAAATGGACATGTAGTACACTCCTTCACAATGTCGTCATCCATAAGCTTGATAAATTCAAAGGCAAGAGATAGGTAAAAATTATCTTTACTTCTTCAAGACGTCTTTCATAAATTTTTTGATAGAGTTTCTCCTTGTGAAATTAGAATATTCTGATACTTAGAAATGTGAATGTCTCTTCCTAAAAAATGGGAAAGAAATGGGAGATATAAAGGAAAGGGAAAGAGAGAGATAGGGAAGCAAGCAAAAAAAATCAATAAATGAGGGCTAACCACTTGTTGATCGATTAAAAATAATTATTTCTCACAAAATTAACCATTCATCATCTCTAAATAACTTTCAAGCCTTTTCATTGGTCTAGAAATGCACTAAAAGACAAGAATTTGTTGAAGGTGTTGAGTCATCATCCACTAAAATGGAAAAGTTTCCAAAGACTTTGAAACTTAATTGAATGTTCCACCTATCTTTCTCAACATCAAAACTCTCCATATTCTTAATGAGATTATATCACCATGCTTCATCCTAATGTTTGTTTTTATGTTATTACATAATCACTTAAAATCATCCATCTGGTATCCCTTCTGATAATACTTTCACAATCACAACTCTACCCTTATTCCAAACACTAAACATAGGTCCACTATAGATGAAAACCAATCTCATTATTGGTTTTTGTATATTTATAATCCTAATGGAGATCTACATGCACTGAGTTTTAATGGAGAATAAGATAAGAATTCAAAACCCAAGAAAAACTTTATAACCTGATTGAGAAGACCTTTGCATAGAACTGAGATTCAATGGTGGTATATGAATCTATAGTGTTTTATTTGATATATTGAATTTTATTTTGATCTCACCATGTCATTCATACTCTTATGTCCACATAATCCTTTGGTCTAATGTGTCTTCCTATGTGGTATCTCCCTACCACACTATCTATTTCATTTTGAAACTTATCTATTACCACCTCAAAAATGTGTCTTCATCCTATGCCCCCCATTAAAAATTGATTTAATTTACTCAATTTATTTCCATGGGAGTCTCTTTGATTTTAAATTTAACATTGACCATTGATATTTGATCTATATTTGATATTGTGACACTTGGTAGCTCCACATTCCTTTTGTGGACCTTATTGTTCGTTACCATTTGATTAATGTGCTTATAACACATGGTAGCATTATGTAAAATATGGTATAATTGAATTATTGACATTAATCACACCATTTATATCCTTTGGATGGTTAAATGTGCACTATTGATCTTTGATTTACAAGATCAAATGTGCACTATTAATCCTTTAATTTTTTATGATCATGACACTTGGCACCATTACATTCAATTTCAAAATTTTTCTAACATTTTGACCTTTTGCTCACCATTAGATATTTGAGACATAATTTTAATGTATTCCATAGATATATTTTGACATATTTACCCTAGTCTTCAATATGGATCATTAATCAATATGTGTACGTAAGAATACGTACCATCAATCTTGATCTAAGATCTTTGACTTACTAACTTTATGAGATTGTATGTGTGACATTAATAATTGGCCTCAGATTTTGAGATCATGAAACTTGGTATCCCTATGTTTAATTAATATATTTCTAAATATTTTTAATCCAAATAAGTATTTTTTATTGCTTTAATTTGATGTCTCTGGCCATGTCCCACACTACTAGATCATTTTTGAAGGCTTATATCTTGATATATAAAATGCATTAAGACACCAAAATTTTAGGGGATATTCGTGGAAGATGATTATGGATGGAATATTTAGGAAATGAGGGTTCAAGAGAGTGGCTTGATCTATCCAAGCAAAATTAATGTATGTAGGCCAATTGTTACCAACATTTTGGTGACCTCTTGGGATTGCATGCTTGCTATATAATAGATTAGTTTTCTTATATGATCCATTAGGCATATATATTCACAATATTTCCTTCCAAAATAAATATGAAAATGATACAAGGATATATTTTTCTAAAAACCACCTCTTAAAGAAATAAGAACAAGAAATAAACAAACATTGTGCCAAAGGCACTTGTGGAAGGGAAATATAACTAAAAGAATGCACACAAAGCACTTAGAGTAAAACATTAAAATATAATATAATATATAAAAGGATAAAAGCAACAAGTATTTTATTATTGGATCAAATGGGAAAAATTTAGCATCATTTACTTGCAATGGATCAGGATGAAAAACACCTTATTTTTAGGCACCAAAACTGGTGAACTAGGTTGATTAATTTCTAATCATTTTGACATGTTATGCAATGGATTAAATGAGACAAACATGTCTCTAATATAAACATTATGATCCATTTATTCAAATTTTAATTTAGGTTGGACTATGGAACACTTGAAATCTTATTCACCCATGGTTGATTGAAGTGGCATATTTGGCTCTTAGTAGCTTCTTGAAGAGTTTCCACTTGTTCATCCAACACTTCTAGCTTCTTGATTGAGTCAACAAGGATACCTCAAATTAACTTATTAAACTCATAATTACATATCAAAAACATATATCATGTTTCTAACACTTTAAATAAGTCCTCATAGTTACCTTGTTCAGCCATTTCTTGCACATTTGAAGCATCATGAAGGACATCTGGTTGTAAGTGAACTACATCAAGCTCTTAAATGAAACCAAGATATTCTAAAAATTTCTCCTCCATATATATATATATATATATATATATATATATATATATATATATATATATATATATATATATATATATGAGGTTAATCATTTGTATGCTTCTCAAATTGTATCACTCTAGCACTGGATATGTCTCATTCATCAACATCATCAAGACTTTGTCTTGCTTTTCAAATATGAATGAGTGTTGATTTGACCATCTAAGGTCCAAAACATCACACCTATCTTATTTAAGGTCTGGTTTACCTTCATCTAAATCTAACCTATTAGGGATATCTTAATTTAACTATTCATCTTGATGTGGGCTAGCATATAATACCTAGTTTTGATTATGTTTTTTGTTTATGTACAATAAATAGTCAATAGTCCATTCAAGGTCTCCCATATATTCATCTTGAGGATTTTACCCTTCAATTCTTAATAACTTATTGTCAAAGCTATGCCAAGAAGGCTAGTCCAAAATTTTTTTTCCTCTACTAAATGAAGTGGATTGCTTATCATGATATCTTCATCATATAAATTTTAATTTTCCTCTTGTATCTCACCTATGAATGTAAGCTCTTTCTGTATCCTTTATAAGATAGGTTCTTTCTCCAAGAGGGAGATGGTGGGTGGGTGTAAAAGTTCACCTTGATTGTATCTTAAGAGACTATCCTTCTATCTAGGGACTTTGAAATATATTTTAGGTGGTTTTTAGGGAAAGGAATAAGAGTCAAAAAACTCTTTTAGAGCAAGATCATTGATCCGAGGTATGGTTGCTTGATTCCCTTTCTACACAACTAACTCCTCATTCTTTACACTTTTCTGAATCAGTCTCCATGATGAAAATGTGTAGGATAAATCCACCTACTTTTGATTTTGATTCTCTTCCTCCTTCCTCATCTTTATCTCTAAATCTTTTATTTTCCTATCTATATTCTCTTGGAATAACTTCTCATAAAGGTGATCAGTGGCTTCACAATGATAAGGAATATAAGAGGGCTTGTATGACATACAAGAGGATTATTATGGAAGATAAGTGGAATTTTGGATCCCAATAATAATATGCTCAACAATAGTATCCTCCTTTATGTCAAATCTCTCTTAGATTGAATTCAATGATGGGAAGGATTGAGGAACACATGGAGGACTTAGAAAAATCCAAATGTCACTTGGAATGGTGAAAGAAAACCAAATGTCACTTGGAATGGTATTTTGGGGAAGAATGGGTGCCATTTATGAGGTTTTAAGTGGTGGATATGAAGACACATAAGGTTGATGGAGTTGGATCTGTTGTACTTCACATCTTCTTATCTTATCTTCAATGCTTTGAATGAGACCACTTACATCCATCATCTCACTTGAGAAGCTTTTCCAATTTTATCTCTCAATAGGTTATCATTCTTATTTTATTAAATGTAATGCATCTCTCATGTCATGAGTGATGTGATTCAAGATATCTTGACCATATCCCCTTTGTGCATTGATTTTTATCATGTACCTTTCATAGCCTAAGAGAATTTGCTTCAAACATTAAATAGATTAGTTTTAAGAGTAACTACGAACATATTAATCTTGATAATACTGACACACTATATCTTGAGAGCCACTTCGGGTGAATTCATAAACCTTACTAATATGATATGAAGGATGCTAAGGTAGAGAATAAGCATATTGATAAAAAGATGGTTGATTGTACATACCAAATAATGATGGATAGGCACTTGGGCTGATTATATTAGTTCATAAATACTTATAGTCACCATTTATGTTTTCACACATGCCTATAAAGGTTGATTAGGTGAAGAGAATACCAAAACTCTCTAATCAATGAGCAACATAGTCCCATTGAGCATTCTAGAAACTATTTTTGACTTAATTTTCACCCTTGGAGAGGGTTATTTAGGCTCTCTCCAAATAAATCCACAAAATTGGAGTAACCTTAGGTTGTGGATATATTTTAATGAGGTCTAACCTCTAGAGAAGGCTGCCCTCCTCTTGGTAGATCACCTAAACTAATCATTTTACTAGGAAAAGGGATAGATGACGTAAAGGGTTACTAAGATAGATAAAAAGGGCGATTCACCAAATTTAAATTAAAACTCACACAAGCATGAAATAAACACTAATTCAACATAATTTAATTATTTCTCACACAACCTACCAAACTAGATAATTTACATAAGTATTTTATAAACTAGGCTCACAAAACAATGAATGAAGAAAAGAGTAAATATAAGATTCACACCAAGCATCGATAAATGGAATAAATATCACAATATTAGACCTAAAAATAGCGTTAAAACACCTTTAAAATTCAATAAAGAATGACAATGGACATGGAAGACACTCTTTCACAATGCCATCATGCATAAGTTTGCTAAACACAATTTAGAGGCAATAGATAGGTAAAAGTTATATTTATTGATTCAAGAGGTCTTTCATACAAATTTTGATATATTTTATCCTTATCAAATAATAATCTCTTGATATTCAAAATTTTAGTCTTTCTTCCTAGAAAATGGAAAATATAGAGGAAAGGGAAAGATAGAGAGGGAAGTGAGCAAATAAAAATCAATAAATGAGACCCAACCACTTGTTGATCGATTAACACTAATTATTTATTAGAAAATTAATAATTCATCAGATCCAAATAGCTTTCAATCCTTTTAATTTGCTTAAAAATTCACTAGAAGAAAAGAACTTGTTAAAGTTGTTGAGTCACCATCCACCAAAAGGGAAAATTTTCCAAAGACTTTGAAACTTCATTGACAGTTCCACCTACCTTTTACAAACTCAAAAATATCCATCTTATTAATGAGATTATAGCACCATGCTTCATCTTGATGTTTTCTTTACATTATTATACAATTTATTGAACTTATTCATTTAGTGTCCCTTCTGACAATCTTTTCACAATCACAACTCTACCCTTACTCCAAACCCTAAACAGATGTCCACTATAGATGAAAACCAATCCAATTATTGGTATTTATATAATCATAATCCTAATGTAGATCTAAATTCATGGAGATTTAATGGTGAACAAGATAAGAATTCAAAACCCAAGATAGACTTTATAACCTAACTGATCAAACCTTTGTATAAAACTAAGCTTCAATGGCAACATATGAATCTACAATGTTTGTTTCAATAGCCTGAATCATATTTTTTTCTTTACACATCATTAATTGGCTTGGGTCCATAGAATCCTTTGATCTGATGTGTCTTCCTATGTGTTATCTTCCCACCACACTATCTATTAAATTTTGAAACCTAACCATTGCCACCTTAGACACATGTCTTCATATTTTACCCCCTAACACTTGATTAAATTTGCTTTGTTAATTTCCTTGAGAGTCTCTTGGATTTTACCTTCAACATTGGTAATTGATCTTTGATCTATATCTAATATTATGACACTTGGAAGATCCACATTTATTCTATGGACCTTGTTGTTAGTTACCATTTGATTAGCATGCTTACACCACATTGATCTCTTCAAGATGGTTAAATATGTGCTATCAGTTTTTGATTTACATGATCTTACATGCACGATCAATCATTTAATTATTTGTGATCATGACACTTGGAACCATTACATTGAATCTCAAGATCATCTAACCTTTTGACCTTGTACTTATTATTATATTTTTGAGGCATTATTTAAACACATGTCATAGATCTATTCTGACCTATTGACCCTAGTCTTCAAGGTAGATCATTGATTAGGATGTGTATGTAAGAATACACACCATTAATCTTGATTTAGGATCTTTGACTTACTAAATTTGTGAGATCACCTAAGTGTCATTTATCCTTGTCCTTAGCTTTCAAGATTATAACACTTGGAAGCCATACATTTAATTTGTATCATGCTAAATATTTTGAATCTAAATAGATATTTATTATGGCTTTAATTTGACATCCATGAGCACATCCCAAACTTATAGATCATTTTTGAAGGCTTATATCTTGAGATATAAAATTAATCAATACACCAAACTTATATATGATATTCATGGTGGATGACTATGTAGGAAATGAGGGTTCAAGAGAATGGCCTAATCCATCTAGGTAAAAGTTACTTGTGTAGGCCAATTTTGGCCAATAATAAGTAAAGTAAATAATTTTAAATTGGATACAAATTAAACTAAATGATGGTTTAGGTGATTGTAAATAAGGTAGGATGAAATTATCAACTAAATGGAAATGTATGTAACCTAAAGTGATAATGTAAAATAGAAGAAACCTTATATATATGGTTTGTAAGGTTTTTATTTCTAAATTTAGGTTGAATATAACCCCATTTGGTCAATAATTTCATCCTAAATTATTTATAATCACCTATCCTATCATTTAATTTGTATCCCATTTAAAATTATTTAATTTACTTATATCATTAGAAGCATACTTACAATCATTTACATTTGTTGAGGTATAGTGAGAGATATATCTGTATATCATAGTATTAGGTGATTTTAAATAAATTAAGGTGAAATTATCAACCAAATGGGGTCTTATGTATCATAAAGTGATAATGATAAACCTAATAAACCACATGTGTGTGTGTGTGTGTGTCTCTGTGTGTGTGTGTGTGGTTTATTAGGTTTTTCATTATCATTTAGGCTACGTAGGCCTCCATTTGGTTGTTAATTTCACCCTACATTATTTAAAATAACCTAACCTATCATTTAATTTATTTTGTATCCCATTTAAAACTATTTACTTTACTTGTATTTTTAGAACCATACTTATAATCGTTTACCTTTGTTTAGGTATAGCGAGATATATATCCTTATGTCATAGGTTTAGGTGATTATAAATAAGGTAAGATGAAATTATCAATCAAATGGGGGTCTATATAACCTAAAGTGTTAATGGGAAAACTAATAAAATTTGTGTGTGTGTGTGTGTGTGTGTGTGTGCACATGCATGCGCATGTGTGTGTGCATGTGAGTGTTTGTATGTGTGTCTATATATAATTCAATATAAGGAAAATCCTAAACAATAATACACATACATCTAAAAATTAATAAACAATATAAAATATACTAAATAAATAAATGAAATTGTGTATGGATATAAATACTTACCATTGGATGGACATGTTGACATTTCAATCTCCCACTTGTATTAAGTGGAGATTTAAAAGATAATTTTTTAGGTTGAATACCTCAAATGGATAGATGAATACCTAAATATCATTTTATAGGAACTCCAAATTTATCCTCCTATTGAGTCTCATTAACACTATAATACAAGATATCCAAGATGAGTTTATAAACCACTAAATCTTCCAAATAATTCCATAGGGAATAAATGCAAGTTGTTATTATTAGAATAGGGATAAAAAATAACAATGTATAATTGTATGACAATTGTGTGTTTAACACCATTCTATATATGGTATATTATTTTTGATTATAGGCAAATCTCTTTTTCCATCAAAAGTATTCAGAATGTGAAAATTATTCTAGATTGTAGTAAACCATTGGAATGTGAATAGATAAAGTATTTATATCACTCTATAAATATCACTCATTTATACTAAAAATGGGTTCTAAAATATTGAGATCAATGTATAAATTCACAATTTTTTTCCCTCTATATTGTATTATGTTCCTTAAACTGATATGTTTTAGATTAATTATAATATATTTAAAAACTTACTATTTTGAGTTGAATAATTGGTGATTCATGATTATTATTGATTTATTTCATCTTTGGATGAATGTGAATTTTAGGTATGAGTTCATATTTTATAATTATGTATGTCATTGGACACAACTATCCCATATTATAATGTTTTGATGGGTTTTCAAAGAACATATGATAATAATGGTGGAATTAGAATGGAAGATTAAAACATTATATGATGGCTACCAGGACATAGTGACTTAGAGAGATGGCTTGACGAATGAATTCACAGTCTTGTAGAGGAATAGGAAGTTTTTTTCAATGTATTATTCATGATCATGTCTATGGTAAAATATACAAAAAAAAATGGTGTAGATTTCTTTGATTACTAGCTATGTGGTTATCAATATTGGCATACTATTATTTTTATATGAGAAGGATAGAATTTCTATCTTGGACATGAGGGAAAATAGAAATATTGAAAATATTTGACAATAATTGGACTTGTGTAATATATCATTAGGTGAAAAATACTATTAATAGATACATTACTACATTTTTTGTACAAGGATACACTTAATTTTAGGCTACACATGACCTATTTTTAAAATAATTATGGTAAATTTTATACAATAACTACAAAATCTTATCAAAGTATTGGTTGTAAAAAAGGGCATGGTGCCTACTACTAACATAGAATAGTCACTTTAGGAGTTAGTGGGATGTGTTTGATGATCAAGTGAATTATGAGGAATTAATAAGGGAAGACTGAACTTGTACCCAAAATATGGAAGACACATAAAATCAAAGTGAAAAAATGAATTCTAGGGTTAGCTTGAGAATTTTGACAATAGAGAAGATGGAATAAATAAAATAATAATAAAATAAATATGAGTAGAAGTAGATTAGATAGTTTAAAAGAGATAAAATTAATTGAATCTCATAAGTGATAAAGATAAGATAGAGGATATCAGGATAAGGAAGGAAGTGGTCTTGAGACAAGAGAAGGTGAAAATGAGAGAGCATACATAGATAGGGATGTAGATGAAATGGATTAAAGTGGAAATGCAAAAGAGGAGAGTATATTTGGTATAAGTTAGTTTTAAATCACATCTATAAGTTTATATATTATTTGGAGAAAAGGAGAAATATTTGAGGGAAGTTATGGAAAGTCACATTATGAAAGCAAGTTCAAATTCTAGTATAGTAGAAGTCATAGACATGGATCACTCACTTCAAGGGTACAAATCCCATGTCCCTAATTTATCATCAAAAATAATAAAAAGTGTAGATTCTTTTAGATGAAGTTCATGGTTTAATTCTTTTAAGACTAAATTTGGGAAGTATAGTGTAAAAACTAAGCAATTTCTAGTTAGGAAGACACTAACAGAGGTAGTATTACATGTTTCATAAAATATTAAGACTTAAACCAAATCAAGTCCACCACAACCACCAATTTAAGATGTTACTAATATGAGTATGTATTTAAATATATATATTTTTAAAAAATTGATACCATATGATAGCTCTACTATTCCTGAGAATTATTTGATAACTTGTGAGATGAAGTGGAAAATTAAAAATGTAACTACAGAAGAGGAAAATAAGTGTGTGCTCATAGGGTATTTAACAATATGATCTATGGAGTCCATATATAAAATATATGTTGATAAAATAAGTTATGAGGATGTATAATTCCATGTGGTATGTGAGTTTGAAGTAAATATGTGTGTGAGTCAAATGATACAAGAGTTGGAAGATATTCAATAGAAATTAGGTGAACCAATGTATGACTATGATCACAATTTTTTTTATTTAATGAATAGGTTATACTTTTTGTTATAGTATAAATACAAAGCCACATGGTTTTTAAAAGGATTTTAACCTCAAATTTAGTCTATAATTATTAAAACATATTTCGATAATAATATGGATTCCATGTTAGCTACATTTTGGGTGGAAAAATACATGATTATAGAGATAACCCATAACCCATTATAAAGATAGATGTAAAAATTACTATTGTGTTGAATAATATGGATAAATTAAATGAAATTGATATGCATAAGTTAGGCCTCTACTACATGGAATGTGAAAAACAATGGAACCATAGAAATTAATACACTAAAGTTAGGACATAACTCTACAAACTTTATCATGTGGTAGGTCATGCAACTACAAAATAGAATTTAATATAATAATACATCCAATATACGTATAATTTGTAGTATGAATTTTAAAATTTTCACATCCATGATGAAAATAATTTTAGATCATAACAATAAATAAATAAGGACATGACGAATAATGTAATTTAAATCACAACACAATAGGTTCCCTTTATGAAGCCAAGAATACCACGCCTAGATATAGGCATGACTGTTGCGATGTAGAGTGTTCCTAGATGGATGTAAAAATCACCAAATTATCAACCTTTAGATCTCATATGTTACACATAACATGATCCACAATCTCCTTAATAACAAGTAGGATGGACAAATCCATCTCCATAGTACTAATAACCTTGGAACACTACATCACCATAATAACAACAAATAGGATGGACTCTATCTTATACCAAATTAATGTATGGTGGATATGGTGGACATAAAAAAATATTTAGGATATCTTAAGAGGAAAAGGGGATAAGAGGGACAACAATAATTATGTTAGCATTTCCAACAAAGATAATGTGGATAGAGAGGAGGCTATTAATGTAGATACAAAGGTCATCAAAAATAGGGTGAATGAAAAGCATGATAACCATTTTTAATATTTTTTTTGTGAGTAATATAACCACTTCCCATGAAAAAATACCACTAATACTCAGAGGCAAATGTATTTTTATTATTTTCAAATTTCATAACAATACCATAGAGAGGATTATCTAGCATTGCAAAAGTAGATAAGAGAAAATACCATGATAAACATTGATTTTATTAATTATCACCATAAGGATTATAAAAAACTATATGAATTAATCCAAATACAACATGAAAAACATGGATTAATTCCTTTAGAGATGTAAAAAAGAAAAAAGAATAAAAAATGTCTAGTGGGATAGATACGCTAATCCTTTGATGTAAAGGGGTTTGATGTACCAAAAAATGCAAGTCCTATATAAATTTAAAAATAAAGATGCATCATAATATGATACTAAAAATATTTATGTGTATATGTATGGGATAATTATTTGTATCATGAGATAGGATGGCTTAGTCACTAGTTTGTCCAATCTTCTCAAACTTGTAAGTACTGAATGAAATGAAGATATATTTCATAATGTTACAAAACTTATGCATTAATTTTTTGAGTGTACACAAAGGGGTTAATATAACAATAAAAAATTAGTATGGTATGTAAAAACTAATAATCACTAGGACATTGACTCACATATAGATATTGAGTTTTAAGGGTACGAAGTACCATATGTCATGTTTAATTTTTAGAACATAGTCAATATGATCCAAAAATATACATGGGAGGATATTGGATGACCAACACTTAGTTATATTCTAGTAAATCTAATATTTACAAACTATGGTAAGTTATAAATTATTAATCATCTCGAGGATGTGGAAATAAAATTTGTAGACTTAAGCCTAGAAGGATATTTTGAAGTAATTGATGTGACAACTAAAGAAATACAATACCCTATTTTTATTTAGAAAAAGTGACATTATGATCATTTTATTACCATTAGAAATTTAAAAAACATATCTAGGCACACCAAGTGGATAAAATTATCATTATTCCCCTAAATAAAAATGAGAAAAAGCCCTTTATTCTACCTAAGGAGTAGGATTCACCTTATGCGTATGGAGATAAATAATATTTTAACATGGGTATATAAAAAAATTATAACACAATTATAGAGATATAGCATCAATGATATTACCCATAATATGAGCATCAACAAAAACTATAGATAATGAAACAACCTGTATATAGAACAATAATAACAAAGGCACTAGATTCATAGTTTCAAATAGAAGATTGTAATTAACCATTAGTGTAATCACCAACAAGGTATGAAGTATATTTTTTGTAAAACATATGTGTGATGTAAATGGATTATACTAAACCTAAAAAAATTAATTTACCATGCAAATCAACATCTTCCATCTATGTTGATTCTGATACCCACATGTTGGACTTGGTAAGAGGACTGTGAATGGTGTTTGCTAGCAACCACCATATGAGTCATTATTCTATGACTAAATATTTAATCCATTTTATATTAATATTATAAATTTTTTTACCAAACATATATTATAGAGTTAGTACATTGAAGTATGCATTGAATGTAATTATTATGACTTGGTGGGTAGTTTACAAAATAAACCAACTATAATGGGATGAGGCTTGTAAACTCCTATGTGTTCAATTTCAAATACCATATATTATTAGAGAGAAATGACCATTTTTTAAAAGGTGATAGTGATCATAAATTCATGTTCATAAGTGTGTGGATGTTTGGTCTATATATGGTTTCTAACCCAATTACTAGGTGCATGTAGTTAGTTATACTTTGGCAACACTTCTAATAACCTAGAACATTCACTTGAAACACATATGAGAGATGAAGAATTAGATTCATGTATAAAAATAATCCATTCAAATTTTATCTTCTGAAAATGATAATTATAATTTGCATAATTATATGAATAATTTTAAAGTATTATCATGTTATGGGTAAGAATAATTTTTAAGAACTATGAAAAACTCATGTTTGTAGCATGAAGTAGACATAGATTTCAATTTATCTAACAAAAATTATAAAGAAAATAAAAAAAGGATTAAATTTATTTTAAACATCGAAATAAGATCATAGATAATTCAAAAGAAGTTGACTCTAGTTACATTGACGATGAATTATATTTTAAGGGTTTTTTACAACATAAGCAAGTTGCATAAACACCTGAATCCAACATCACATAATAAACTAAGGATGAAAAATTCTGAAATATAGCTATTAAAGAATATGAATGGTAGATAAATTTTTGAGAGTTGATTCTAAGTGAAACTTACATATACATACATACACACACAGATATATATATATATATATATATATATATATATATATATATATAATATGGATCCATTAAATAAACATTGGCACAAAGTCTTAACATAATATTGCAAGTGTAAGAGACTACTAGACATAGAATGAGGTTTTTGAAGCATTAAATATTTTACGATATTATCTATATGCATTCATAAAAAAATTAAAAAATTTAAAGGGTGTATATCCTTCATTAAAATAAATACACAGATTAAAAAGAGTGTGTTAGCCTATGAAAAATTATCCATATAGGATAGATCCCAACATGAATTTTAAAGTAAAATATAAATTGGATCGGATGCAAAATTCATGCATTATATATCCAATGGAAAAGGCATACTAGGTTATCCGAAATGGTGGTTCAATGTAATAAGTTTGAGGAAATCAAAGTATGTGAGAATTACCATACACTAAATGATTCATGTATATATGAACCATTACCAATTCCATTCATAGATGAAGTCTTAGAATTAGTTGTAATAAATGAAGTATACTATTTTATAAATGAGGTTTAGTGGTTATCAACAAATCCACATCGTAGGAGAGGATTAGGCCAAAACAAATTTAAAACATAATGTGATATTTTTCATTAAAATTAATTCCATTTGGGTTGAATAATAATCCAACTATGTTATCTAAGGATATGGCTACTATATTTAAAGATCTCATCCATGTTTTTTTTAATTATACATAGATGATTGGGGTATCATTTCCTTGTTCAATAAGCAATTGTCTAAGATGTGACTTATGTTGGAATAATGTTGAGATCTACAAATTACATTGAATTTGAAAACATGCTTGTTATTAACACCTTTTGGTGTTATTTTGGGACATACAGTATGTAATGATTAAGTTTTGGTGGATCAATAAAAAAATTGTAGTAATTTTTGGCATGCCACCTCCTACTAGTTAGATAGAGGTGCAATGTTTTCTAGGGCATATATACGACTATAGAAAACTCACAAAAGGCTACATATATATCTATGTAAAAATATTATGTAAAGATACTATATTTAGATGGACTAATGAGTGTGAAATTACATTATTAGATCTCAAACATAGTTGGTAACAAATTCTATTTTGGTATTTCCTGATTAGAAAAAACCTTTTCACATTCATGTGGATGTTTCAAGAACTATTTTAGGAATTATTCTCAACAACTAAGAGACATAAGATTAAATAATACCAATCACTTTACAAGTAACAAAATATTAGCCACAAATAATAATTATATGACTAAAATAATTGAAGCTATAGTAATGGTGTTGGCACTGCATAATTTTAGGTGCTACCTTGAAGAAATGCCATTTGAATTATTCATTGATCACTAGGCTCTATGATACTTGGTAACTGATCCCATGATGGGAAGGAGGATATATAGATGTTTGATCTTATTTAAAGATTTCAAATTTAGAATAAATGTAAATATTATAATGGATAATGTCGGATGAGACCACTTAAGCTGGATACACAATGGAGAAGAAGCTAAGGAACCTCAAGATGATTCCTATATGACAATTTATTTTGAGTCATTACAATTCCTAGGAATCTACAATACTTAGAAATTTTCTTAGATTAAAGTATATATTATTTAATATATATAAATAGATAAAAATTATTGATCACATGAGTTATTCCCTTCAAAATTATCAATGAATTTTTAAATAAAATGGGTAAGGATGTGACATGTTCTGAGTTCATGGTTAGCCTATTATGTGACCCTCGTAGGCTGAAGGGATGGTTAGAGGGTCTTGATGGAGATTGGAGTGGCTTTGTTTAGCAAAAATTTTCCAGTTGGCTTTCGTTTGGGCTCGATTAGACATGTATTGAGGGAGATATTAATATTTGATTTATTTAATCAAATCTTAATTATTTGGTCTAATTTTAAATTAGAAACCCTAATTCTAATTTAAGAAAACCCTAATTAGGGCAAGCATATATTTTGAGGGTATAAGGGTTTCTCATGGAGGCCATAATTGATTATGCATATGATTATTGATTTTGATTTCTAAAGAATTCTTCTGTGAAGACTGAGCCTAGGGTTCTAGGATTCCATTTGCATTGGAGAATGTTCCCTCTTTAGTGTGTGCAATTAAGAGGCTGTGGAATATCAGCTGATCTATTGCCAAATTGAGAGATAGCTTCATCTAGAAGTTATCATAGAATTTATAGGGTTGAGAGATAACTTCACACATAAGTTATTACAGATATTATAGGTATTTATTTATTTATGTTTTGATTCAATAAATTATACAGCTAGAGATCTTTTGTGCTAGAAACATATATTTTCAGATCAGGGGTTGAAAACAAGCAAGTTGTGCCCAATTTAGTGGCTGTACGAAGTCTGTATGGGTCTGTATAGATCCAGGTAGGTACCGACCTCATCAGGTAGAGATTATAGTGACTGATATCAGCCGACTAAAGACCGACATCGGCAGAGAAGAACCTAAAGTGACCGATGTCGACAGTATATCGACCGACGCCGATGACTGTGTGTTCAACATATCAGGCCGAGATGAGACTTCTAGAATTGCAAGTTTATTCCCAGTTTGCAAAGCTAGGGTTTTCAAGACTGTATTTCATATTTTATATGCATAAGAGAGGGACAGAAATTGTAATAGTTTAGAAGGACAAGTAATTAGATCTGTGATTTGCTATTGAGAGACTATATTATTGTTATCATTCTGAATTTATTCAACAAATATTGTATATTTTTTCAAAGTTTTGTGTTGCTATATTTATTGTTTGGAGGGGATATTACAGTGGTATCAGAGCTAAATCCTACCATCCTGAGGGTTTGACAGATCTTATGCAGCCACAAGAGTTGGGACTGCACAGGTATAACACACGCAGTAGAGCCTTGCTTGAAGGTACCCAGTTGTTAGATCAGCAGCGGATTATCATGAGTGAAATATGTGAGGGTAGCCCACCCAGGGGCCATAGGTATGATGTTGATCAAGAAACTAGAGAATTTCACCGTGCTATGATGACAAACCAGCAGCAAATGAATTAGACACTACAGGCACTTATGACTATGATAAGGGGGATGAATACACTTGATAGATAGAATGGTGAACAAGGAGATAATAGGAGTGCTACTATTAATCAGAGACCCTAGCATACCCATTCTAGGACCGCCGATAGACCTACACAGCCCACATTTATATAGGACAAACTAGAGACTCCAGTAGAAGAGACGGTAGGAGATTTCCTATTCATAGATACCCTCATGGCTGCAACTGATGAGTGGAACTTATTAGATCCTCATGTTCAGGAGAAGATGTCCTTTGATCATTTTGTTACTCTAAGGAGAGAGCACTACATATTAGTTAGACAAGACAGGAGGCCTAGAGTTCAATTAAGTGAACTGAAGAAGGCTACTGGTAAGCTTTCTTTGACTACTTTTGATGGCAACGGCAAGATGATAGCTCAAGCTTGGGTTCATAAGCTTGACACCTTTTTGGCATTGAGACCAATGTCAGAGATAGAGGCCATCAAATATGCCACTTTACACTTGGATGGAGTAGCACATGATTGGTGGTACCATGGTATGGTAACACTTCAGCATAACCAGGTGACAGAGTACCAGGACTTTGTGGATAGATTGGTTGAGCGGTTTGACAGGAAGGATCCTGAGGTTTACTTTCAAGATCTGGCATAGTTGAGACAAATAGGTAACTTGGAGTCCTTCATTGGGGAGTTTCAGAGATTGGCAGTCATGGTGCCCAATATTTCCGAGCGTAGATTGGTAGTTCTCTTCATGGAGGGATTGACAGAGCCATTGAGAGGGTGGATCAAATCCTTTGATCCTCCTTCATTATAGGTAGCTATGAAGAAGGTGCATAGTATGGAGATGGCAGCCCCATCCCATAAATTTAACTTCAAGGGTACTTCTTCATCTAGAGACCATAAGTGCCCCAACACAGATACAGAGAGACCAGATTTTAACATAGATAAATCAGGTGTAAAGAATGACTCAAAGGCCAATCCAGCAGCACCACCTTTGGATCATGAGGTGCTTAATGATCTACGTAGGAAGAAGCTTTGCTTCTACTGCAAAGGTCCATATGATATCCATCACGATTGCCCTTTGAGGCCTAAGGGCAAGGCAAATTGTTTGATGTGGGCATACTATGAGGATTCTGATTCAGAGGATTCTGAACAGTAGAATAGTTCTAAGGGGGCAGAGGCAGATGCTTCAGGGCCTAAGGTAGAGGTAGAATTAGATCTTCACATATAGGAGGCACGCCTATCCAACATTCAGTCAGATGAGTCATTCAGACTCCATGGAGTTTTGGCAGGGCAGAAGGTTATCACCCTTCTTGATACAAGAGCCACACATAATTTCATAGATGCTAGATTTGTGGAGAAGCGTGGACTCACTACAGAAGATTTTGAGGGCATCAGAGTTAAGGTAGCTGATGGTCACACTCTTAGATGTGAGCATATGATTAGAGACCTCCCATTGCACTTAAACAACTATGAGTTCAAGGCTGATTATTATGTGGTAGACATGGGTGATATAGACTTAGTCTTGGGTATGAAGTGGCTTCATTCCTTTGAGGAAGTTACTCTTCATCTCAAGGACATGGAGGTTTGCTTTAATGTTGATGGGAAGACACATATTCTTAAGGTAATACGGGGCAACAGCTTCAGATATATGTTTTTTCATCGGATGGAGATGCCTACACCACCTGACATGATAGAGTGCGATGACGAGTGCACATTGGCACCAACAAAAGAGAGATATGAGGATGAGCTTGGTCTTAAGGTGAGTGCAGTTCAAGAGTTATCACATGTGGTAGGGACTCAGCTTGCTATTAAAGTCAGTTCACAGGTTGATATGACTCTTTCTACCCTTCACAATCCAGATTTAGATATTATTCAGGTACGGGGTTTGCTTGAGTTGCTTGCTGATTCTCATTTATGGATTGGATGTTGGGGAGCTTATCTTAGTACTAGGGATGGACATGGCATGGAGTTTGCATTGATTGATAGCAGGGCAAATCATGACTACATTTGGGATCCAGGTGGATTGATGGGTGTATCATGCAATAATTGCTTGAGGGCAAGCAATTCCAGAAGGGGCAGATTGTCATGTCCCCTTTTTAGTTGACATTTTTTGAGTTCATGGTTAGCCTATTATGTGACCCTCGTAGGTTGATGGGATGGTTAGAGGGTCTTGATGGAGATTGGAGTGGCTTCGTTTAGCAGAAATTTTCCAGTTGGCTTTCGTTTGGGCTCGATTGGACATGTATTGAGGGAGATATTAATATTTGATTTATTTAATCAAATATTAATTATTTGGTCTAATTTTAAATTAGAAACCCTAATTCTAATTTAAGAAAACCCTAATTAGGGCAAGCATATCTTTTGAGGGTATAAGGGTTTCTCATGGAGGCCATAATTGATTATGCATATGATTATTGATTTTGATTTCTGAAGAATTCTTCTGTGAAGACTGAGCCTAGGGTTCCAGGATTCCATTTGCATTGGAGAACATTCCCTCTTCAGTATGTGCAATTAAGAGGCTATGGAATATCAGCTGATCTATTGCCAAATTGAGAGATAGCTTCATCTAGAAGTTATCATAGAATTTACAGGGTTGAGAGATAACTTCACATAGAAGTTATTACAGATATTCCAGGTATTTATTTATTTATGTTTTGATTCAATAAATTATACAGCTAGAGATCTTCTCTGCTAGAAACATATATTTTCAGATCAGGGGTTGAAAACAGGCAAGTTGTGCCCAATTTGGCAGCTATACGAAGTCTGTACGGGTCCGTACAGATTTAGGCAGGTACCGACCTCAGTAGGCAGAGATTATAGTGACCGATATCGATCGACTGAAGACCGACATCGGCAGAGAAGAACCTGAAGTGATCGACGTTGGCAGTATATCGACTGACATCGATGACTGTGTGTTCGACACAGTAGGCCGAGATGAGACTTCTAGAATTGCAAGTTTATTCCCAGTTTGCAAAGCTAGGGTTTTCAAGACTATATTTCATATTTTATATGCATAAGAGAAGGATTGTAATTGTAATAGTTTAGAAGGACAAGTAATTAGATCTATGATTTGCTATTGAGAGACTATATTATTGTTATCATTCTAAATTTATTCAATAGATATTGTATCTTTGTTCAAAGTTTTGTGTTGCTATATTTCCTGTTTAGAGGGGATATTACAGGATGGACTACTACATATAGCAATTCTAGAACATGAATGGCCAAAACTTATTGAAGATGACCATCAAGGACATAAAGAGGATATTTCATAGGAAAATCCACTATAAAAAATAATTTAAAAAGTGGTATATAATGACCTACCATATTTAAATTTGCATACTGGGTAACTAAACACTATTATACCTATCAAAGAATGGGAAAACCAAATTAGAGGGATGAGATGCTACTAAATCCTATGCTAAATGAACAACCATTTGAATAATGGGGTATAAATTTTGTGGGACCAATTAATCCACTTATAAAATTTCATGTTAAATTATACATAATTACTATGATAGCCTATTTTATTAAATGGGTTGAAGTTGAGGCGACACCAAACTACAATGCTAAGGATATAGCCAAGTTTCACTCTGAAAATATTATAGGAATATTTGGGTTTCTAATTAATCTAGTCATCAATAGAGGAACACATTTAATAAATAATATTATGAATACTCTTACTAAGTAATTCATGATATTTTACCATAATATGATGACATATCACCCATAATAAAATGGATAAGTGGAAGCATCAAACAAAGTCCTTCACAAGATGATTATAAAGATATGCAATGTTAAAAGAAATGATTAGGAGGATTGTATTCCTATGATCAGATGGGTGTATAGGATAAATTAACAATTTTGATATGCTTGACGTCATTTCATTATGTCTATGGACTTGAAACATTAATTCCCATAGAATACATAGTCCCTAGTCTATGACTTGCAATGATAATGAGACTAGGAGATCAAGATTATCTATAGGCAAGATTGATGTATCTAACCTCAATAGTAGAACCCAGGCATATAAAATTTTGATAAAATATGTCTATAATAAAATTTAGAAATCATTTCTTGATCACAACCTAAAAAACAAAGAGTTTCAATTATAACATGTAGTGTTACTTTATGATAGTAAATTTAGAGTATTTCTAAGAAAGCTACATATTATATGGAAAGGACACTACATTAGTTATGAACTATCATAAAAAGGAATTAATATGTTGATGGATCTATAATAAAACATTATTCATGGTTGGGTGAATGGATATAGGCTTAATCCATACCATTATTAATATTTATCTAATCTAACAAAAAAGAGTGGGTGCCAAGTAGCATTATGTAGTTTAGGAAAATTTTAATACCAGTTTCTTATTTTTTGATTTTAGGTTTTTAGTATATAATTAGAGTGAAATATATATATCATAGGTTAGTGTAAGTATAGTATAAATTAATAATTCTTAGGTTCAACAAAATGAGAAATTCAACATGGAAGGAACATATGTTACACATATTTAGGGAGGCATCTAACTTGTTAAGTCTAGGAAAAAGGAAATGGTGAAATAAGTATGAGTATATGATAGATAATGGTCATTAAAAAACTATTAATCATGACACACTTGAAATATTACACCTTTTCAAAAAATATATCAAGGGTGACATTCAATGGAGGAATGATAAAGGAAACTTAACTATGGAAAAGACAATTCATCACATAAAAAACTCCCATCATTCATCTGGATAATCAATAAAAAATGTCACATCATCTAATGATAAATTATTTTAAAGTTTTAAGATATAATAATGCCAAAACAACTCAACACATGCAAAACAAGGTGTCAATAAAAATCACATGGGAAAAGCTATATATATAAGGGTAGAAACAACAATAAGTCATTACATAAATTTACAAAGAATAACCCTCTAAATATTAATATTAATTCATTCTATTACATGTGAAGTATTTATAAGTAATAAGTCCAAATGCAACTAGTGATTGCCAAATATCAGACTAGATTCCATGGATAGATATCATCTTATTGCACTCTCAGATGCATAAAAAGAGGATATGGCATTGGTATTTCCACATGACAACCCGTATATCAAACTATCAACCCATTTGACTTCATATATGTTGTCAAAATGAATCCATTCATCACTAATAAAATATAATAAGATTAATATTAAGCTTGATTACTTCAACATCACATCTGAGGCTTTAAAGTAGAGATATTGATGAAATTAATGACCTTTTAGTAGTTAAATGAAATCATGCTCACTCTTCTTAGTGATGCAACAATGGTGCCATATATTTATCATAAGATGCAGAAATTTTAATTAATCCAACCATAATATCATAAGAAATAGGCTTTCCTATTAGGAGTAAATATTTATCCCCCTAAAACATAAAGGCACCACCATTTCACCCTGATATATGAGAAAAGTACAACATAATATCCAAGGGGATTCCCTTCGATTATATATAGGATGTTGTAGAGTGAATTATTGTATAATTCATCATGAATATATTTTTAAAAACTACTAAAAATTCTAAGAAATCCACTAAAAGTGTCATCAACATCACATATTGCATGTTAAGGCTTGACGAGGATTTTAATTAACCTTATTTTTTGGTTTTAGAAGTAATTAAAAATATATGAAAGGTTGTTATATGAATATCACACACATTTTAGTACCAATTATGTGTAATTATTATTTATTTAACTTCATAGAATTTACCCAAGGTACTAGTCAATCTTGACATATAATTCTATCCTATGACATAGTTTATGAATATTTACTAAACTAAGACATGGCAATACTATATGTAGCTAAGATGGTTCAATGATTTATGGATATTAATTATGCATGTGATCACTTCACACCCTTGTATCTATATATATATATATATATATATATATATATATATATATATATATATAATTTAATATCTTATACAACATATTTTGGTGATTAAACTACATGATGGAATTCAAATTAGAGTGCATGAGCTTTTGAAGGCACCCATAATGTATTTTCATTTTTTCATCACTATGCTCAATGTGTAGACAAAATTTATAAGGAAAAAATATTTGGATACCCCCTCATTAATTCCATTTTTATTTATGACTCCAATATAAAAACAACCATTATCACATAAAATTATAAGTCACCAACTAATAGAGGTGTAGGCATCACCTCAAATATAAGTATCCCCATTACTAACTATTACAAGAAAAAAGATTGCACCATCATGTAAAGACTCACCACCTATAGTAAAGAAGAGGACACACAACATTAAATATTATTTGTATCACAATAATGTCCAAAAAATACCATTGGAATGTAATATTTTAGACCTAGGCATTGAAGATCCAGAAGCTTTACAATCTATAGACATAAATAATGAAGTCTATGATCATGAAGAAGAAAAAAAAATTAATAGGTTATACACACTTGCCAAGTGTATAGATAAGTAAGGAAATAATTTTGGGTTGAAATTTCCACACCTATTACTTACATAATAGTTTATAATGTTGTGAAAGAGGTAGAGTGAAATCACCAACAAGCTAAATTATTCCAATTAGATCCATGGATAGGATCTTCAGGACTATAGATAACCTTTGTACAATAGTTAGATTTATGCACATGAGGAGGCCCCAATAAAAAATTTGGTGAAAAATTAGAGGACCCAAGTTGGATGAGATATTCACCATCAATTAGATAACATATGGTCTTTTTTTATCCTCTCATAGTAAGGGATGATTAATTGTAGTAAGCTCTAAATCTAGCATCCCAATAACAAGAAATGAATCAAGACTACAAGAGGATGAATAAATAACTAGTACCACCTTCCATGAAAAAATTTATATAAATAAAACACATGGTGGTTTATTCAGATCCTTAATCTTATTATTCACAAGAATATCTATATATTTTATCTTTAGACCCACTTCAGCCCAAGAAATTGGCTGAACCAAAAGACATAACATCTCA
The DNA here is from genome assembly GCA_037957365.1 of Torreya grandis. Lineage (NCBI taxonomy): Eukaryota > Viridiplantae > Streptophyta > Pinopsida > Cupressales > Taxaceae > Torreya > Torreya grandis. The sequence continues at coordinate 443,407 of JARHVA010002816.1, read as the reverse complement.
ACAACAAGATACACAAGCACAAGTTGAGTTATAAAAGGTAAGGAAGGAAACTATGAATAAGGATAAAAAATTAAAAAATGAGGAATTCAAAGGAGGAGGTGAAGCACAAAGGTGATAAATATGAGGAATAGAGGAAGTATAAAAAAAAATGAAGAAGAAGATGTTTTGTAGAATAAAAAGGAGGAAATAGTGGCATCATAAAAACACAAAAAAAATTCAAGATGAACAATATATAATTTATTAGGGAAAACATGAATTTATGAATAAAGACACAGAATGAGTAATTCAATAGTCATAAGTAGTAGATGAAAATAAGGTTGAAGCTGAGGAAGTAGCCAAGGCAAAGTAGAAAAAGCAAAAGAAGCTTTGCACATGCAAGAAGAGAAATTAAATAACTAAACTCTAAAATAAGAGTCTAAGGAGAAGGAAAAGCCTAATGATAAATTTTTGGTAGAGGATAACAAAACTTTGATTCCAAATCCAAGGTAGATGTAGAGTGAAACACAGAATACTAAGTTAAAATGGAGTCCTCAAAAAAGCATGTGATATCTAAAGCCTAGAAACCACATGATACATCACAAGGATTAGGGGCCACCCAAGGTGATGTGTAAGAGTAATAATCTCAACAAAATAAATAACTCCCCAACCATTGGTCTTGGGATGTAGAGATAACCTCCACTCACAAATCAACATTTTATTTATTGATAACACAAATCATTAAGTCACCTATCATTATTGTGACTTCAAGTTGAACTCTTTCCAAAATAATGCTAGAATGATTTTTTGATGTTTTCATCTTCCTTTATGTAATCACGTTTAATGTGTAGGTTAATTTAAATAATATATCATGTAGAAGGCTTCTACCTTATAGAAACAAGTATCAAAATATTGGGAGGAAAACACAAACCTACACCTCTTATTTACCAAGGCATGTTAATACATTGATAACACTTACCATGTGCCTATCACTCATGTATTGGGTGACCAAGTCATATCTAAAGATACACAATTCTAATATTTATTATTATATCTCACAAAATATTCAATCATTGAACAAAATCTGTAGAAAATTGTATGAAAGGAAAAACTTTAAGGTAGATACTAAGGTAATTTTTAAACTATTATAAGTATATGAACATGTTTTGGATATGCATGTGATCTAAGATTAACATATCACATGAGAAATTTTCAACTAAAATAAAAACTTAAACACTTAATGGGATGAATCCAAACCTATGTTTGATAAGGTGGACAAATCCAAAGTAGTTATTAAGGATCAATCAACTACCTCTAACGAACTAGACATCACACTCAATTAAATTATTAAATCATGAGACATTGTTATGTGTAAGATGAAAACATGCAAAAATCATATGCTACACAACACATTTATTGGCAGAGCCATGTAGATATCTTGGAAAAGTTATCCAAATAAATATAGTAAAAAATGTTTAATTCTAGGGCACTCACCATAATAGAATATGAAAATATTAAATATACAATTCCATACCAAATCTATCTATACACAATGCTTAGTATGGTTAAGGAATTTTTCACTTACTATACAATTTATAAAAAGGACTTTGTATATTGGAATAGCTCTTTCATAGACATGGTCAAGGAGCCCAAGTTCAGCATATAGAATAAGATTAAAAGATAGATTAGTTTCTATGTTAGTATGAAAATACAAATTAAATCATAAAACATAACACTTCATTTTTTCTCTCTAAGGTGAGATATAATCAATAAAGTAAACTAATAAATACATGAAGATGAAAATATATTTACCTTCCTCAAAGAGTCCCTATATATATTTTTTATTAAAATTCTTTGTTTTTGTGTATATAGGAGTATTTATCAATGCATGTATTTAATAATACATCACCTCCCATGGTACACTATGGGTTTGTTCAATTTGGATGAATAATGGTGAATCTTCACATAAATATTTTGACATTAATTCTTTGCACATTAAATCTCAATATAAAATGGTCATGGTCAATATATTTATAGGTTGACTAAAATTATATGGATCACACATCTTAATATCAAGATGTGTTGTCCATAATCAATTACACTTTGGAGAGAAATTGCAATATATGTTACAATTAATATTTGTAAGAATGGAACAATTTATAGGCATAGTTTGCAAAAATTAGATATTTTTTGCATTGATTAGGCATGGATTACATTTTGACCTTTGTGACCACCTATGTCATGATGATATCATTTTTTGTTGAATTTTCTTTTTCAAAAATTATGTGTCATCAAATTTGATATGTATTTTTCACTTATAATTATTGTTATTCATGGTTGAGTGAGATATTTGAGTGGATGTACAAAGGCTTCATGGTGATTTATATGAAACTTAACAACTTACATCATGTGGGTATATATATAGAGCATTGATTGACATGATTATGGCTAAGTAATTCCCTTCATGCAAAGGATATTATCTTATCAATTGTTATATCAATTTGTACAAGGAAACAACTAAGTATATTAGAGGGCACATACATACATACAATATTTATGAAGCTAATACAAAGTAGAAAATAAAAAAGATCTGCACATGCAAAAAGAGAAAGTAAACAACTATACTTTGAAGTAAGAGGCCAAGGAGAAGTAAAAGCCTAATGCTAATTTTTTTCTAGAGGCTAACACAAATTTTATTCCAAATCCAAGGTAGATGTAGAGTGAAACATAGAAACTGAGTTAAAATATAGCTGTCAAAAAAACCATGTGATATCTAAAGCCTATAAACCACATGATACATCACAAGGATTAGGGGGCACCCAAGGTGATGTACAAGAGTAATAATCTCAAAAAAATAAATAACTCCCCAACCATTGGTTTTGGGATGTAGAGATAACCTCCACTCACAAATCAAAATTTTATTTATCGATAACACAAATTAGTAAGTCACCTATCATTATTGTGACTTAAAGTTTGACTCTTTCCAAAATAATGCTAGAATCATCTTTTGATGTTTTCATCTTCCTTTATCTATTCAAGTTTAATTTTTAGGTTAATTTCAATAATATATCATGTAGAAGGCTTCTACCTTATAGCAATAAGTATCAAAATATTGGGAGGAAAACACCACGTACACCTCTTATTTACCAAGGCATGTTAATACATTGATAACACTTACCTTGTGCTTATCACTCATGTATTGGGTTACCAAGTCATATCTAAAGATACACAATTCTAATATTTCTTATTATAAATCACAAAAGATTCAATCATTGAACAAAATCTATATAAAAATTGTATGAAAGGCAAAACTTTAAGGTAGATACTAAGGTAATTTTTAAACTATTATAAGTGTATGAACATGTTTTGGATATGCATGTGCTCCAAGATCAACATATCACATGAGAAATGTTCAACTAAAATGAAAAATTAAACACTTAATGGGATGAATCCAAACCTATGTTTGATAAGGTGGACAAATTCAAAGTAGTTATTGAGGATCAATCAACTACCTCTAACACACTAGACATCACACTCAATTAAATTATTAAATCATGAGACATTGTTATGTGTAAGATGAAAGCATGCAAAAATCATATGCTACACAACACATTTATTGGCAGAGCCATGTAGATATCTTGGAAAAGTTATCCAAATAAATATAGTAGAACATGTTTAAAGCTAGGGCACTGACCATAATAAAAGATGAAAATATTGAATATACAATTCCATACCAAATCTATCTATACACAATGCTTAGTATAGTTAAGGAAGTTCTCACTTACTAGACAATTTATAAAAAGGACTTTGTATATCTGGATAGCTCTTTCATAGACATGGTCAAGGAACCCAAGTTCATCATATAGAATAATATTAAAAGATATATTAGTTTCTATGTTAATATTCAAATAAAAATGAAATCACAAAATATAACACTTCAATTTTTCTCTCTAAGGTGAGATATAGTCACTAAAGAAAAGTAATAAATACATGAAGATGAAAATACATTTACCTTCCTCGAAGACTCCCTATATAAATTTTTAAGAAAATTCTTTGTTTTTTTATGTATATAGGAGTATTTATCAATGCATGTATTTATCATACATCATCTCCCATTTTACACTATGGATTTTTTCAATTTGGATATTCAATAATGGTGTATCTTTGCATAAATATTTTGACATTAATTCTTTGCACATAAAATCTCAATATAAAATGGTCATGGTCAATATATTTATAGGTTGACTGAAATTTTATGGATCACACATCTTAAGATCAAGATGTATTGTCCATAATCAATTAAACTTTGGAGAGTAATTGCAATATATGTTACAATTAATATTTGTAAGAATGGAAAAATTAATAGGCATAGTTTTCACAAATTAGATATTTTTTTCATTGATTAAGCATGGATTACATTTTGACCTTTGTGACTACCTATGTCATGATGATATAATTTTTTATTGAATTTTCTTTTTCAAAAATTATATATTATCTAATTTGATATGTATTTTTCACTTATAATTATTGTCATTCATGGTTGAGTGAGATAAAGCTTGACTAGATGTACAGAGGCTCCATGGGGATTTATATGAAACTCAAAAACTTACATCATGTTGGTATATATATATATATATATATATATATATATAGAGAGAGAGAGAGAGAGAGAGAGAGCATTGGCTAAAATGATTGTGGCCAAGTATGATTCCATTCATGCAAAGGATATTTTATTATCAATTATTATCTAAATTTGTACAAGGAAACAATCTGAGTAGATTAGAGAGCACCTACATGCATATAATATTCATGAAAATAATGCAAAGTAGAAAAATCAAAAGAATCTCTACACATGGAAGAACAAAAATTAAATAACTACACTCTAAAGTAAGGGGCCAAAGAGAAGGAAAAGCCTAATGCTAAATTTTTGGTAGAGGATAACACAAATTTGATTCTAAATCCAAGGTAGATATAGATTGAAACATAAAATACTAAGTTAAAATAGAGTCCTCAACCAAGCATGTGATATCTAAAGCCTAGAAACCATATGATACATCATAAGGATTAGGGTCCACCTAAGGTGATGTGCAAGAGTAATAATATCAACAAAAAAAATAGCTCCCCAACCATTAGTTTTGGGATGTAGAGATAACATCCACTCACAAATCAACATTTTATTTGTCGATAACACAAATCAGTAAGTCACCTATCATTATTGTGACTTTAAGTTTGACTATTTCCAAAATAATTTTAGAATCATTTTTTGATGTTTCATCTTCCTTTATCTAATAAGGTTTAATATGTAGGTTAATATCAATAATATATCATGTAGAAGGCTTCTACCTTATAGAAACATGTATCAAAACCTTGGGAGGAAACCACTAACCTACACCTCTTATTTACCAAGGAATGTTAATACATTGATTACACTTACCTTGTGCTTATCACTCCTGTATTAGGTGACCAAGTCATATCTAAAGATACACAATTCTAATATTTCTTGTTATATCTCACAAAAGATTCAATCATTCAACAAAAGCTATATAAAAATTATATGAAAGGCAAAAATTTAAGGTAGATACTAAGGTAATTTTAAAACTATTATAAGTGTATGAACGTGTTTTGGATATACATGTGCTCCAAGATCAACATATCACATGAGAAATTTTTAGATAAAATAAAAAATTAAACACTTAATGGGATGAAGACAAACCTATGTTTGATAAGGTGGACAAATCGAAAGTAGCTATTGAGGATCAATCAACTACCTCTAACACAATAGACATCACACTCAATTAAATTATTGAATCATGAGACATTGTTATGTATAAGATGAAAACATGGAAAAATTACATGCTACACAACACATTTATTGGCAGAGGCATGTAGATATCTTGGAAAATTTATCCAAATAAATATAGTAGAGAAATTTTAGTGCTAGGGCACTCACCAACATAGAAGATGAAATTATTAAATATATAATTCCATACCAAATCTATCTATACACAATGCTTAATATGGTTAAGGAAGTTCACTTACTAGACAATTTATAAAAAGGACTTTGTATATTGGGATAGCTCCTTTACAGACATGGTCAAGGAGCCCAAGTTCATCATATAGAATAAGATTAAAAGATAGATTATTTTATATGTTAGTAAACAAATAAAAATGAAATCACAAAACATAACACTTAAATTTTTCTCTCTAAGGTGAGATATAATCACTAAAGCAAAGTAATAAATACATGAAGATGAAAATACATTTACCTTCCTCGAAGAGTCCCTGTATAAATTTTTACGAAAATGCTTTTCTTTTTTTGTATATAGGAGTATTTATCAATGCATGTATTTAATCATATATCATCTCCTAGTGTATACTATGGATTTTTTCAATTTGGATTAATAATGGTGAATCTTCATATACATATTTTGACATTAATTCTTTGCACATAAAATCTCAATATAAAATGATCATGGTCAATATATTTATAGGTTGACTAAAATTATATGGATCACACATCTTAATATCAAGATGTGTTGTCCATAATCAATTAAATTTTGGAGAGAAATTGAAATATATGTTATAATTAATGTCTGTAAGAATGGAATAATTAATAGGCATAGTTTGCAAAAATTAGATATTTTTTGCATTGATTAAGCATGGATTACGTTTTGACCTTTGTGACCACCTATGTCATGATGATATAATTTTTTGTTGAATTTTCTTTTTCAAAAACTATATATTATCTAATTTGATATGTATTTTTCACTTATAATTATTGTCATTCATGGTTGAGTGAGATAGATCTTGAGTAGACATCTAGATGCTCCATGGGGATTTACATCATGTGGGTATATATATATATATAGCATTGGCTAACATTATTATGGCCAAGTATGATTCCCTTCATGTAAAGGATGTTATATTATCAATTATTATCACAATTTGTACAAGGAAATAGTCTAAGTAGATTAGAGGGCACCTACATACATAGAATATTCATGAAGCTAATGCAAAATAGAAAAAACAAAAACAAATCTGCACATGCAAGAAGAGAAAGTAAATAACTACACTCTAAAGTAAGAAGCCAAGGAGAAGGAAAAGACTAATGCTAAATTTTTGGTATAGGTTAACACAAATTTGATTCCAAATCCAACGTGTATGTAGATTGAAACATATAATACTAAGTTAAAATAGAGTCCTCAAAAAGGCATGTGATATCTAAAGCCTACAAACCACATGATATATCACAAGTATTAGGGGCCACCCAAGGTGATGTGAAAGAGTAATAATCTTAAAAAAATAAATAACTCCCCAACCATTATTTTTTGGACGTAGAGATAACCTCCACTTAAAAATCAACATTTTATTTGTTGATAACACAAATCAGTAAGTCACCTATCATTATTGTGACTTCAAGTTTGACTCTTTCCAAAATATTACTAGAATAATTTTTTGATGTTTTCATCTTCCTTTATCTAATCAGGTTTAATGTGTAGGTTAATTTCAAGAATATATCATGTAGAAGGCTTATACCTTATAGCAACAAGTATCAAAACTTTGGGAGGAAAACACCAACCTACACCTCTAATTTACCAAGGCATGTTAATAGATTGATAAAAATTACCTTGTGCTTATCACTCATGTATTGGGTGACCAATTCATATCTAAAGATACAAAATTATAATATTTCTTGTTATATCTCACAAAATATTCAATCATTGAACAAAAGCTATAGAAAAAATTTATGAAAGGCAAAATTTTAAGGTAGATACTAAGGTAATTTTTAAACTATTATAAGTGTATGAACATGTTTTTTATATGCATGTGCTCTAAGATCAATATATCACATGAGAAATTTTCAACTAAAATAAATAATTAAACACTTAATGGGATGAATCCAAACCTATGTTTGATAAGGTGGACAAATCCAAAGTAATTATTGAGGATCAATCAACTACCTCTAACACACTAGACATCACACTTAATTAAATTATTAAATCATGAGACATTGTTATGTATAAGATGAAAACATGGAAAAGTCATATGCTACACAACACATTTATTGGAAGAGGTATGTAGATATATTTAAAAATTTATCCAAATAAATATAGTAGAAAATGTTTAATTCTAGGGCACTCACCATCATAGAAGATGAAAATATTAAATTTACAATTCCATACCAAATCTATCTATACACAATGCTTAGTATGGTTAAGGAAGTTCTCACTTACTATACAATATATAAAAAGGATTTTTTATATTGCGATAGCTCTTTCACAGACATGGTCAAGGAGCCCAAGGTCATCATATAGAATAAGATTAAAATATAGATTAATTTCTATGTTAGTATGAAAATACAAATTAAATCACAAAACATAACACTTCAATTTTTCTCTCTAAGGTGAGATATAATCAATAAATCAAAGTAATAAATACATGAATATGAAAATACATTTACCTTACTTGAAGATTCCCTATATATATATATTTTTTAAATGCATTGTTTTTTTGTGTATATAGGAGTATATATCAATGCATGTATTTAATCATACATCATCTCCCATTGTACACTATGGATTTGTTCAATTTGGATGAATAATGGTGAATCTTCATATAAATATTTTTAGATTAATTATTTGCACATAAAATCTCAATATAAAATGGTCGTGGTCAATATATTTATAGGTTGACTGAAATTATATGGATCACACATCTTAAGATCAAGATGTGTTGTCCATAATCAATTAAACTTTGGAGAGAAATTGAAATATATCTTACAATTAATATTTGTAATAATGGAATAATTAATATGCATATTTCACACAAATTAGATATTTTTTTCATTGATTAAGCATGGATTAAATTTTGAATTTTGTGACCACCTATGTCATGATGATATAATTTTTTGTTGAATTTTCTTTTTCAAAAATTATATATTATCTAATTTTATATGTATTTTTCTCTTTGAATTATTTTCATTCATGGTTGAGTGAGATAGATCTATACATGAATGAAAATATGAAAAAATAAATAAATTTATAAAAATAATTAAAAAAACACTCAAATAATATAAATAGTTTGAATACAAAAGTAAATGACTCAACCCAGAATAGAGGTAAGATTCAAGTGTTTAAGAAACTATACTTAAACACTACAAACACATAAAATAGTTAAATACAAAGTGAAAACAACTTAGAATCAAGATATAAAATATCATGATTTAAGTGTAATAAAAAATGTATCAAACATAAATGATCAAAAAATAAACACTATAAAATAAATAAATAAATAAACAATATAAATAAATAATATAATCAAACAATATAAACAACACAAACACGAATTGTAAACTACTTCAAATCAAGATATGAATAATTGATACTAGAGTGTTAGCAAAATGTACTAGATGAAAAGAAGCAAAAACAATCTAAATACAAAATAAAAAAACTAAATCCCAAGTCGAGGCAATAATCAAGTCTAAATTAATTTTACTTAAACACACAACACTCAAAACAAACAAGTAATAAACTCAAATAAGTGAAACACACAAAATACAATGTAAGTAAATAAATAACTCCATGCAATAAATCAACAATTATGTGTGTGAATGATGTGTTACCCTTAGGATATTGTACCTCCTAGGCTAAGGGGACAATTAATTGGTTGTAGTAATATAAAAAATAAAATAATAGGAAATAGGTGGCCATGTTGACTCTAAATTCCCAAATGCAAGTGGATGTTGCCTACATAGTCCTATGGACTTTATGCCAATTTTAGTTCTCTTAGGGATATGTGATAAAATAAAAATCATGATAAGAAGGTATATCATAATAGATAATAAATGTCAATGACTATAGTCATAAAATGGTGAGAGGGTTTAATTAATGGAGATAGAAAGTAAAGTACACCAAATGCATAATGCCCATTAGTCAAGTAATGATTTATCACAAAATGATGAGGACATAAGGTAAATGTTGATCATAAATGGTGAGAGCATAATGACAAAAATTAAGAGTGTTAATAAATTCATCAAATTCAAATGCACAATGCTCACAAAAATTACTAATAAAATGGTGATAGTGTTGTGAATAATGAGATTGGCTGAGCTGACCCAAGATTCCCCATGCATCCAAGTGTTTCCTACATAGTTTGTGTGAACAATAAGTTGATGTAATTATCTCATAAATTGGAGGATAATGGTATAGTAACAATAAAGTGGATATGAAATGAATTAGGCTAGATAAGAAGTTCCATCCCAAAAAAAAATTAGGGATTTATATCTCACATGGAAAGTCTATGCCAATTTTCATGATTTTATTATGTCTGGGGTTTTTTCTTGGTATTTTTGATGTTTTTGGGTTTTTTTGGGATAATTAAAGTAAGTTAAATTTTCAAATATAAAATTAACCATCTATAAACTTTCCCTTAGGTAGAGGCTCATACAATAGCTAAACTAGTTGCAACAGCACTATACCATAAACCAACAAAAAAAATTGAGGTGTAAAAATATCACACAACAACAAGATAGGAATAAAAATGATTCACAAAGGGTAAATAAGTGAGGAAAAATTATTTTATGAATTTTTCAAGGAATTATGAAGTAGTTAACACCCTTGTTGGCATACCCTAAAACACTTATCTAAAAGAAGTTACTTATGTAGAGTGTTGTTAAAGTGCCTTTGAAAAATAATCATTGAATATAGTTTTAATACCTATTCATAATGAGAATTATGTTTGGTAATATTAATGACATAGGAATTAAATAAACAATGGCTTAGTTAATGGTATGGTAACAGGAATAAGAATGGTCTATGGAATGGCATTGTAAAAGAAATAAAAATGGTTCATGGAACATTATGGGAAAGGAATGAAGGTGAAAATGGTGATCCAAGTGAGGGTTATATATTTAATTGTTCATTTTTAGTCAAGCATACTATTGTATCAATGAATTATGTTTATGGGTTCCTTGAGCTCTTGTCCATCTACTGTAGCTAGTCTATATGCTCCAAAACCATAATTTGGAATAATAATGTAGGGTTCAATCCAATTGGATAAAAATTTACCCTTATTACACTAAAAATTGGTGTTATTTTAATTCTCTTTTAGTACCAAGTCACTAATTTCAAATTATCAAGGGAGAATACACTTGATATAACTATGATGAAGCTAATTATGGTATGCTCTCAATTTATCTAATGTATCTTTCAATTTCTCATCCAAGAGATATTTTTCTTAAAATATATACATTAAATACTCCTAATCATCAATTATATGTTATAGATAAATTCATAGAAAGGGAAACTCAATATCAACAATAATAATGGCCTCAAAGCCAAAAAGTAGGGAATAAAGAGTAACACTTGTGGGTGTGTCGATAATAATATAGTAAGCCCATAAATATAGGAATAATTATATATGATAATCATGGAAAACATCACTAACAATGTTTTTTTAGGTTTTTGACAATGGTCTTGTTGAATGCCTCTACTTGGCTATTACCTTGAGGGTAAAAAATCTTAGATTTTTTTATGTTTGATTTAAAAATTGGAATATAGGGCCTTGAAAATTTTATTTTTAAATGGACCACCATTATCATTTATAATGGTGGAGGGAATGCCATATAGGTAGATGAGATATCAATGAATAAACTTGGAAATATGCTTAAGATTTATATATGTGAGGGGAATGGATTTGATCCACTTGGTAAAGTAATACATGGTAGTTAGGATGTGCATGTGGCCATCTAAGGAAGTAAAGTTCAATTTTCCTACAATATCAAGTCCACAAGTATAAATGGCCATGGTTTTGTAATCAATTAGATTATTAAATGTTAAACATGTATCAAATTGATGTTTCATTAAAAATAATCACACATCTTCACATGTCATCACGCATCTTTTTCCATTTTGGGCTAGTAATACCTATTTATAAGGAGTTTTTTGTAAAGGAATAAACCACTAGTGTGGGCCCCAAAATTTCCTTTGTGTATGTCCTTCAGTGCTAATTAGGATTATCCTAGATATAAATAATAAATTAGCATTCTATCATATCCCCTAAAATAAAGTGTATTTATAAGTAATGTATATTGGTTGGTCTTATGGATGAATTATTTATGTTGGTTCCATGGTAGGTCTTGGGGAAGAATGTGGTTGTGAAGCATATTCATGTAAAATTTCAGATTATACAACTTCAGTATGTCTAAGACACCTAATCCATAGGTCCTCTTGTTGGCTCACACAACCCTTTAGGCTACTTATTTCACTGATTCCCAATCATTCATACTTCTTAGACTTATCTTTTTGAGACCCAATCAACCCTCTCAGGCCTAGATCTATCCCCCCAAGTCTCATCCCATTAGGACAATAGTGCCCAAATAGGATAGGAGTTCTAGAATTCATGGTGCCCTATTTTTGGTGCTATTGTCCAAGCTCATCTTTGCCTCAAAAAATCAAATTTTCTTGGATACTTATATTTTTCCTTATCAGCCTCATTAGAATTCATTTAACCCATGATAATTAATTTCCATATAAAAGGCCATTAAAATTCCATTTAATGGGGTTGGAACTCATTTACAAGAGATACACAACAATATAAGTAAGTACACTTGAGCATTCTTCCCTATTCATTGCACACAACCTTTCAACATTATTTCAAGCCTACTCAAGTCATTACACCATTCCCTAGCTAGACGAATCACATCCAATTTCACATTATAGTTACATTGATCATAAATAAAGTACCCCAAGCACTTAAATGGGAGAACTACATTAGATTGATCCCTCTTTGGAGTATTAGTATGTAGGCAATGTGCCCACACACAGGGTCTGAAGTGCATCTAATGTATCCTTTACACCCCTTCTCTTTATTTCCCAAGTTTTCATTCATGTTCAAGAACCAAGAGGTCCGAATGGTTTTTAATATTAAATTAGGAACATAGCGAGTTCTATGAGGTCCCAGACCCTAAAATTTTAGTGATAGGGTAACACAGGCATTTGGAATAGAACCCATAAAGCTTTCAACCTTAGGAAAATGATTTCATAATAGGACTATAGTGCTTGATAGTAGGGTGTTCTATTATTAGTGCTCCTATATAACCTAGAAATGAAGTCCAAGGATCTATTTTCAACTATTTTTTAGCCCTGTTCCTATAGTATCAAACCTTGTCTTAGTCCAAATCAATCAGAATAAACTAAGTTATAATCTCTCTCATTTCCTACTATATTTATAAAGGGAAAAATTACAATATATTTACACAAATTATTAGGTTAATTCTTTCACATTTATTTATTAATTTACATTGATCAACCCCTTTATCAATTTCCTAAAATTAATAAAACATTTTGGTGAACCTGATTTAAAATTTTTGCACAAAAACCCTAAAAACCCTAGGGCTAATTATTTCTAATTTTTTAAACATTTTATTTATTTTTAATTAATTTAAAAATTATAAAAATACAAATTAATTTAAATATTTTTAATAAATTCACCCAAACCCTAGTTTTCATAGACTAGGTCCTATTTGCATACAAACACTTTCAAACCACTAGGAAAAATATATTTCTAATTTTAGAAATATTTATACATTTTTCCTAAATATTTCAATCCAAATTATACAAATTCATATCAAAAATTTCAAATTATTGCACTAATTTTTTTTAAAAATCTTTCAAAACCCTAGTTGCATCAAATACATTCTCAATTATTATTCAGTACTTTACACATAATTTTTTAAAAATTTAGTTACATATCAAACTCAAAAAATAAATTTAAAATTAAAAAGTATATATTATATTGTAAATAATATTTATGAAAAATCCCTAGTTGCATATACTAGCTCTTTTTTATTTGTTGAGATCTCACCTTGCATGTTTTAGAGTTTTGTATCCTTTTCATACATATTCCAGTTGCTTACTTAGATTATATGAGGTTAATTTTTACTACTATCATCCAAGTATTTTCCTTTTTCCACGTAATTTATTTGCATTTATTACCTCAAGATGAAGTTCAAGAATTAGTGGCAATCCTCCTAAATTCACTCAAATTCCTTTAACTCAACCATATACCATGGATAAATAATTAAATCAGATTCTTGTTATAGATTCTACACATCCAGATTACACACATTTCCATGAGGATAATCTTGATCATGAGTAGTATGAAAACAACAATGATGAGGTACATATAGATGATCATGTTCCACCACATTATACTACCAATTTAATTCTACCTATTATTGATAATGAAGTAGTCATCAATACAGATTTGGTTTTACAAAATTTTAGTGAAAGAATTAAAGACCGAACTAACGATCATAAACTCATTTTGAAATCCATCATGGAAATGAAAAAGGCTAAGAAAATTGAGTCTTCCAATCATTCAAAGCAACTAGTTACAAATGACACTATGGGGACAACTATGTCTCAACTACCCCCTATAACAGTCCAAACTTATTCTATGCCACTAGTTATAGTTAATACATCCCTATTTCCTAATCTCACAACCCTTGTGTAAGAGATACGATCTCTTCAATCCAAGGTACAACATATTTAGTAAGGTATAACTAGACCTATGGAGGCTTTGGATTCTTTTTCTCTTTTACATATACCATTGGCATGTCACATTGCTTTTACACCTATGCCATAAGGTTTTGTTTAACCCAAGCATATTCTTTATGATGGAAAAGGTGATCCAAAGACACATTTGAGATCTTTTCATGCATCATGCTTAGATTATGTACCTAATTACTAGCTACTTACCAAGTTATTTCCATAGTGCCTAAAGTATTGTGCCTTACAATGGTCTTATAATCTACCAAATCAATTACTCATGGCATTCAATCCTTTCATAGACATGTTCCTAGCACATTTAAGTATAAACATTGGTGATAAGGTCTCATATGCATAGATTTCACAGTAGAAAAAAAGGTCAAATGAGCCTCTCAAATATTATGTTCTTAGACACAAGACTATTTTGGCTAAGTTTACTAGCCGCATGGTTGATCAAGAGCTATAGGAAATCTTCAAATAGAGCCTTCTACTAGCATTGCATGAATCTATTATGTTCAAAATATTCTCTTCCTTCACAAAATTGTGTCATACACTCAATGGGAAAACTTAAGTAATTAAGTATCCCAAACACAACTAATAAGAGTAACAACAAAGTCCCATACAAGGTCAAAATCAATGATAATAAGAATTAGAATCAACCAATACCTAATGCAACTTCCAATCCCCCTTAGCATGTGGCTCTATCAACACCTCCTCTTTGGGAATTAACCAATCTACTAGTTCTTCTAGCTATGGTTTTATAGTAGTTACTGGAATGTAACCTCATCACTCTCCCTCATATTAAGGAAGTAGATCTAGCAAATCATTTTCTATGGGGATATGATCATCATGTATTTTATAATTTTCATAGGGCATGAGGTGACACAACACACATAAGCATTAGTTTATGAAATAAGATACATGATTTGATTGATCATAATATACTTGATCTGGGCACTTCAATTGAGCATCCAAAAGAAAAACCAACATAGGATAAAGCTTTGAAAATTTTATAGATCCATTTCCACAACATTATAAATAGGATCAGTGGGACACATTAGGTGTTCACTATACATACCAAGAACCTTTAGTTGTGTCACATCCTTTGAGTGGCATGATAGGGGTGTATGAGTCCATATTTCTAGCGAAGCCTCTGATATCTTTTTTAGATCATGAGATTGTCAAGGATAATATAGGTTATAATTCAATATTTATTAGAGAAAATATTTACAATCATCCTATTTGTAGTGTACTCATCGACAATGGTTTTAGTATTAACATGTGTACTTTCACACTTCTAAAACATTTGGGTTATTTAGAGCAATATATCATTTCAACATACATAGTTATGAGTGGCTTTAATGGGAATATACAGAGTTCATTATGTGAGATATCACATTCATTATAGGTTGTTCCCACAAATGTGTCCACCCCTTTCACTATAGTTACTAGTACAAGAGTTTTTGACATATTACTTAATCAACCATGGATTCAAAAACTTAGGGTGGTACCTACCAAAGTTCATCGATGCATGAAGTTAATTCATGATAATAAAGCTATTATAGTTGGTAGAGTTCCTTATGAGTCACCAATCCCCAATTTCTAACCATCTATGAGATTCTAATCACCAGCTCTAATTTTCCCACTAATTTTAGCTTCTCCTTTAGTTTCAGTATAACTTCCACTTTTGATCCAACCATAGTTACAACATCCATCACTAGTATAGAGGGTTTATACACCCCCACAGTTTTAGGATTCTAGATAGCTTCTAGCTATAGTGTTCACACCAAGAGTAATTACATTGTGGTCTCATATAGCTACATAGAGAGCACCTATTCATAAAGATTCTTATCCTACTTTTATATGGGTACCTAAGAGCCCTATAGTTTCATCCACTTGTCAAAGTCATAGGGGGACCCTACATTCATTTTCCACTTTATATATTTTAGATTAGTTATAACATACAAAAATTTGAGCTACAAAATCTTAGACACTCCATCATGCCTCACGATCATGCATGATCCCATTATTTGATACAAGACACCATGATAGGGAGTCTTAGTTGAGACTCATCAGTTAATGTCATATCTTTCGAACATTGATTGTACATATTATCTCCTACTTGATTATACATATTTCAAATATTTTCAAAAATACAAAAATAATATAACACTTCAAAATACAAAAACATTTAAATAATCAAAAAAACTCCAAAACCATTTTGATTATATGCATCATCCATGATTACATTACTACTATCACACTACGACTATACATTTATTTTTTCATTGTATTATATGTCAATTTATCTATATTACCATGCTTCACTTGATCTTTTTTAAGTGTGTACAGTGATATCTAGTTATTTGATGGCTTCATTATACCCATTGAGGGGGCATTCCTACTTCTACATTTGAGACATACATAAATATACATACCCACTAGGATCATCTTCTACATGACTACACCATCTAGGTTATGTCATTACTACACTACACACTTTGAGTTATCATATTGATGCACATTCCTTGCTAGATTACATAGATTACTAAATCAACATTTCAGTAGTACTTAGGACTTGTGTATCTCTTAGTATATACCTAGTCTTATATTACACATGTTTTTCATAATTTCACATTTTATTTGATTAGTTATATGTGCTTGTATGTTTATAGTTCTTACTTTTTCTTTCATTCCTTTTTAAGCATAGCTTGTGTGATTGCACTTTCCAGTTACTACTTGTCTCCTGCTTGTGCCTTAGGACATTTGCCTATGTCTTTTGATTAAATTCATGTGTTTTTCTTAGGACATTTTCTAATATCCTTTTCTATATTATTTCATATGCTTTTAGCCCTTGTATCAACTTTGCTTCTTCCACTTGTATGTGTGTGAAACATTTGAACATGCCTTCTATGATTGTCTTCTAGTTTGAGTGATGTATCCATGTCCCTATTTTGCATCGCCACTTAGCCACCCTTATATGCTTCTTAATTCTTTCTTTGTATGCTTTTTTGATTATTTTCTCTCCGCTATGTTCAATGCCATGATTCCAATCATACATTTATCTTATTTCTTGGATGTCATGGACATCATGCTCCATCCCTCTATGTTTACTAACAACTAATAAATAATGTCTAACATTACCAATCCAACTTAGTATCATACACATGATCTTACATTGTTATATATATATATATATATATGCATACCCCTATTGATTTAACAATCTATCCATTTAAATATTGTTATATCTTGAAATATCTCATCAAATATTAAATGTTATATCTTACATCTATACAACTTAGCATACTTACAAGACTCCTTTTCTTCTTAGAGAAGTCATGGTAGGTTCATCATTCCTACATTGAGAAGAGGGGAATAACATAGGGATTTTCCATAGAGATAAAACTTCCTAATAGTCAAAACAATAGTATTCAAATCACCTAGTTTAGAATCCAGACATCAGGCCAGGCATAACAGACTAGGTAGACAACAGAGAATATGAAATAGTCATCAAATTTAGCCATTGAAAATAGCACCAAATTAGGACTACAATGAAAAAAATAGGGGTGTCCACATTTTTACACTCCTATCTAGGTAAGGTTTCTATAAATAGGCAAAAAAATCAATTTAGGGATAGTTTTTGCACTTCTAAATCAGGTAGATTCACAAATTTCAATATAGTTTTCTTAAATATAGTGGGTTATCATGTGTGGCATGATGGTTCTTACTTTTAGTTTAGACTAGGTAGTTGCAATAACTTCTAGATTAGAATCCATGTTCTAGACATCAGTGATTGGGGGCAATGTATGTGGCACATTGATCTTCTTTTCTTTCCAAGTTTAGTTTATACCTAGGTATTCTCAGTAATCATATGCCTTATTCCATTTTTAGGTTATTGGCATCACATTTGAGTTAAACTTTCATATAATTTTAGATTTTTGAGTACTCAAGTTCTCGAGTTAGCTCTCATATAAGGATTTTGAATCAGTTTTAGAGAAGATTTCATACAATCCCAACCTCCATCTTTTGAAATCACCAAAACTGGCCTAGTTTCTAACACACATTTAGGTTATCCATGCCACATTATAAAATTTACAAAACATCCATGGGATTCATGAGCCATCTCATCTGACATCTATTCTATACCAATATCACTTCATAGCTACACTTCATGGGGAAATGATGGATCCAAAGGGCTAGCCTTTGTATTCTTGAGCCACATATTTAAAGGGATTGGACACATAGTCTAGACATCAATTAGCACATGCATGATTGATTTTATTCACATAGTTGGTGATGATGGAGCCATGGGGCCAACCTTTGTATTATTGAGCCACATTCTAGGGAATTAAGAAGTCATATCCATTTGTGATATTTCTCTTAATTTAACACACACTTAACATCATCCAACATATTACAACATTACAATAGATTCACACTTCATAGCATGCTCTCTATCCACATCCATCATAACATAGCTTCATGAGCTTCACCCTTACAAGTAAGTTTCGGTATGATTCTTATTTTTCATTTATCTTTGTATTTCAATATTACTACATCAACAAAATAAAAGGGGGGAATTTAGTCATGTAAAATGTGAAATTATACAAATTAATTATGGCTAAGACACCTAATCCATAGGTCTTCCTATTAGCTCAGACAACCCTTCTAAGATACTTCTTTAACTAATTCTAAGTCATTTATAGCTTCCCAGACTTATCTTTTTGAGACCTAGGAAACCTTCTTAGGCCTAGATCTATCCCCCTAGGTCTCATTCCCTTAGGATAACAATTCCAAAATAGGATAGGAGAACTAGAATTTAGGGTATCCTATTTTTTATGCTTTTATACAAGCTCATCTTTGCCTCAAATAGTTATATTTTCTTGGATCCTTATCATTTATCTTGTCAACCTCACATGAATTCATTTGCCCCATGATCATTAATTTCCATATAAAATTCCATTTAAAGTCCATTTGGTGGGATTGGAAATCATTTACAAGAGAGATATAAGAATATAAGCAAGTATACTTGATCATTCTCCCATATTCTTTACACACAACCTTCTAATATAATTTGAAGCCTACTCAAGGCATTGCACTAGTCCCTAACCAACTGAAGCGCATCTAATTTCACATTCTAGTTGCATTGATCATACATAAATTGCACCAAGCACTTCAATGGGAGAATTTCATTAGCTTTATCCCTCTTCAAGGTATTGGTGTATAAACAATGTGAACACACATAGGGTGTGAATTACATCTAGTGTATCCTTTACACACTAACCTATTTTCTCTCTTTCCTAAGTTTGTATTCAAGTTCAAGCACCAATAGCTCTTAAGGGTTTTAAAGATTAAATTAGGCACACAATGAGCTCTATGAGGTCTAAAACCCTAAATTTAGTGATAGGGTAACATAGACATTCTGAATAGAAGTTGGAAAGCTTTCAACCTCAAGACTACAACACTGGATAATAGGGTGTCTTATTTTTGTCACTCCTATCCAACTTAGAAATGAAGTCTAGGGATCTATTTTTTATTATTTCTTAGCCTTGATCCTCTATTATCTGACCTTGTCTTAGTCTAGATCAGTCAGAATATACTAAGTTCTAATCTCTCTCATTTATTACTATATTTAGAAAAGGCAAAAGTATAATCTATTTACACAAATTAGTAGTTTAATTCTTGCACATTTATTTACTGATTCACATGCTCATCCCCTTTATTAATTATGAATTAAACCCCTAATTTCTTGAAATTAATCAAACATGAAGGTAATTATAAATTTTTAGGTACCAAGGGATATTAGGACCAATAATATCACATACCATTTCTAAATCCATCTATTTATGAGTCATTTTAATAAGTTTATCTGTGAGGAACTAATACTCTTCAACACTATCAACCACTACTAGTATTGATCAAATAGTTTCCATTATGTTAGCTAATTATTTATTGGCTCTTGGTATTTTATAAAACTAAAGAGATTCAAAATATGACTTGAGTTTGTCTATGATGTTATTATAAGGTATAATCTTCTCATATATTTTTTTTACTAGTATATGGCCTAGTTAAAAATTAATTGGGAATCCCCATACACCATTAATTGTTTAATGTTCTACTATATGGTGAGATAGAGTCCTAAAATGAGGGCTTAATACTCAACCATATTATTTTTACAATGGAAACAAATGTAGAACATCTTGAGAATGAGATCCACCTATGGTGTAATGAATAATATATTGGCCCTAGATCTACGTGATGTGTATAATCCATGAAAATATAATTTCCACTATTTAGACTCAATATCAACTACTTCCAGAGTCAAAATGGACTCATCTAGGAAGTCAAAGTTGAGTGCTTCCATATACAATAGAGGATATTTGGAAATTTTGTATGTGATAACTTATCCTTTGATGGCCTTTTTGATTCTAATATTCTATCTCAAAGTCAAAATCATTTCCCATTTGTCTGTGTGGCCTGTTAGAGTTTCCTTGGATAATAAATATTTGAGCAAATAAACCTTAACAATAACAATAGTTTTATTATTTAATATATAGTGACATATATTTTTTGAAGTGAACACCATAGCTAAAAAATATTTCACAATTAGTAAGTAATTTTTCTCATAATTAACAAGTGTCCAACTTAGATAATAGATGGCATGTTCTTTACCTTGACTATCATGTTGGGCTGAGAGTGCCCCCAATGCATATTCTCTCACTGATTAGTAAATAAGAAAAGGTTAGCCTAGTGTAGGTGGAATCATAACTTGTGGATTATACAAGTAGGTATTTAAATCTTAAAAGGATCAACAATAATTGGTAACCTACTAAAATATAACACCTTTCTTCAAAAGGTGAGTGAAAGGAAGGCATTTGTCATCCAACTAAGAAATGAATTACCAAATAGATTGAATCCTTCCCTACAAGTGATGGTTTTTATTCAATTTTATGGTGGAGGTATATCCATAATGGATTTTACTTTATAAAACTCAACTTTGATGCCCTTGCATGAAAAAATGAACCTTAACAATTTACCTAAAGTGACATCAAAGATGCAATTCTTTAAATTTAGACACACTTTGTATTTATGGAGTCTCTCAAAGATTATCTATAAAAAAATCAAGATGTTTTTATCATGTTTTGTATTTGTAAAATATATCATCAATATATTCCTTAATAATGTCATTCATCATATCATGGAAGATGATAATGATAACATGTTGATAAGTTGCACCAATATTTTTCAATCCAAAAGACATGACTTGATATTAGAATGTCCCCCACATAGTGGTGAACATTGTTTAAAGTTGGTCGTTAGGTGTAATTTTTATTTTATTTTAGTCTAAGAATCCATCCATGAGGGATAAAATATCATATCCTGGTATTAAATCTATGATCATGCCAATGTTTGGTAGAAGGAAATTATCTTTTAGGCATGCTTTGTTGATGTCTCTAAAATTAGTACATAGGTGAATGACTTGTAGTTTCTTATTGAATAGTAAAATGTGTTATATCCATTCAGAATAATCTATTACTCTAATGAATCCAAATCTAAATAATGTTTTTAACTCTTTATTGACCATTATAGTGATGTTTGGATGCATTTTCAACAACTTTTACTTTATTATTTTGGCATCTAGGTGCACCAAAAGTTGATGCACAACTAAATAAGTGTCTAGGCATAGAATATTAGAATAGTTCCATGAAAATATATTGATGAAGTCCTCCAATATAGTAATGATGAAATCATACTCCTTCTTAGTGAGGGATGTACCTAGATAAAGTATAAATGGATCATCATAGGTACTAATAATCATGTTGTACCCAACACTCCCCTTTTATTCTTGAAGAAATGGGGACCCATTTGTTTTGGATTTTAGCCTTATTTATTGAGCCCTTCTTATATGTAGTTGTACACGTTCTATCAGATTGATCTTTAGTATTTACACTTGGAAGAAAAAATCATTGATATTATATATTTTGCACTAATTTACTAATTCATTTTGGGAGTTTTTATACTATGCAAGTTTTAGGACTTAGTTTTATTTGGAAATTATATTCAAGTCTTACTCGTTAGATATTTTATTCAAAATATTTACTCAGACATTTTATTTAGGATTTTTGTTTAGAATACTTGTTTGGCATTTGTTTATCAAGATTTTTTTATAAGACTTTTTTTCAAAACTTTTGCTCTAGATTTTTTATCGAACAAAATATCTAAAATAGTCATCATCAACTTTATGCAATTCATAAATTTTGCTTAGATCTTTAGTTTGAACATTTTGTTCAAACATTTGTTATGAGGGGTTTATTATTTTGGATTTGTATTAAAGCTTTCTATTTGGAAGATTTATTCATAAATTTTTTTGTCTTGGTTATAACACAAAACCCAACTCAAAACTATCAAAAAACTATAATACTTAGCTAATAAATCTAAACTACTTACCGAAACTTGCCAAGGATACCTGCTAACTAAACTAATGAGATTTGAACTGTGCAAGAAAAATAAATATATGAATGTTGGACATTAATAATTCATGAATTGGAGTTGAATGATAAGGATATATGCATTATGTGAAGCTATCATCATATTAATTTCTCATAAAATAATTTGAACTTGATTGCTAACCTATGAATTAAAGCCCTAGTTACCTAAGAATCTATTACAAGAAAATAAGTGACTAGCAGAGGGTAAATTTTCATATAAAACATAAAAATACTTTGATCACTACACATAATTATGATTTCACCATCTTCCAAGACCTATAATGGAACACTTTCACCATCTTCATTCTCTATCAAGGATTTAACAAAGTTCATAAACACAGTATATGATGCAACTATATTCAACAATAGGTATAGTAACTACTCATAATTATTGGATGTTTTGGATGTTTTCAATGTTTTTTAAATTGAATAAAATATATCCTCCATAGAGAACCAATTTTTTATAGAATTTATGAATCATAAGAGATAAAGACTACACTTTGTGATGGCTAAGCCTAAGGTCATGCCCTGCATAGATCTTCTACAGGATT
Organism: Torreya grandis; assembly: GCA_037957365.1. Classification (NCBI taxonomy): domain Eukaryota; kingdom Viridiplantae; phylum Streptophyta; class Pinopsida; order Cupressales; family Taxaceae; genus Torreya; species Torreya grandis. The sequence goes on along the minus strand of JARHVA010002816.1, from coordinate 419,839 downwards.
TATTCTTTGCTAGTAAAATTACATAAGATGCATTTTTGCACCACATGGATAATTATATAGTTATGGTCTACATCATCAGAGATGAATTTGAAAGGTATCTATCACTACTAGTTCCAAATGAAATTTTTGATAAACATAGGCTAGTTACATGGAACTAACAAAATTCACTGGATAAAATACTAAGCTCATAACTTCTTCCTAGGTAGATAATGACCTTGAAAGGAAATCCTCCAATCCCAATTAACAAATTTATAATGGGGTTATGGATTGGGATGGCATTATTAAATAGGATGTATGACATGCCTAGAATCCATTTTCTTAACTTGGATTGGGTGTCATTACTACATATTATAATGACCAATGATGCAATTTTTACCTTGGGATAAATCATTAGCTTCAAGATGAGAGAACAAGTTATACATAAGATAAAGTGGCCCAATCCAACTGGACACTTATATATAATATCTTATTCTTATGGATAACATAATGTAAATGTTATATAAGGATCTTGTGAGCTTTGGAGCCCAACCATAGATTGTATTAAGAGTCACATTTGTGACTACTATCAGTTCATGCATATTTATGCATACACAAAGAACATGGTATGAATTACCAAATACATCTATCCTTAAGTATTAAAATAAATTCATGGGACTCCACTATTAGAATTGGAAAAATCATAGCGATTATAGTAACTTCTTGGGGTGACTATTGGTTATATCCTAATTATATGGTAATCATTATTTCTAGTCATAAGGTCCACCCCTTGTACCTCCCAGAGTATGTACCAAACAAGTTATTAGATCAATAAAGTGCTTATCAACTCTAGTAGAGTATCTAGGAGGATTTGATAAAAAATAATAAAATTGCATTATATGGATTTCATATGATCATTAGTACAATGTGTTACATGTAGAGGAATCAGTTTGGAGATGTCAGTAATAATAGAAAGAACTATCACTTTCTTACCCTAACTCATAGGGATTGGTATCCCCATTGTCATATACAAAATCATATCTAGGGATTTAATATCCCATACTAATATATCCCTTATGATCATGATTTTATATTTTTGAATGGAAAATATGAAGCTTATGTCCTTGAAAGGACAAAAAGTATAGGATTGAAGGAGGATCATCTAAGGATGACTCAAAAAGAGCCTTAAATTTAAGTGAAATAAATGAATATAAGGATACCACCTCCTAAATTATGGACATATTTAGATTTCTATCACACCCATCCCCCATAGCAAACAATGTTATAAGGGAAGCTTTCACATGAACTTCCATTTGTATTAAAGGTTGTTTAAAAAGATCCATGGATTCTAGAAGATGATCAAGGGAGATTCAAGGGATCCAATTGACTTAGATTACTATGATGATGAGGAACAAGAGCACCCAAACACTTTACTAGTGAAAAAACCTATAACTTTACCCAAACTGCAAGAATCTATAGTTGCAGGGGTAGATACAGAGGAAGATACTACCTTAATTAGACAATTTTCCTCCTCAGAGATAAATATCACTATTTCATATAAGAAGAAACCAAGGGCTCCCCTAATAGAGAGTCCAATGGTGGATCAACCACAAAGCCTACCCTTAGTTACTCAATAATAGGTAGAGTAAGAGAAAAAACCTTATGAAGAAGAAGAGATGGAAAAACCAAGGTATTAAGATTTATAGTTGATAAAGGGAAGGTACCAACCATAGATGACTCAAAATCTAAGAAGGATTAACCTTGAGACCCCACTTCCCTAGTTTCTTCATTTGCTCTTATTTTCTATTCAATCCTAATTTCCTCTATTTAAAAAACTTCCAAGGTAGAATATGTCACTTATACTCTTGATGTTTCATTTCCCTCTTATAATTTATTTCAAATAAATTTACTCACTCCCAATATAGAGGAGAATTATGCTACTACCATTGTTTCATCTTCTTCCTTAGTGCCACCCACATCCATTATTCCTGATTCTCTTGATGTTGCCTTTAGGACTACCATAATCAGGTCTATGAAGAAGAAAAGGGCCACTAAGAAAATTGAAATAGCCTTATCCACTCCTCAACTCCATGTTTCCTCTATAGAATTCACCTTGCCAATGCCATCCACTAGTTCATCCCAAGAGACTATTGTTATGAACTTAGGCAAGGGAAAGAGGGATAATCAAGTCATTATAATACATCTACTTCCCCAATATGGAGGTGTGGAATTGTCCAAAATCATTAGGCCCTCCTTTCCTAATATAGTCCTCAAGGGAGGAAAAGAGCAATAATGAGCAAAAAATCTTCAAGTAGAGGTTACATCTAGAGACGCAACAAATAGACTCTACCCAACTAATGATTTCCCCATGGGTAATTGGACTAAGATTTAAAGTTACCCAAATTCCCAATTTTAAAAATAAAGAGATCCCATCAATAAAAACCTTATCTGATAATCTCTATGGGAGCATTTAAATGGTTGAAAATATGAAGTTATAGGATGAAGCTAGAATGGAAATTATTCTTAAAGAGAGATAAGATGTTTATACCTTATTTAAAAGATAGAATAGATAGTTCAGGAAGTCTCTCTACACTAAAGATTTTAGGTCCTTGGTTGAAGCCCAAAAATATGCCATCATAGAATTATATGAAGAGGTATAAATGGATAGAAAACAACTATAATAGATCAAAGAATAATAACATATAGGTCATATTCTAGTACATAATGAGGCTGAAGTGCAAGAGGATCCATCCAAATGTTATAATTCTTTAGAGGCACTGGAAGTAATGTGGGCTGAATTAGTCCCTCACATAGCTCAAATGCACCAACTATTTAATTCTTTGAATAGGGCTTCCATGTAGAAATCTACATAGCCTTAGTTTAAAGGGACAATTTTGTGCAAGTAAATTCAAAGAGTGGCATCAATTTTATACTTGTAATTATGCTATGATTCAAAATTATTGAAAAAATTATCTATTTATTTTGTAAATAGGCATGCATTACATGATATTATAAAGGGTAACTTCAATTATTGACAAATGTAAGATAAATCTATATAGTTTTATAACTACAATTAGAAATGAAGTTCTAACTACGTCATGTAATCAATTTTTGCATTTAATTGGAGGATGTGGTGACCCATCCAAAAGTCTATTTAAACATATGTAATCCATTTTTGTAAAAGGGTCAAAGAATTTCAATATATAATTAGAATCATTATTGATTTTTAGCTTATGTGTTTGTGTATTTTCTTTCCAATCTTTGTGTAACTAGGATTATCTTTTTTTGGTTGCATGATTCAATAATTCATAGTGTGTAATAGCTATGAGGAGTTATTTATCGCCATGATTAATATCCTAGTTTTATATGTTTGATATATATTGAATGATTATTAGATTACATTGATTATTGGCAAGTAAGTTGATTTATTCATATTTTTGAGTGTGTAGAGATGCTTTTTGATGATATAGTATTTTGTGTATGTGAAATAGTTATCTTAGATACCTTACTAGTCTAAGTCATAATATCTTAAGTAAGGATGTGAAATAACTAATATATTAAGAGTAACCTTTGACTAAGGCCTATGATTTTCCTATATCAAATTATCCTAGAATATTTCATCATGTTTGTTTATGTGTGTGCAGTAGTTGATACCAACATATATTAGTTTTGAAATAACTTGTCCACTTAGAAATGAACTTGAGAGGTGATTCTTAAAGCCATATAATCTCTCTTTTTTACTCTACCCTTCCCCTCCCTTTTGAGTTTATTTATAATACTTACCCACTCTAGATTAGTAACCATATACCCACCAATCCATCTAAATTTTAACTTTATTTTAGATACCATTACTCCATTCGAAATCCTTACTAATAACATACATGCCCTACCTTATATTCCATCATATAGTTGTTAAGACCCTATACTTACAACTCAGACCTTGGAGTGGAGTTGATCTCCATAGATATTTTAAAACATTAGAGGCTACCTCATTATGAGTTGGTGTGTATAAAAATTACATCAACACTCTTTCTATCACTAAAAGGATGGCCTTAAGTACATATAATAAAATAAGATAATTTATACATGGAGTTGCACTAGAGTCACCCATGAGAGTGGCTAGATCTAGTTCTTAGGATATTCTCCCAGTCTCACCCTTATCAAATCATATGAGATCTAGATTTGTACCAACTAACCCTATCCAAAATTGAGCCAAGACACCTTCCCTGGTAAAGAACACTTCCCCTATTAATCATATCATGTATTAACCACCTTGGTTGGTTAGATCTATTATTACCATCCTAGGGGATGTACATGACCTACCTATGAATCTTAAAAAGTATCTACCATCCTTATCTCCTTTAAGAGGAATAATGAAAGAAGAACACATTAAGTATTTCAAAGTTGTTTTGAGATTAATGAATGTTATCAATGATTAAGTTGAATGCGTGATCTTCCCTTTTACACTAATTGATGTTGCTTATGACTAGTATTTTAATATGATAGAGAATTCCATTACTCCTTGGAATGCATTTCAAGTTACTTTTCTTGCATAATTCAAATAAGTCACCAACCCTAGTTTGATATACCAACACTTTATCAACATAAATAGGGAACCTAAAAAACTAATCCACACCTTCAATACAATATTTTAGAAGATGTACACCTAGTTGAGCCTAGTGTATAAACTAGAATAAGAATTAGCATTAAAAATGTATAAGAGTGCTTTAAATCCAATTACTATAGTTTTCTTAAGAAGGGTTGATGATATCACCACCTTGGCATTGACCTATGAAGAGGCCATAAAAATTGATAAGTAAGTTAATCCCTAAGTTCCTGACACACCTAACATCATTAATGGCTTCCCAATGTTGAATCAAATTTCATAGATGAAGCAGAACATCCTTGTATTCAATCAAAATTAGCTATACATGATGCCTCCTATAGCACATACAACACATCCAAATTAAAATATCTTAAAAAAATATGCATAAGGAAATGGTCACTAGAAGAATCAAAATTTATCTATATCTACCATTATTCTCCATGGTAGTAAGTCTACAAATTTGGAGTAGATGTTATTCAAACTATGGTTCAAAAGCTAAGTAATGACATTGTGGGCATGCAAGTAAAGATAGGCAATGCTAATGACCCAAGTGGTAATCATAATTTGGGATTTTTGAGGTATAATAAACCATTCAATAAGCCTAAAAGTAATATTAAGTAGCCTAGGGAGCCCATAGAAATCAATATGGTAGAGATAACTCTACCTAATTAGTTTAGAATCCATAATACTACCCAACATGATGATCTTGATTATGTTGAATTTATGTAGCATTCAAGATCTTTCAAAGAGAAATTGTAAGGCAAGATAAGATTCATAATCCACTAGAATCCCACTAGGACCCTGACCCTTCAAGAACTTACATATTCTTTGAGACTCATGAGTTTCCTTTTTCAAGTGAAGATGACAGAATACTAGAGGACAACACCAATGAGATTCATGTTTTCTAGTAATTAAAAAAGGGGGTTATAATCTAAGGAACAAGAAGCCCTTCACAAATTTTATTCATCCAAATAGCATAGAAATTATACCATATTCAAAAGTTAACAATAATCCACCTCTGTTGAAAGGGAATGATCAGTCTTAAAACAAAGAGAAATAAAGAAAATGAGGATATAATATCATTGAGGACATGAAGAAAATTAAAGAAAATATTACCCTTCATAAATAATCTCAGATCACTAAATAAAAGGAGTTACTATGGAATTATATCATAGAGAAGGCCCATTTGGAGAGAACAAAATAAACTACAAATAAAATAAAGGTTGCTAACACCAATTTCATCTATAAGAGTAAGCCAAAGGTTCCACTCTTTTTTCTAACTATTAGGGCATTTAATAAGAATATTCATAATTTTTTAGTTGATTCTAGAGATTTAATGACTATTGCACCTACTTATATATGTCAAAAATCTTAGCCTAACTCCATGTTTTGGTTTTTTTCTTTGCTTTTTTAATTTAGACTAATTAGATACTAAAAAAAGTAAATGTAAGGTTTAGAGTTACCTAGTGATGAATTTTGGTTCTGCACCATTGATCAAACTTTATGGGAACTCCTCTTTAGCTGGGCAAGAATGACCTACAATTCACCACACTTAAAACTAAAATTGGATTAATAGATAGATGAGTGGGTTTCCTAGTAAGAAACTAGTCCTAAGAAGTGATACACTCCCTTAGATGGATATTAGTCCACATTTAACATTCAAGTTTATAAATAAACATGAAATTACATAGATATATATTGATAAATAGATAATTCCAAAGATAATTAATCAATAACAAGTTTTATGTGATTAAAGTAAGCATCCCAAAATTTTGAAGCTACATTAACATCCTCTTAGATTATAGCTAATTATTCATTAATGTATTCAAAATTACATATAAAAGTCACAATGTAAAGTCTTAGGTCAAATGCAATATCACTCTGATTGGTAAATAGAGGTTGAGGGACTATGGGAAGATCAAAGATGCTAATATAATTATGTACTAATCCAGGCAAGGTCATCTACATGAAAAGATAGATTTTTAGCAAACTAAAATGTAGATTTAATAGATACTAAAGATATAAAAATAGACTATTTAAGGCTATTTTTATAGTTTAATAGGAATCAATGATGATCCTATAGGATCAACATCAATTATACAAGATTGACATTGATTCAGATGAATAGATGTCAATTCTATGTAAAAGTGCTAAACTATAAAATAGACTATAATGATGGCCTAAAATTTTGATAAAACAATCAAAACAAAATGTAAATAAAAACACAAAGATGCAAAAAATAAATAAAACTTAAAATATGAAAAGAATAGTGACCTTGGATGCTTGAAAATGTGTAGATAAAGAGATGCTAAAATAATGTAAATGGCCTTTAAAAATCAACTGATAATGTCACCAATCAAGTGTTCTTCAAAGTGGCAAGGTGATGATAATGTCTATACGTAGGCTTGAGATTGGTTTGGATAAAATTTCATGATAAAAAATGGCTTCCTTCCTTTCATGTCCATTCCTCTTGAGTAATGGAGGTTTTCTAAATATTTATGGATCGATGTCGAACCTATCTAATCAACATCGATCATGGAGGATCAACATTGATCTACCCAAAATGGGTGAAGCTAAACTAAATTGCACTCCAACAAGTTAGCTGATGGTTAAAATGATTTTTGAGGTTGCTAGGTTTTTTTAACCATGGGATAAGTTTGTTAGGATGTTGTATGGGAGGTTAAATAGTTTGTTTTTATTTTATTTTTATATATTTTATGGTTAAGGATAGTAAAATAGAACTAATTACTATTTAACAATAGTAATTAACTCTTTTAACCTATGCAATAAAGGTAAATGGGAAGGTAAATGTAATTATTTAAAATAATTGCTCGTAAGGGACATAATAAAGAATAACCTAATGATACATCACATTAATACACAAAGGTTTATAAAATTAAAATCTACATTTTCCCCTTTTTGTGGAGTGGTATGAAATAATAGGCTGTGAGACAAAAAATTATAAGGTGTCTAATGCCCCAAGTTTATTGTGAGAAGGTATCCCCCATCAAACCAAGCATCGAGAAGTGAAATGGAATGGATCATGGTTTTAAACAAGATGGAATGGATAAAACATGTGGGTGAGGTGAAATGGATAAGTCAAAGACAGCTAAGGACACACCAAAAAAGTGGATGGCTATAATGGAATTCCAAGTTTGCACTTAATGGAATAAAAATTAATGTAGCCAATAATGCCTAAAAGACTAAATAAAGTAACAAAATGACATAGCTAAAATAAGTGGGCATAAGTAAAGGCTATCAAGAAAACAAAAGATAGGAATAGTGAACCAAAGCATCTAGTGTGTGTATGATGGATGTGTTACCTATAGATAAATTTTCATAAGATAAAAATATACCCTCAAAATTTTACAAGGGGCACTATGCTAAAAAAAGGGGTATGCCTTTAAGGAGATTGGGGAATTGACAAAGGGTCAAAATCCTCAAATCTAAAAGGTAATAATAAATAAAAATGGGATAGTTAAAGCATAGGAAACAAGATAGGACTTGGGAATAAAACTGGGAGCATGAGAAATGATCCATAAAAACAAAAATTAAACAAGCTAATATGATTGATGTCGATCTATGAGGGATCAATGTTGATTCATAAGTTTGACATTGATCCTTTGGGGGATTGATAGTGATTAGAGTGATTGACATTTATCTTTATAAAATCTATATATAAGCATCTTACATGGAAGAAGGCTCATTTAATGATCAATAAAAACAAGAATATGAGAGACAAATTTGACATGCATCAACCTTGAAAATGAACATGAGACACTATGGATATGAGCCGGAGTGAATGATGATGAAGGTGACTAAAAAATGAGGTAAGGTTAAAAAAAATTAGCAAAAATTTAGTAATTTATTTATTTTTGTTTTTTTGTTATTTTTTTAATTTATTTTTTTGGCATAAGAAATTAGGTGTGTTAGGAAAATTGGTGGGGGGAAGGGGAGTTAAATATATTTTTTTGATTATTTATTTATTTTTTAAGAAATGTATGACTTATGGGGGGAAATTTTAGGGTAATGGGAATTGACATCAATCTAAAATAGATCGACCATGATCCCTTAGGATCAACGATAATCAGAAAGAGATCGACCATGATCCATAGGATCATTGTAAATCCATATCAAATCAACATCAATCCTTAGAAGATCGATAGAAAATAGAAAACTTGGTCTTTTTATTAACTAAAAGGATGTTTTTGATAGGCTCAAGACTGACTGATGATGAGGGATAGTGTCCCTCCATTACTAGTTTAGCTATAAGATTTCATGAGTGATGAGGATTGTGCACATATTGAGGCATTTAGAATTAGATGGATTCATCACTATAAACATTTATATCAAGATATTAGCATGATGGTTGCATTATTAGAGTGGTGGGATTATACCACCAACACATTTTGGCTTATAACTAGTGAAATGACCATTACTATTGAGGACATCTACCACATTCTTTGAGTATTAATTTTAGGTGCTCTTGTATATATAGTAGATAAGGTTGGATGAGTGGTGGAATTGGCATTATTATATGATAATGATGTTGTGGATATCAAGTTCTTTGTGGGGGGGTTTTCCTTTCATCCACTATATGATAAGGATCCTACTAAGAGACTAGTACTAACCATGATGATGTTGGCACTGACTTACTATGTTCTACCTGACTCAGGGAGAGGACAACTAACATGGATCCTCTCAGGTGTGATAATAGGAATTTGTATAGACATCCATATATAAACATAAAATGTCTATATATATATATATATATATATAGACATTTTATGTTTATATATGGATCATGTGTATTCATTAATGGATTTATTGATAGTTATAGATATATTATGTTTTTATGTATTTATGGATGGATTTTAGATTATGAATTTAAATGTTATGCATTATAATTTTGATTAATGCTATCATTTATGTTATGGATGGATTCTATAATATGGATGTGATGGATTATAGATTTTAGACGTTATGTTTTTAATTTTGATTATTGCTTATATATGTTGTGAATGTTTATGGTTTAATGTAGATGTTATATATATCATGAGATGGTTTCATATTAATGGATTATGAGTTTGGATTATGTTAAATAATAATTATGGATTATATATTTTAGTGATTTATTATTGTGAAGTTATGGATTTTAGTGATTACAGTTTATGGATTTGCTTGACATTGACTTGGACCATAACTAGAAAGAGAATCTTTCATACACATGGCATATACATCCTTAGTTGAATGATAAGAGATATTGACACAACCTTATTTATCTTAGATCTTCAACCTTGATATTTTATATTAAGACTATTATGATTGTTGATGGGATGAGGGGGAATGTATTGCTTTTAGAAATAACATTCTCCACACCATATTTTTGAAATTAGGATTTATCTTTCAAGGATCAATTTTATACCAACAAGTAGGTTGATCAATATGAAAATCCTATAATTAAAAAACTAATCGATGTGGGAAGATTTCTTGGGATACTAATTTTGACAATTTATTTTATTTCTTTTTTAGTGCTTTAAAATGGCATAATTTAAAAACCGATCAATACAAGAGGTTTTTTTCTTGGTAGCCATCCTTCAAGGGAGTGGTCTACATTTTGATGTTTTTACATAGCTATCCTTCAAGGGATCAATCTATTATTTTGCCTTTATATATTTGATTATAGCTATCCTTTAAGGGATCGGTCTATTTATTTATCCCATTTTGATACTTTTGCTTTTCATTGATTAATTGATTTTGGATCCCAAAAATATTAATGTGAGTTGACATAAAAAGATACCTTAGAATTTTTTTTATGAAATCAAGACATGGGGTGATGGTTTTATCTGAGGAAATTAATGGGATTTGAAGGAATATGGGAAATAATGATCTAGGGTTTCTCCTATTACAAGTGAAATGTATTCATGAGAGAATGTTATGTATAAAGCTAGGGTATACATATTCAAGGTTGAGGTTATGGTGACTATTGGATAACCACATAACTCTCATATCATTATTTGGTATTTTGAGATAAGGAAATATGACAAGATGCAAGATGAGATAACCAAGATGAGCCAAGATCTAATAACTATAGGAAGAATGCAAATATAATTCATTAAGATGTTCTCATTCTGGTTTACCATCAAGAGAAGCTAGACAATATACCCTATATCAATATTTATGGGTTATGATGTATGGTCCAAGCCAATTAGGAGCAAATTTACCACTTTTAATTCATTCTATATTAGTGACAATATGATTTTATTCAATTTAAATATCTACAATTCTAAATTCATGCTCTCTTACATGTTTATTATTGCTCATTTTAATCATTCTTGATATATACGAAGGTGATCAAGGGATATTGCACGATGCTCATCTAAGAGTTTGAGCTAGGATAAATGCTCCTGATGAAAATCCTCATCAATAATGATGTCTTTAATGTAAATATGAAGAGAGTTAATTTAGACTTCTAAAGGGAGTACAACTTTTGAACCATATACTAAAGAAAATAGAGTAGCATCCATAGGGGTTTGAATACTAGTTTGATATGCCCACAAGGTGAAAGGGATATGAAGATGTCAATCCATGATATCTTCATTAATAACTTTAGTTAGGATTTTGACTAGATTTTTATTAGATGATTCCACTTTAACATTGGCTTGAGGATAGTAAGGTGAGGAAAAAATCAATTTAATTTTAAATAAATCACATAAAACCTAGACCTTTTTATTTTTAAAATATTTTCCAATATCTATTATTATTTTATATGTAACTCCAAAATCATAGATAATGTTCTGGTGGATAAACTCCATAATATTTTTTTCCTTGGTTGAGATAAGTGGCATAGATTCTACCCATTAATGAAGTATTCTGTAGTAGTGATAATAAAGTTGTGACACTAGGAGGATTTAGGATTGATTTGCCCTATAATATTGATCCCCCACTAGGAGAATGGCCAAAATTATCTTACTACTTGAAAGGATTTACTAGTGACATGTGATAGGTTTGCATGTTGCTAACCTTTTACGCACCTCTTAATATAGGCACAACAATCTTGATTTAGAGTGGGCCATTAGTAACCTAGATGTAATAAATTTTTAGTGATTGTGTGGCCACCTAAGTGTCCACTGCATGACCCATCATGGACCTCCTAGATTGATAGGGTAGCTTCATGTTTTTGGAGACAACGGAGAATAATACCATTAAAACCATGCTTATAAACAACACCCCCCAGTATGATATAGTAGGAAGCTTTATATTGAAGGATGCATCTGACACCTTTGGATAAATGAGGAGCTAATCCTATAGATAAATAACCAAATAATTATGCATTCATGGATCCTCTAGGTTTTCCTCAATATAATTGATGGATGGAAGATCAGTCCTTATGTAGGAAGGCTAATTAACTTGATGAATAAAGACAAATAATTTGGACTCTTGAGATGAGGATGGGATAAAAGAAGCAAGAGATGCCATAGTATCAATGAACTTATTAGTTGATCTAGGGGTAACTTGGATGAAATAACATTTGAAGTTGGATAAAATTTGATCAACTAACATCTAATATCTTTGAAGGATATCATTCTTACATTGATATACACTAGTAATTTTATTAACCACTAGTTGAGAATCACCATAGATATTAATGGACCTAACTCCTAATGAAAGAGTTGTTTGGAGCCCTATAGTCAATGCTTCATACTCAACCATATTATTGGTGAAATCAAAGTTGAACTTAAAATACAAAGGCATGGGAATACCTTGAGGGGGGATTAATATAATTCCTTCCCTGCCTCCTTGCTCACATTTAGATCCATCAAATAATAGAGTCATTTGATATTATACCACTAATTGGGAAGTGGATTTGATAGATTCATTAGAAAATTCATAATTTATTGGTCAATTACCACTAAGAGGTGCTTCAACCAATTGACCAAAAATAATCTACCCTTTAATAGATTTTTGGTGAAGAAATTATAGATCAAACTTAGTTAAAAGCATAATCCATCTAGCAATCCATTGATTTTTCTAAGGCTTAGAATGAATAAAATTAAGGGGATCAATACTCATAATTATGTACATCTTATGGTTAAGTAGGTAATGAAAAAGTTTAGAGGCTACAAGGACCAATTCTAGGCATATTTTTTTGGTATGCGGATATCATGTTTCATATTCTATGAGGGTATGATTTATATGATAAAAAAAATATTTTTATGATGTTCATCTTGATGGGCAAGCATATCACCTAGATCATGATCTATAGTTGAGATATAAATTAAGAAAGGCTATCCTTCCTTAGGTGGAATGAGGACAAGAGGAAATAAAAGATAATATTTGAGCATGTTAAAGGGTTTTTGATAATGAGAATCCCATATAAAGTGAATATCCTTATTTAATAGAAGGTGGAAAGGTTGACATTGATTAGAGAGTTGGGAAATAAAATGATAAATAGACTGAAGCTTTCCTTGTAAAATATGAAGCTAATTAAGGTTGGATGGAGGAGGCATTTCTAAAATAGCCTTGATTTTAGTAGAATCCACTTCTATTTTATGAATAGAAACAATTAGATCTAGGAGTTTACCCATTAATATGCTAAAAATTCACTTTTTTAGTTTTAGATGCACATGATACTGGAGTAAATGATAAAAAATAATCCTAAGTATAGATAGGTGATCTTTGTGGAGATCTTACTTCCTAAGGAGGCCATCTACATAGTATTTAACAATTTTATGGATTATGTCATGAAATATATAAGTCATAGCCCATTGATAGGTGACTCCTATATTATTTAGGATAAAAGGAATGACATAGTAGTATAAATTCCCCCAAATAGTAATAAATATAGCTTTATGTTAATCTTTTGGTGCAATAAGTATCTGATTGTAACCAGAGAAACCATCCATAAGGTATAACATTTCATGACTAGCTATCAAATATACTAATTGGTCAATGTTAGGGTTAGGGAAATCATCTTTCAGATAGGCAAGATTTAAATCATGAAATTATATATAAATAAAAATTTCCCCTATAGGCTTAGTGATTGGAATGATGTTGGACATCCACTAAGGATAATCAATGGGTTAAATAAAGTTTACAAATAAAAGGTGTTACCATTCCTCTTTTACTAGGAGTATGATACAAGGATGCATTTTATGGATCTTTTTCTTCATTGGTTTAGCATCAGGAACGGTGATAATATTATGAATAATAATTATTGGGTCAATATTAAGCATATCACTATAAGACAAGGCAAAGGCCTTACTACAGTCTGATAGAAAAGTGGTAAAATCCTAGTTTTCTTGGGGAATTAAGGCTTTGCTAATTTTAATAATCCTTAGGGTTTCTTCAAACTCAATATTAATATTAGAAATGGATTCATTTAATAATTTAAATGTTTTGGATGTAAGATAATTGCATCAAAATAAGAGTTTTCAATGCCTAAATGAGTCAAGATTGACTCATCGTCTTGACATTAAAAATTAGGGATGGTTGGTGTATCATGTCATATTAAGTTAGGATATACTAAAGGGATGGCTCAGACCTCACCACCATGGTGAAAGACAATGGGATATAAGGAGATCATATTGAATAAAAAAATGTTAGAAGGGATGGATATGATATCACTAGTCAAGGAAGAGATGTCAGATGAGGAAGATGGTTCTTCTTCTTCCAAATATGGTGGAAGAATAGGTTTGGGGGGTGATTTATAATATTTCTTAAAACCTAAGCCATGCTTTTCATGTGGATTTCTAAAATCTCCTAGTGTGACATTGTGGGGACCCTACTCATATCTACCCATGTTAAAACCTTTCCAATCAAAATGATAAAGATAAGTTTTCATGGACTGGGGATTTCTAATAAAGGAGAAATTAGATGTAAATGGTTTAGCACAAGTACTATCATTAGGTTTTAAGGTATCTTGAATGATCCCATCATATATTAAGTGAGTACATAAGAAGGGTAGTCTAAATGGGATGAGTTTTCCTAAGTTGGGTAAATACATGGGTTGATTCTCAAGATGGAAATATTCTCTAGGAGTGGGTAAGGTGCTAAGGGTTAGTAACTGATATGCCCTCATCAAAATCTATTGCATCATGGAGTCAATGGACTCTAAAGTAGGTAGTTCTGAGGTAGGGATTTTCATGTTAGTTGAGGCTTGATTAGAAAATAATGATGGGATTATGTTAGGTGAGGTTATTATCACATCACTTAGCCTAAAGGTGAAGTTACATGATTTAAAGTGATGAGGATCAACAAGGATGATGTGTACTTGGCCTTCATGTTCATATTTAAGACACTAATGGACTGTGGAGGGTACACATTGCATCATGTGAATCCATGGATGTCTTAATAAAAATTTATATTAAAATGTATTTTAATAACATAAAAGTGTTCATGGATGGTGTGAGGACCTATGAAAATGGGAAGGATGATTTTTCCTACCATGGGTTCTACCATGTCATTAAATGTATGAAGAATCCCTGAGGATTAGAAAACAATGGTTTTTGGTAGTTGTATTTGTTGGAAAGCATGAGAGAAAATAATATTAATACTAGCCCCATTATAAATCATAACTCTTTTAATTTGAGTTTGATTTATTTAAGATGTAATAAAAAGGGTGATATCTTGATCTTCAAGTGATAAAGGAACAACCTCAAAATTAGTAAAACTAAGAATCGAGACCATTTGGAGGGTTCTTATAAAAGTAAAAAAAGGTTAAGGTTCATAAGGTTAGACCCAAATAGCTTGAAGAGCTTCTGTTATTGCTTGCCTATGGTGTGGAAAATTTTCAATAAGTTTATAGAATGACATTTTTATAGTCATTTGGTGGAGTTATTTTAATATGGATATTTGTACCAACTCCTTGGCTTTAACTAGGGTAGTTATTCTAAGAGAAACTTTAGGATTTTATTTATATGGTTGAAGCATATTAAGTGTAGATGATCCTATAATTAAAACCTTATCTTTATTAGGATTTTGGTTTTGAGAATGGGTGGTTACATGGATGACATCAATGTATAATAAATGTGGATCTGAAGATGCTACTAACTCTTTATCACTTATAAGACTAGTAGGATTATGGGTGGGTAGAATGGATGGAATAGTGACCTTTTGCTTAGGAGTCTCATCATTGAAATAGTCAATTAGTAGGTCATCATCTTGGACTATCTATTATATTATAACCGTAATGGCTTTATAATTTTTTATATCATGTCCAGGTACTCTATGATATGCACATATTTCCCAAATTCTATAACAAGTAAGTCTTTGGGGGTGAAGGTTAACAGACCATATAGGTGGTAATGTAATGAGGGATGTATCCAATAATTATTTCAAGATTAAAACATAATATCCCTTTAAAGGGTCATATTTTGGTTTTATAGGGGTTTTGATAATAGGCTCTTTTGATAAAGTATTACTCATTTCGTTTTGTCACTTAGCCTTTATAGGAGAGAAAACATTAAGCTATTTTCCTTTAGGTTTTAATAATGGTCCCTTAATGGAGGAAGGGGGATATAGAGATGGAGGTGTGACTAATAATGGAGGAAAACTTTGCATTTCCCCACATATTTGAGTAGAATCACTTGTGATAAGTATAGAAGATGAATGAGACCCTAAAATAGATGATGGAGATGGTAAAAAAGGGATAGGCCCTTTATTCTTTCATGTGTTGAAAATAGAGGGGGTATTTAGGCTAAAATTTTTATGTTTTGATGTTTTAAAAAGATTGAATTTAAATTGAGGATGAGCTAAGTCTTTCTTTGGTGGAATACCAGGACAATTATCCCAGCTATCGATGATAGGAGATTTACCCTTTAGTATCTTTATGTTTAGGAGGTGTTATGGTAGAATATGGTTTCGAAGGGTCAAGGTTTTGGGCAAAAGGTTAGGATCTCATTATATGCTTTCCAGGGATAAAAGGAGTAGAATGTCCAACTCTAGAAGTAACAAGATGGTTATTTGTAATATCCTGAGGAGTAGTTTCATTTTCCCCTTTAGGAGATTCAATGCAAGAAGGTGATGGTTCATGAAAATGATCCCATGTAATGAGATTAGGGAGATCTATTAAGATTTCAAGAATAGTTTTAACAATCTCATGTTGACTCATATTAAAAGCATCTCCTATAAGGAGATCCAAGACTAAAGGTTTCTCTGAGACTTCTTTAGATAATAACTAATCATAGATTATGTCAATCATATGTGTAGCCTAATTTTGTGTTTCTCCAAGGTTAGCTTGGACAGTGTTGTTTGTGGATGGATGGTTTAGAAATGGATATTTGAAAATATCTAAAGATTGGTTAGGAGGAGCATTTGGATTGTCCAACCAAAAGTTCCCCTTATCAATGAGGTTTTGTACCAATTGTTTAAAGGATTAGAATCATTTTATGACATTTCCTACTACCCTGTGATAAGCATAAAACTCATCTTATTTATACCAATTCGGTTAAAGATGCATATCATCAACTGGTCTAATTGGAGGGAGTTTAATAACATTTTCTTATAGGAAATTATCTAATATTGAAGTATAAGGATCTCCTATAGGGATATATTTCTTAGGGGGGGAATTAGTAAGGCCCCTAGGTTGTTTCATTTGAGAGGAAGAAGACCCTGATTGGTTAGATGTTAGAGGGGAAGAAGTTCTTACAGTAACTACATTTATTGCCCCTTTTGGTTTAGGATCATTACTATTGCTTTTAGAGGGGTCAGATTTGATGTTTTTATTATGCAACTTAACTTTTACCTCTTTAATGACATAGAGTTAAATCTTGTGGGCCATGGTAAAGGCTTCATCAAAATTCTTAAAAGTTTGAATTTATAATATGGACGATATATGTTTTGCACAAGAACATGAAAATAATTCAATTAATTATATTTGTGGTAAGGAAAAGGTCAGTTGGTTAATTAAGTTACACCATCGAGCCACAAAATCTGATATGGATTAATCATCAAACTATCTAATAGTGTAAAGATCTATGATAGTCACTTTTTGAGCAATACTGATTGAGAAGTGTTCTAAGAAAATTGGGGCCAACTACCCGAAGGAATATAGATAATGTTGGGGAGTGGAATTATACCAATCCAATGCAGATCCTCTTAATGATATGAGAAATGTTTGAAGTAAGAGTGTATCATCATGTGTTACAATATAACACATGTGTTAAAAGTCTCTAAGGTGTTCTTTAGTTTGGAATTTAGTAAACTTAAGAAGCTCCCATTGCAAGGGATATGGTTAGATATGGATAGAGGGATGGATTGGCTCATTATAAATTTGCTCATATGTGAACATCATATTATGTACATAGGTGGAAGCTTCCAAATAATCCATCCTATTCATAAGGATGTTTATGAGGTCTATCTTAGTATTATTTTAAGGCACACTTCCTAAGACATTTTACTAAAGGGGTTGATAACTTGATAAAGATGTAGACATAGGTTATGGGGGAAGGTATCCTACTATAGTAGACATAATAGGTTGAGATGATTCTATGTATTATGGGACTTGTAGTAGAATATTTTTCTATAAAAAGGACTGTAAGTAAGTGGTTATCACTAGTTATGATAAAGCCACATATTGGGTGGCTAAGGAGACATACTACTAGAAAGGTTAGGTATAAGGTATTTGTTATGTGTGAGGGATTTGTTGTGTGTGATGGATTAGATGTTAATTATATGTTAAATTTGTTCTAACAAGTGGGATATGAAAGAATTGACATCACTAACATTTAGGGATATATAGTGGATATAGCTTTAGTAGTATTTTGAATTTATTAATGAGGGTTAGAAAACTAGTAGATACTACAAGTGGTTGGTTTCCTAGGTATTACATCACCTAGGTATTAGAACTAGATGGAAGAGATTTAGTGGAAAGGCTACCATGGCCATGGTGAATTATCTCATTCTCTTAGTTCCCTCAAAAGGCATCCCATACATATGTGGAGAGCCTTAGGTATGGGGGAAGGAGAAATATGTATTGCTTGACTATTAAGATAGTAATTAAGAGAAATGGGGTTATTGTATAGTATTTATGAAAATGAAGGATCTCCTTGAGTATAATATTGTGGAAACATATGATTCTCAAAGGACTTATGGGAAGAGGTAGGACTAGGTGTACATTTCATTGGAGAGGATGTGACACCCTCTTCGACTTCCTTTTTTGATTGTTGTCTAGTCAAAACCATGAGATAGAAAATAAAAGAAAAAATAAAACCAAAAATTATTTTTGAATTATCTCATTTTAACTATGGATGAAATACACACACACTAAAGTCATTCCAAAAGGTTTTTTTATCTCTTTTAAATTTAAGATGTGAGAAAAAAAGGAAAAAAGGATAACGAGGGTCCTAAGAAATGGTAATCTAAGGATGGTTTCAAGTGTTTTATTTTAGTTCTCAAGGAAATATATATTGGTATCATTGTGTGGCTTTATAATTAGGGCTTGCTCCCCTCACCTTAAAAGCCCATAGCCAGTGTGGGTGTTTAACCAAAATATACCAATGGTCTAGAGATTATACTCAATAAAATAATTGAGTTGGTCCTCCCCTTAGTGTTGAAATCCAAGTAGGACCATCAGGAAAAGGGTTGCCATGAGGTGATGAAATCCCCATTGGTTACCTTATGTCATGTGTTTAGATGTGTTAATTTATATTATGTTTTGGTTTGTGTGTGGATAGAGTGATGACTATGATAGATTTCTACCTAGATTATTCTATGTGAAAGAATCTAAATAGGAAAGATGCATTCAATTTATTTTAACTTTTAAGAAAAGGAAATAAAATGCATTCCTAATGTTATCTTTGAATGAATGCACACAAATAAAGGGAAAGATATCAAATTCAAAATCATTGAATTTAATAAAGTAAAATGAGACCTAAATATCCCATTAGGCATGCCAAATGTTTTAGTATTTTTTTTTGTTTTTTCAATGTGGACTAATTACCTATTAAAAATAAAGTAAATGCAAGATTTAGAGTTACCTGGTGATGAAGGTTTGTTGTGCACCATTGATCAAGCTTTATGAGAAATCTTCTTTAGCTGGGGAAGAATGACTTATAATTCACCACACTTAAACTAAAATTAGATTAATAGATAGATGAGTGGGTTGCCTAGTAAGAAACTAGTCCCAAGAAGTGGTACACTCCCTTAGATGGATGTTAGACCAAATTTAACGTAAAGATATATATGGATAAATAGATAATGGAAAAGATATATAATCAATCACAAGGTTTATGTGATTAAATTAAGCATCCCAAAATTTTATAGCTACATCAACATCCTCTTGGATTATAGCCAATTATTCATTAATGTATTCAAAATTACGTATAAAAGTCACAATGTAAATACGTACCTCAAATACAATGTGACTCTAATCAGCAAATAAAGGTTGAGGGAGTATAGGAAGATCAAATATGTTAACAGAATCATGTAATAATCTAGATAGGGTCATTTACATGAAAAGATATATTTTTAGAAACCTAGAATGTAGATGTAATAGACATTAAAGATACAAAAATAGACTATTTAAGGATATTTTTATAGTTTAACAGGGATCAATGATGATCTTATAGGATCAACATCGATTATATAGGATCGATGTCAATTTAGATAAATCAATGTTGATTCTATTTAAAAGTGTTGAACTATATAATAGACTATAATAATGGCCTAAAATTTTGATAAAACAATAAAAATTAAATGTAAATAAAAACATAGAGATGCAAAAAAAAAAAATCTTATAAAAATGAAAAGAATAGTGACCTTGGATGGTTGAAAATGTGTAGATAAAGAGATGCCAAAATAATGTAAATGTTCTTAAAAAATCACCTTATAATGTCACCAATGAAGTGTTCTTCAAATTGTCAAGGTGCTGGTAATGTCTATATGCAGGTTCAAGACTAGTTTGGATAGAATTTCATGAAAAAAAATGGCTTCTTTCCTTTCACATTCATTCCTCCTGAGTAATGGAGGTTTGCTAAATATTTATGGATCGATGTTGATCCTATCCGATTAGTGTTGATCATGGATGATCGATGTTGATACACCCAAAATGGGTGAAGTTGAACCAAATGTAACTCCAACAAGTTGAATGATGGTTAAAATTATTTCTAAGGTTGCTAGGTTATTTTAACCATGGGATAAGTTTGTTAGGAGATTAGGTGGGAGGTTAAATAATTTTTTTATTTGATTTTTATAGATTTTATGGTTAAGGTTGATAAAATAGAGTTAATTACCTTTTAATAGTAGTAATTAACTCATTTAACCTATATGGTAAAGGTAAAGGGGAAGGTAAATTTAATTATTTAAAATAATTACTCATAAGGGACAGAATAAAGAATAGCATAACAATGCATCACACTATTACACAAAGGTGTATAAAATTAGCATCTACACTCTAAGCCCTTCAAAGAGAATAGTTTCATAGATGGATAATATGATGGCACCATTGATTGGATAACTGACTAATATACATATTAAAGTGGTATATGAGCCATGAGTTTAGATGACTTTCAAAATATATGATAGACATACTTGAAGCGTATGGATTATAGTTGAGTAGGGATTGGTCTAAAATGCTCAATGGATATCTCTCAATAGACTTCTCTCACATTTGACTACCATGGAGAGGCATTACAAAATAAATCCAAATTGATAGGGAACCAAAGATGAAGTGTCTTATCATAGTGTATAATTTCAATAACAAAGAGGTTAGTTATGAATCCACTAACCTTGGTATTTATACTTTCACCACACAAAGTCAAGTAAAAAGCAAAATTTTAGGGTCGTAATCAGTTATGGACTCTCTACTTTGATGGTACCAGATCCAAATAAGGGTCAGGCATAAGAATTGAAATGATTGATATATAAGGGAGTAATTTATTAACAACATATAGATTATATTTCCCTTTCAACAATAATAGGGTAGAATATGAGGCATTAATTTTGGGATTACAATTCTCACTGAAGAACAATGTCAAATAGTTACTAGTATTTGGGGATTCAGACATGGTTGTCAATTAGGTCAAAAGAATACTAGTGAAAACTATCATATTTGAAAATATATAAACATGGATCATGGGATTTGATTGAGATATTTGAGGCTTTCAACATAGGAGTAGTTTTTAGA
This sequence comes from Torreya grandis, assembly GCA_037957365.1. Taxonomy (NCBI): domain Eukaryota; kingdom Viridiplantae; phylum Streptophyta; class Pinopsida; order Cupressales; family Taxaceae; genus Torreya; species Torreya grandis. Next base: position 398,132 of record JARHVA010002816.1, on the reverse strand, counting down.
AAGAAAAATCAAGCTACAGATTCACTAGTTACTATTTTTGCCAATTTTGAGTCTCTCTAAGAATCCAAGTTAAATAGATTCTCTAAGAGAACAACTATCCTAATCAGAAATAAGAATCCTAATCAGAAATAAGAGTGTAGAGATCAAGTTGTGTTGATTTTAGAAACTTGAACAAAGCTTCTAAGAGAACAACTATCCACTACCTTCCTTGGATGAGGTGGTATATATAGCTAGTACCTCTAAAATGATGTCCTTTTTGGATGGATTTTTAGGATATAACCAAGTATTGGTATAGTAAAAATATATAATGACTACTATGTTTACTACAAAGTGGGGTACTTATGCATATAGGAGGATGATTTTTGGCCTAAGAAATATAGGAGCCACCTTTTAATGAGCCATGTATCATGCATTTAAAGGATTAATAATTATATGTATTATAATCTATATGGATAATCTTACTATGTTTGCCAAGAATATGAATGATCATGTAGGCCATATACAGTCAATATTTGAAATATGTAGAAGGTTTGGAATCTCACTAAACCCAAAGAAGAGAATATTTTGAGTTACTAAAGGCAAGATCTTAGGACACATCATTACCAAAGAAGGGAATATAATTGATCTAGATAGAATCTAAGGAATTTCAAAGATTACACCACCAAATAGAAATAAGGAGCTAAAATTATTCTTTGGGAAGATTAATTTTGTAAGTTTATCTTAGGATTTGTAGAAATTATGAGACCCCTAAATGCAATGCTTAAACAAGATGCTAAAATAGAATAGACAACTGAGATTTGAAAGTATTTTGAAGATAAAAAAGATGTTATATCTTAAGACCTAGTACTGATTAGTCAATATTTTATAAATTATTTTTACTTATACTCATTTTGTTTAGAACATATAATTGTTGGTGTCATAACATGAAAAATAAAGATGAGACTAGGTATCCAATTGTATTCATGGGCAAAAATATAAAGGATGCAAAACTCATGTAATCCATGATTGATAAACACATCTTTTATCTTATCAAAGTGGTGAATAAATTTTAAAAAAAAATCTTGAGGAATAATACTTTTTCTATCATGATTGATCCTACTATCAAGATCACCTTGTCACAGAATGAATTATAAGAATGTAGATGCAAATGGATGGTAAAACTACAATAGTTTGGCATAGAAATCAACCCTACTAGAATCATTTGGGGTCAAAGAATAATCCAAATCATGATTAATCCTAATCCTCATATTACTATTGAAGAGGTATGTGAAGCCTAAGTATTTAGAGAGGAATGGTATACTAACATAATATAATATTTACTTACAGGTACTTGTTCCCCCAAAACTCAATAGAGAATAAAGGAGAGATTTGAGTCTCAAATATGTTCACTACATGATCAAAAAAGGAGTTATCTATAGGAGAAAATATGAAGTCATATATATTATATGTGTATCTATAGAATAAGCTAAATATATTATATAAAACTTGCACCAAAAAATAGGTAGTGTTCACCCATCTAGGAATACCACATCTCATAAAATATTAATAATGGGCTACTACTGGCCAATAATTTTCAAAGATGTTCATGCTCATGTAAATACATGCCATGAATGCCAAGCAATAGAAAAAATACAAGTACATGCAACAATTCCCTTTCAATCTATTTTTGGAGGAAGGCCATTTCCCAATGTGGTTTAGACTTTATTAGTGTCATTAACCCAAAATCCTTAGCAGGTCATATTTTTATACTCAATGCCATAGATTACTATACATGATGGATTGAGGTAGTGGCCATAAAGAATTATAGATAATAATATTTGATTTTCTTCTTAGAGGAACACATCACAACTAGATTTGGCACTCCCATTTCTCTAGTTTATGATAATGGGACAACATTCATATCAGTTGAATTCATTGAATGGGTTCATGATAACTAGATCACTATCAGGTCATCTTCTAACTACTATCCTTAGGTAAATGGATTAGATAAATAAATGAATAATAAAATGATAGATGTAATTAATAAATCAGCTAGTGATAAGCCTAGTTACTAACATGATCTACTAAAATATTCCCTTTGGGTAGACCAAACAAGATATAAATAAGCCTTCAAAACCTCACCCTATATGTTAGTGTATAGATTCAGGCCAGTATTCCCAATCATGTTTAATTAATCATTTATCATTTCATGTAGGAATATATGGAACCAAATGATAAATAAGAATCTTGACTAATACATATAATAGAAATGGAAGACTCAAAGACTGAGGCCCTACAAACTTTTAGTAAACATTAGGACATAATCAAAAGATGGTTTGACAAAAGAGAAAATGTCAAAGCATTTAGAATATCTGATCTAGTGCTTCTTTTGGATAAATCCCATGAAAAAGGGACAACATGAAAATTTTTCCCCACTATGGATAGACAATATCAGATTTTAGATATCTTAGGCAATAATGCATTCTATCTAAAAGACCTATAGGGAAATAAACCACATATTCAGTCAATGGATAGTTTTTGAAGCATTACTTCATGGTTGTACAATCTAAATATACCATTTATTAATGAAGGATCATGTTATAGGTAGGATTAGGTTAGTTTATTACTTTATAAATAGTTTATTTCTTTCTAGGTTAGGTTTCCTTCTTTCTTAGTTTAAGTTTTCTAGATTTCTAGATTAGGCAGTTTGTTATTTCCTTTGACAATATGAATTGTTTTAATCTAGCATAACCAAGACAATATCCAAAAAAATTAAGCCCCTATTTTAGGTTTAGATTGACATATAATAGAAAGGGAAAATTGTAAAGAGATTAACAACTTGGGGACCATTCAAAAACTAGGTATACTTCTATGTTTAGAGTCTTCACTATTTAAGTAGGTAATCACAATCATTCTGGGTTGTGTTATAATTAAATATTTATACCAGATATGTGAAATTTGCTTTCAAATACCTCATATGAATTTATAAATATTTATCACTCCATTGGACCAAACACACTTATTATATTAATACTTACTAGAGGTGATAATCAGTGGTGTAGATGTAGCTGGCAAGGATGTTATAATAATTATTTATTCTATAAATAATCTAGCTCATAAGGGTTTTATCTCTCCTCCTTCCATTCAAATAAAAAAATAGAGAAAAATAATCAATGAGTTCAAAAGACAAATCAATAAATCCAAAAAAAATCTAAATAATATCAAAGGCTCATTTCATGAAATAATGTCATTGTACCAAGCATCATGATCAAAAAAATGAAGGGGCGAGAAGGAACCTAAGGTATCTCTGTCTAGACTATGGATGCCTGGATAGAAGCAAAGGAATAATTGAGGTTCCCTTGATTTAATAAGATTTAAAAGAAATCAAAATGAAACATATATCACCTCCAAGTCTTTGAAAATATCCTCATAACAAGGGATAAATGAACATCACTTTAGCACACATAAATCCATGAATGAAAAGGTAAGTATGTTATGTGATGTACTTAGGAGTCTCTTTCATATCTCTGATTCTAATATTATTCTATGTCATAGTTCATGTCTAATTTGAAAATGTTAACCAAAGTTCTAGGTTCTAAAAAAATCAAAAGTATTCCCCCTATAAGTCATCATTTGTTGTACACAACATTCCCCTTTCTTCTTGAATAAATGGGGACCCACTTCTTTTGGGTTTTTGACTTGTTTTTTGAGCCTTTCTTATATGTAGCTATACAATTTCTATCAAATTAATCTTTAGTGTTTACACTTAGAAGAACAAAGCATTGATATTATACATTTTACACTAATTTACTAATGCCTTTTGGGAATTGTTATACTATGCAGGTTTTGGGCCTTAGTTCTATTCAAAACTTGTATTTTGGTCTTACTCATCAGATATTTTGTTTAGAAGATTTTATTATAAATTTTATTCGATATTTTTGTTTGGAATACTTTTTCAGCATTTATTTATTAGGCTTTTTGTATAAAAAAATTTATTCATAGTTTCCACATCAGACATTTTCTACTAACAATGTTCTAAAAGATAGTTTTTTGGATTCCTTATTTAGACATACTCTATTAGGTTTTTTATTTGGACCTTTTTATCAAAACTTTTTCTTGGGATTTTTGATCAGATAAATTGTCTAAAATAGTAATCATCGACTTTAAGTGATTTAGATGTTTGTATCAAATATTTTATTCAAAAATTTTATTTGAACATTTATTCTAAGCGATTTGGTCTTTGGGATTTTTGTTCAAGCTTTGTGTTTAGAAGATATGTTTGGAAAAATTGTTAGATTTTTTCCAATATAAAACTTGACTCTTGACTGCCAACTATTGAAAACCCACAATACTTAGCTAATAAAGTAAAACTAGTCATTGACACTTGCCAAGGATACCTGCCAACTAAACTAATGAGATTTGAACTCTGAAGGAAAAAGAAATATATGAAGTTTGGAAATTAATAACTCATGAACTATAATTGAATTCTAAGGCTATATACATGGCATATATATATATATACATATTCATTGATCATAAATGAATTTAAACTTGACTGATATCATGTGAATGAAAGTTTTAACTACCTACAAATCTATTGCAGGCAAACAAGAAACTAGTAGAGTGGAATTTTTCATAGAGAACATAAAAATTCTTTGAGAATTGCACATAATTTCAATGTCATCATCTTCTGAGACCTTTAGGGGAACACTTCTACCATCCCAATTATTTATCAAGGATTCAACAATGTTCACAAACATAGTATATGAAGCAACTATCTTTGATAATAGGTATGGTAACTATTGTCACTTATATTTTCACCCCTTGAGGAGATGCCTATCTCTCCTCATCCAAGTGGCATAATGGAAACATCTCTCTTGTTGTGGGTAATAATTTGATGTGATGAATCTCTAGAAGGGCTAGTTTCCTTGATGCACTCTTTGAATTAATCTCTTGCCTATCAAATTTGGATGAAAAAGGGTTAAGAAAACAACTTGGAAATATAAAAAAGGTGATGAAACAATATTTTATTTCCTCCTATTGACTAAAACTATACTACTAAGAGAAATACAAAGATTTTTTTACACAAAACTCATAACACAATACATATTGTTCCATTAGTGTTTTATAAGCTAGGTTTAACAAGGTATTATGATACTTAGGAGGGAAATAAATGATTCCTTAAGAGAATAAAATTAGGGACCACTTATAAGACACTTATAAACTTGAAATAGAACACTAATAAATATCTATAACAATTACCCTTCTGCACACTTGGTGAACAATCAGTGATAACATGATATAAAAGATCATCTTCTATTAGATAAGACCAGCAAGATTAAAATAACACTCAATTGCACATCGTTTAAGTAGGAAAAATCATTTTTTTATTTCTTTAAGATTAACTCAAGTACAAATTTGGCTAGGGTTTCACCATTAACCAATGGAGGCTACCAAAAAGAGCCAAAAATGATAATATTTATAGACTTTGAGAGAATAATAAGATAAGCGAAGTTCAAAAGTCACTTAGAAACTTTTAAATCTGATAAAATGGGTTAAAATTGAATAATAAAAAGGTATGGAATGAAACATGAAATTTCAAGAGGACCAAGTGTCCATACAAGTCATGAAACTTATGAAAAGTGGCATAAAATTCTCAGTCTTGTCTTAGAAAACTACCTTCATAATTTAAACTTGTTTGAACATCCCAAAAATTACTATGGACAAGTATGATGATTAGGATTATAGTGAAGGATTTTAGACATTCATCTTTATGCATTGGTTTTGGTCTTAATCATCTAGAAAAATCTAAGAGTAAGCCATCACTGCCTGTAGTCTAAAAATTCCTCCTTTCTATCACCCCTCACACGTGGACTCAAATATGGAATAATTTTTCCATGAAAATCCATGGGAGGGAGTTAATGACATTTTTAAATACTATACATGTCCTTAGACTACTCAAGTACACCTTAAAAAGGCTCAGACTAGGAATTTTCACCCTTCTCACCCTTATGTCCACTATGCCAATTTTGAATGCTTGAAAGGAAGGATATTGTTTAAAAAAATTTAAGATTTTTTCTATAAATAAATTACATGAGAGATTATAAAAAGTCTATATCCTTCCGCTAAACTTGATTTCATATTCTAAAACCTAATAAAATATATAAAACATAAAAAATGCTTAAAAATACCCTATATTGAATGTTTTCTATACAATTTTGTCTATCTCATCTTGTTAAAAGATAGGTTTATGGATTCCTCTACATTTTAAAATAGTTTCCATGTCCAAACTATGTAATTTTTATATCTCTCTAAGCTTGTTTTCTCTATCGGGTCTTGGCTGAGGGTTTAGTAGGGTTTTAGGCAGTTTTGGGTCTTAAGCTTTGTTAATAAAGATTTGACATTGAATCTACCACTAAATTATTCAAAATTTATTATAATTGACCTTGATAACCCATATAAATGCCTTTTGTTCCCATGAAAATCCTTAGAAAATTTATGAGCATTTGAAGACACCCCATCGCGCTAGTTTCTGCCTTTCTTGCATGTTTGAAATCTCTATGAGCTATAATTAGCTTTACCACAAGTTTCCTTACACTAATTTTTTTTATAAAACTATAATTTAATCTCCTTAACATTTTTAAATCATTTTGATAACCCACTAATATTTTTAAATGAATATGGACCCCAAATTAGTTCTTAGTCCTTTAAAGGCCTAAAGGGTTTAACATGTACATTGCAAGTTTGAGCTAATTGAGATGATATTTCATGATTTGGTATGGAATATAATTATAATTAATTATTAATTAGAACTTTTATGATCACCACAAAACCTCTTAAACACTCCACTTCTTTTTCTCTCATTCACCCTTTAAGCCTAGTGTAAATCTTGCCTAGTTAGATTGTGTGCAAGGGGAATTTTGGTAATAGAGAGATATATGATCTTGTTATAGTGTTTATAATCACATATTCACCTGAAATACACCTAAAAACATGTTTTTTTAAGTTACCAAACCTCTATATCAAGCCCTTTACCCATTTTGCACTCACGAGCTCACTTTGCCAAAGCCTAATTTTCTTAGACTGGCTGACCTTAGAGAAAAAACAATGAGATATATCCCTCATTTATCAGGAATAATTAGTATTTTTTGATATTTTAAAAAATTTTAGGATGAATTTTACTATAAGGTTTATTTTTATTCTTTTATTTAGGTGCCTAACCATATCTAAATGCTCAAAAAAAGGCCTAAAAAAACTTGTTTTCTTGTCTTTTCCTCAAACCCTCCTAAGAGTGACCTATCCAATCCAAAAAAATGCATATAGGTTGGTTGAAAATGGTTATTATTATCAATTAATGCTTTTAAATATTTTTATTCACCCAGAAACTCTTTTCTTCAATGCATTCTTCATATTCACCTATTGAACAAACATGGTTTCCTAGCCCATAGTACAGACTGTTACCCTTTAGCCAATTAAGGAAGTTAAATGGTAAATTTTTAATAGTATTGGAATTTTGAAAACACTTGTAATTTGATGGATTGTTGACTGTGTTTCCTTTTTGGATGAGGCACTTGTAGGTGCACTTGTATAGTTTAGGTATGAAAAAACACCTTTTAGACCTTATTTGAGTTTTATGTCACTTTAATATCCTATATGGGATCACATTTTATGCTTGTCCTCTTCATGGGCCTTTGATCCTCAAGATTGAATCTCTTCCTACCTACTGACTGAGACACATGTTTGTAGGAACTACCTATAGGTGTATTGATTCTATTTGTGATTTTTTATGACGTTAAAAATATAATTTAACCTAATATAGACCCATATAAGTGAAAATTTACATACATGAGCTATCATTCATCTATTATAGGCTTAAATAAATAATTAAGCATCAAATTAAGGTCATTATCTGTTGATTAAGACATCTCTTGTTTGACCTACCTGTAGGTGTCCTTTATCTTGACTTGGGTTGAAAAAGATGATTTATATCCTCTATTTTACCATTTTTTCCCAAAAAATTCATTATTGATCCTGAATTAACCTTTTTATAATCTTAAAACATAAATAAGTCATCAAGATTTGGGTCATTATTCTAACCCTGTTATAGGTGTATATTCTTCATATAAGGGGCACCTATGGATAGTCATGGGGGTTGCATGGGAACATTTAAATCCTTTCCTATTTACCTTAAATCCATTAGTGAAACATTACATCATTTAAAACCATCTTATCTATGATAATTTATTTAATGTTTCTTCTTAGGGTGATAAAAGACCATTTACCTCCTCACGCCTGTATATATTATTAGAGCATTTCAATGTGTTTTAGGGCCTATTTGAGGCCTTCAAATATTTAAATTTTTACATCCATTAATGGTATATATATTTTACATGATATAATTCACAGTATTTAACTCCTTAAAATCTTTGAGACCCTTAGAAAACCTATCATAAGAAGTCCACAAGAACTCCCTGGAGCTTTGTTTTGACCTTTTTAGGAAAAACTTCCCTAAACCTAGTCATGATCTTCAAACATGGTTCCAAACTTATTATTTCCCTCTAGGCAATTTAAATATATTTTTGATTGCTTTATTATCATACCAATATTTTAAGTAAGTGTCAAATTGTTTCCACCCTTTCGTATAAACACTTTAATCCCTTGCTCAACCACTTATAGGTGGATGTTTTAGTGCACAAACCATGAGTTGAATATGGGAAATATGAAAATATCCATGATTATGGAGTTTTTATGCTTCATAAAATAACATAATTTAGTTATATAAATATAAGAGGTTGGAAAACACATTCACCCTCCCACACCTTAGTATGACATCAACAAGGGCCCTGTAGGTGTGAATTAGACATGTTATATAGGCAAGTCATGGAATTAGGAAAAAAACATGTTAGTGAATAGCTTAAAAACCAATAAAATTAATTTCCTAACCTTAAAGTACATGATATACATTCTTAAACACCATAAAACTAGTTCTAACCTATCTTTTCTAATATCGAAATCATCTATATATACATAGAGAAGAACAATCCATGGCATCTAAAGACTAATTTAGCATGGTGGATAAACTTTTGAGAATACTTGTACCTTTTAAAAGGATATAAATGGACTCTTTAAATATATTTATGGCTTGGAAAACTAAAATACCTTGATTTTCATCCCATAATCAAGTTGAACAAGCTTATACAGGTGACTACAACTGAAGTTGGGAAAAGAGTTGACAATGGAGAAAGACAAGGTGTGAAAATTATCCAAATTATGATGTGATGAAACCAAACATGGGAAAGGGTGATCATATGGATATTAGTAATTTGTAAAATCATATTCTATTCATAAAAAACCTTGACAAAATCCCAACATTTTGGAATAAGGTAGAAATGATTACAATTTCACTCCTTATAAACTAAGTTTGTTGGATCATCAAATCAAATCCAAATGTGAGACCAATCATGGATAACATAGGATACAAGATTCAACCTCATCTGGAACCAATGTCACAAATTGAATTATATAGACTTTCACAAATAAGATAAAAAACTATAGGGTGCACATATTAGAAAATAGATTTGAAGGGTCAACTTCTTAATAATAGTTCTTAAAGCTAAGACCACCATTCATATTCAGCCAAACATAAAAGTAACTTGATTGAGTTTAGAATATACCCTGAAGAGCATTTTTATTGAAACTTCTTGTGTTGACTATACCAAGTGCAAACTTGTAGGTCACTTTTACTTACCAAGAAAGGTGAAAAGGAATAGAATTGGTTTGAACAATAAATGGCATTTATAGATCAATGAAAACATGGAGCTAAGCTAGGAGAAATTAAAAAGGCATTATGTGATCATTTCCCATGTGGTACACATCCCAAGGAGCTATACAACTAATAAAATTTCATTTTTCCAAATAATATTTACTTTTTAACTAAATAACCTACCACTTTTTAGTTATGTCAGTTGATTAAGACTTAATTGGAAACATGGGGCATGACATCACATTTTGAAACCTTCACACTTCCCAATAAATCTATACAACTCATTAAATTCTCAATTTTAACCCCTACAATGGATCAAAAGGACATATTGGATAATGAAATAAGTGACCCTAATATAACATTGAATAAAATTAAATGACATATGATATACCTTATGAACAAAAATTAAACCCACTAAACCACTCAAAACTCAAGTTTTTACCTAGGGGTGCCCCAATTTGACCTAAAAGTCAAATTTGGTCAATAAATTAGTGACTCATAGTGGTAGTATGCCTATTATAATAAAGACCAGTAGCCTTATCCTATCATGTTCCAAGGGATTCAATTATTTCTTGAAGATAAATTGCAAGGAATTACCTAAAACACACACAAAACAACCACAACACACCAAGTAAACACAAGATAAAGCAAGACACAAATAAGACTCACACATGCGCATAAGCACTTAGGGAAATTAATAAAATCAAACAAAATATGTATAAAGAGAGAGGAGAAAATTAATTTAAATGTTTTATATATATCCCATTGATTGGGATATGAAGCTCCTTTCCATCCAACTTTGAGAGTTAGAAAGCATTGTGTTACTTACATTAGGCGATGACATAAGGTCCACTCCACAAAGCATCAAAATTTGTTTATTTTCCATGTTTAGCCATATATTAATCCCACTTTAGGAAAATTCCTCCCTCTTTTAAAATTATTGTCATGGAATTCTTGCTAAAGTATATCTTTATTTTATCTTGGTGAGTTCTCATAGTTTGCATAACTTGATTTATCATCTCTTTAAGCTTCATCAAGTCACACAACCTGAGCTCCATGCTTTCATTTTCCATAAAATATATCTGATAAGTGAGATCCAAGGCTGGTATCTCAAGTTAAATAGGCAGTCTATCTTATCTCCCATAAACAAGTGTATATGGCGAGTTTCCAATTTCTTTCTTAGGGGTAATCCTATCATCCTAAAGAGTTGTCTTTAACTTGAAATTCCAGGTCCGTTGATTCTCCTCCATTGTCCTATTTATGATCCTAACTAGATTCTTGTTGATGGACTCAAATATTCCATTCCCTTGTGGATAATAATTGGGGGAAGTACTAAGATAGATTCCATGTTCCAAATCCCATTCACTTATCTTCATTCTAAGGAAAGATAATGCATTATCTAAAATTATTATTAAAGGAACCCCAAACCTTGTCATTATGCCTTCATCGAAGTATAGATCTAAAATTTAATTTGATTAATTGAGATAAATATCCTTCACACATATTTTAATGTAATCTGTAGTAGTAAACACCCACTTGTGACCAACACTAGAAGGTGGATTGATTAGGCCTATGAAATCTGGACCCCATTGCATAAAGGGTTGGTAAAATTGAATTGGATGAAGAGGAAAGGTAGTAAGATTTTTTTTACCATCAAAGAGATCACATTTTTAACACTTCCTTATCCAAACATGGGTGTTTTTGAACAAATTAGGAAAAAAATATCCATCTCTCATTATCTTAGCAGTTGTACTTCTTAGAGTAAAGTGACCACCAACTAGTCCATCATGAAGCTCAAACAATATTTTCTCAACCTGATCTAATTCAACACACCTCAATAACACACTTGAAAATTAATTTCTAAATAACACTCCATCAATAATCACATAAGGAATAATTGTAATCTAAATTACCTTCTTTTAGCTTTATCTAGGCATTGTGGACACCCATTAGCTTGAAAGAAATGGATTATATCTTGTGTCCAACTCCTCATGGATGAAGATGCAACTATAATAGGATCATCATGAAGTGATAAAACAACCTCTTCTTGTTCTTTCAAATCTAAATCAATATTTTCACATAACCCTTTCCCTTTCACTAGCTTGGTTGTTTTGATTTCTACATCATACTTCATCACTTTCATGATCCAACCAAGCCTTTTTTCATTAAAATATCTACTAAAAAGGAAGTCTTCAAAACTAGGATGAGGTACCAATATGTGAATATTATTTTTAGATAACATGTCCCTAAACATTTTTAGACTTAGAACAACTAAAAGTACTTGATTCTTAGCATAGGTGTATCTTACTTCATATCCTTCCAAACCTTGACTAAAGAAGGCAATAGGTTACTCCAAGTTGTCTTCATTTGATTGTGTAAGCATGACAGAGATTACCTCCTCATTTCCAAAATAATAAAAGTTTAAATGTTTTCACTTGGATTTGGAGAACTAGGCATCTCCTAAAGGGGTGAAAATTTAAGTGACAATAGTAACTATTTGGAACTATGGGATTTTATGGATGTTATCTATGATATAGGAATTTGAATCAAGAGAGGATGGTTAGTATTATGTTAGTTATAAAATGAAAACAAAATGAAATAACCACACTAATAGCATAACATCTCTAGGCCTAGACATTAGGGAGATCTTAGTTAACAATCATAAATGAAACACACAACTAAAATGCAAAAGAAAACTCTTTTACCTTCCTTGGATGCTCCAAAATGCTTGTTTTGGTGGATTTCTTTTGCTCATGAATTCCTTTGTAATGGAAGCTTGACAACCTCCATCTCTCCTTTGCACCTTTGGCTTATGGCTTGGCTTGGCTTGGAATTAGTTTGGCATTATAACACTAGTTGCTTGAAGCTTTTTAGAACCAATCATGAATTATAAATTTGCACTAATCAAGCTTAGAAATGATGTTGTGAGGCCTCCTATTTATATATTTTTGGATTTAATCAGAATCAACCTCAACCATCCATCTCAATATTGAGATGTGTAGTTGAGGATTAATTCCATTTTTGGAATTAAGTTTTTAATTTTCCTCATCATGAAATTGGAAGAAGAGTAAATTAAGAGGAATGGAGGGAATCATGGAAGGCATTGATGAGGCATGGAGGGCATGAATCCTAATATTTATGGCATTTATATCCTAGGGATGTCTTCCCAATAAAGGAGGTCATTTGATGATGTAGATATGTAATATTCATTTCTAAAACAAAGTATTCAACAAGTTTCCATGGAATTTTTTATTAGGATTTGATTTGGGTTATAGCTCTTAAGCATGACTAAGCACATTATGCACAAATTACTCAAATTGATAAGAATGTCTTATTATTGGTCCTAAATTTGATTGGATTAGAATTAGAAGTCCATGTTAGATGCATTGGATGCATGTTCCCATTTAAAATGTTTCTAAAAACAAATAACAAAGGAATGCATCTTGTGAAAAATATTTGATAGGAAAGAGTAGTCTAGAGCATGTGGGTGCAAAATTAGCATTTTGACTCAAAATGATCTGATCAACATTAGCTAGCCCATAAATTGTATTACCCTATTTACTGATACCCTAGCCAAAATCAGCACTTGAATATGTCAGTTTCACATCATTTAACATGCTTTAGTGTTTTTAGGCCAAATTGTGCATTTTAGGTGGAAACTAGCCAAAATCCCAATTGGAGGTTATTGGTGGCTAGTTTTAGGTGTCTACAGTTTTCCCCTATTTGGGAAGGCATTGTAAGATGTAAACATAGTAACATATTCTCAAAGAATGAAAAGGTCCTATATGCCTATAATTTCAATGATGATAAACTAATTACATGATGCCCCCTCAATGAAATGGTTGGCATAAGGACGCTGATAAATGGTCCCTCAAAAAGAAAAAAATGAATGGAGGGGACCAAAGAAAGGAAAGATGATGGGGTGAAAAGATAATGATATTGAAAAAGTATTCAAAATCATTGAGAATGCAAGTGGGATGGTGGATAATGGTTTGCTCAAAGGTGGTTATAAGAATTGTACCCCAATAGTGGCAACATGGTATGATAACATAATGATTTCCCCAAAGGCGGTTATAATAATTTAGAAGATGGAGCTGCCCTAGTTAGGAAAGAAAAATAAGATAATAACATGCCCCTATATAGGCAAAAAGAGTAAAGTGATGACAACATAATGATTTACCCAAAGGTGGTTATAATCATTAAGAAATACAAGTGGGATGGTGTGCAATGATTTGCCCATAGGTGGTTATAATCATTAGATCCTGTTTATGTAAAACATAATAAATTTGGCCAAGGATGATGACAAATTAACATAGAGAGTAATGATGAATTGGAACAACCTACTAGAATGGAAATTCTTGTCTGAACTAATAAATGTTGAAATTACTTCATGGTCAATTACTCTATTTGGGATATGATTGGGAGTGGAATCAGGATGTCAGTACTGAAAAGATGCTACCATTGTTGAATATACTTCTTTAATCTAAGGTTTTTTATAGCTTGTGACGGTAGGATTTATTATATAACACCATAAATATTTGGCCAAAATATATATGAGGACTAATTCCCATAATCCAATACCCAATAGAAAATAATGCACCAATGATAGAAACCATGATTACAATGTAAACATATGAATATGGATGGATTCAAGTGTAAGTGTGGGTAATGAATCTCCCAATGAACACACATAAATTGAATCAATGCAACAATTCTAAAAGCAAACAAATAGGTAGATAAATAAACAAATAAGTAGAAACAGATAAATAAAGTAATAGAAACCCTATGAACATTTCCCCTAGAAAATAGATGACAACTTAACAAATGAACAAAATGGAGGAATAGAAGAAAAGGGAGGGGGTAGTTGAGCTATCACCATATGCACTAGACAAGTGGATGCTGCCTACATAGTTACATGGATGTAATATCCATAAAAAACTTCAAGCCAAATGTAGTTCTCCCAAGGAATGAGAAGAATGTGATAGTTTAGGAAAATAAATAGAATGGATGTGATAGAAGAATAGAAATGGTCTTGAAAAGTTGCTAGTGCATAAGATAAAAATGCCAAAAATGATGAGGAAACTAAATGACAAGTGATTTTCTTGTAACTTAGTAAGGGTTCCTAGAATTCTTAAGGCAAAGAAGTGGTCAATGTTTTTTCTCTTTTCTAGCAATTTTGGAATGTTTTTAGAAGTGTTTTAGAGTGTCACAACTCAATAAATAATTATGAGACACTAAATGGCTCAAGCTCATAAAATGGTGAGAGCATTTAAACTAAAGTTGCTCATAAAATGGTAAGAGTGTGGCTTTGATTGCTCACAAAATGGTGAGATCATGGCTTAGGTTGCTTGAAAAATGGTGAGAGCATGGAAAGGGTGACTAAGCTAACCTCAAAAAGTATCAATCACTTCCTACATAGTCCTAGAGTAGGACCTCAAGTCACTATAGTTATACCCTTATAGTGGAGGAACTTGACTAGTGCGAAAGCCAAATGAAACAAAATAGGCATAATTGGTCAAAAGACATAGTATGGCATAGGAAGTGGCAAGTTGGTATTTCAAGGTTTAATGTTGCCCCTAGTTTTCCCATAGGTGGTTATAACTAGGACATAATGACATAGATAAAATGTACTAATTTTCCCAAAGGTGGTTATAATTAACAACAAGACTGGTGGTAATAAAAAATAACAAACAAAGAATACAACTACTGAAACTTCTATCACACTATCCCAAAATATGATCTCTATCTAAATTTATTGAACAAATTGATGAACTGATCAAATACCTTGATGCTAAAATTATGTAATGAATGACAAAAACCAAGGTAAAATAGGCTACGTTTTTAGAACACACTGGGTTGATAGGTCAGAAGTAGAAAGTGGATATGGCAAAGAAGATGGATAAAAATGGTATGTTTACAAAGAAGAATAGTGATAAAATGGTATAACTAAAATAGTCTTTATAGATAATACACCTTAGCATTTAAGCATAATACTACTTGAGATGAATAATATTCATTGGCTCTATAAGTTCATCACCATCTAGTGTGGCAAGGTTGTATGCTCTTGTTCCATAATCTATAGTGATGATGAAAGGCCCTATCGAGTTTGGTTTGAATTTCCCTTTATGTTTCTTCTCAGCTACAGTATTCTTTTGGTTTTAATTAAGAACAAGATCACTAATTTCAAATGTTCTATACTTCACACATTGATTATAGTGGTCTTTGAGTTGATTTTGGTATGCTTGAAGATTTTTGAGCATGGCTGTGCATTTTTCATCAAGTAGATCTAGCTCTTGCAGGTGAGCTACTTGATAGTCATGATTATCAAAGACATGATTAAAAGAGATGCATACTAAAGGTAATTTGACCTTAATGGGAAGGATGGATATAATACCATAAAGTAAGTGAGTATGGAGTGGCTCCTATCAGGGTATGATGATTGGTATGGTATTCTCAAAGGGAAAGGAATATCTGGAGGTGTCAATCATGACCAACATCATTGACAATGTTTTTAAGAATGTTGACAATGGTTTTATTGGATGCCTTAGCCTAGCCATTACCTTAAGGGTAATATTTTGTAGAAAATTTTTGGGTGATGTTATATTTAGTACATAACTAGTCTACATGTTTGTTCTTGAATGATCCTCCATTACGAATATGATTTTAGAGGGGATACCTTAGTGGCAGATGAGATGGTTGAAGATGAATTTGGAAATTTGCTTTCTAGTCATGTGAGGGGTATAACTTCAACCCACTTAGTTAAATATTTAGTGGTGGTAAGGATATGTTTATGGCCATCAGATGAAGTGGGGTTAATCTTCCCAATGAGGTAAAGTCCCCATGTATAAAATGGTCATGGTGTCAACATCAGTTTTAGATTTTTTTTTGGGGCATGAATCAAATTAGCACACCATTGACATCTGTCACATTTATTTACATATGTAGTGGCATCTATGTCTATTGTGGGTCAATAATAACTAGTACACAAGAGCTTTTTGGATAGGACTTCTCCACTAGAATGGTTTCCACATAATCCTTCGTGAACTTCTCTTAATGGTATCATAGACTTTGCCAAAGTTAAATAATGAAGTAGAGTCCATCAAAACTATGATAGTAAAGAGTGGATCCAAGTAAAGTATAATGAGTGGAATGATGAATGAAGGATTTGGTTTATTTTTGAGATAGGTTAGGTGTTATAACCTGGTCATGAAAGTAATTGTAAAGGTCTAAGTACTAGATAGAATTAGGACCAACAATATCACAAATCATGGCAATGATTAAAGGTTCATGAGCTGGTGTTGACAAATTATCAATGAGGAACTGATACTCTTTAGATCTATCTATTTGTCAAATTAGAGAGCCAATAGTAGCAATGGCATCTATAGTTATATTACTAGCCCTCGGTATATGCTCAAATTAAATGTTGGCACTTTGATTTTTAAGAGTGTCAACCATGGCTTTATATAGAACTAGCTTGTCATCTTTGGTCTAAAAATGATTTGTGAGTTGATTGATGATTAACTAAGAATAATCATAAACTTGGAGATAAGATATATTCCATTGTAATACTTGTAAAATTCCTATAATAAGTGATTCATACTCAACCATGTTATTTATACAAGGAAATCTAATAATGAATGATTTAGGGATTTGATCCCCCTGTGGTATAATAAATAATAGGCCTACCCCCAATCCATGTATAGTGAACGAACCATCAAAGTATATATTCCAAGATTACTCCTCAATGGGTGTTTTCATGATGGTCATGATGGATTCATCAAGAAATTGAAACATGAGTGGATGTGTGTCTATGAGAGTTGCTTTAGCAAGTTGATCTACAAGAAATTATCCCTTGATTACTTTATGATTGACAAACTCTATGCCAAACTCACTAAGAAGCATGATCCATTTAGCATTCTACCTTGAAAATCTATTTTATATAGTAGATAATTGAGTGTATCTACCCTTTTAGTGACCATGGTTTTATTATTCAACATGTAATGATGCCATTTCTTAGCTACAAAAACCATGGCTAGGCAAGCTATTTCAACAAGTGCATAGTTATGTTCATATGTAACCAAGGTACAACTTAAGTAGTATATAGCATTTTCCTTTCCATTATCATCATGTTGAGCCAAGAGTTCCCCTAGGGCGTGACCAATAGATGATATGTATAATAAGAATGGCTTTCCTAGCATAGGAGGTAATAAAATAGGTAAATTGACATGATAATATTTAAGCTATTGAAAAGTTGTTTGGCAGTGATCATCCTAGTGAAATGCAACTCCTTTATTCAAAAGGTGTACAAATGGATAGCACTTGTCTGCTAACTGAGAGATGAAGCATTAAATGGACTGGATCTTACCCTATAAACTACATAGTTGCTTCAAATTGGTTGGTGGTGGAATCTTAGTTATAGCATGGACTTTAGCTAGATCAAATTCAATACCTCTATGAGACACAATGAATCCAATTAATTTTCCTAAATTTACACCAAACACACATTTCTTCAGATCAAGTCTAACTTTGTACTTTCATATTTTTTGAAATATCTTATGCAACATTGTTGGATGGTCAACCTTGGTCTTAGATTTTCCCAATATGTCATCAACATAGTCTTCAACAATATCCTGTATCATATCAGGGAATATGATAGTCATGGACCTTTGATACATATCTCTAGCATTTTTAAGACCAATTGGCATCACCTTATAACAAAATGTTCCCCATGGAGTGGCGAATGTTATCTTATGTTGATCTTTTAGTGCTATTCTTATCTGATTGTATCTTGAAAATCCATCCATGAGTGAAAAAATTTCATAACCTACCATTGAATTGACAATCATGTCAATATTAGGCAAGGGAAAATCATCTTTAGGACAAGATTTGTTGATGTCTCAAAAATTAGTACAAATTTTGATTCCTTCAAACTTTTTGCTAATAGGTACTACATTAGAGATCCATTCTAAGTAGTCAATGGATTAGATACATCCTAATTCTAAGAGTTTTTACAACTATTTTTTTACTAATACAACAATTCAAGGATGCATATTATAGAGTTTTTGTTTTATTGATTTGGCATCATTATTAACCACAAGGTGGTGCAGAACCAAGGTAGGGTCTAAACCTAACATGTCAAAATAGGCCCACACAAAAATATCCACAAACTCTCTCAATAGAGATATAAAAATGTCACTTTCCTCCTTAGTGAGGGATGTACCTATTTTTATCCATTTTAGGTCTAATAGAGTTTTGATGTTTACCTCTATTGTATCTTTAAATAGGAGGGTCAAACTTTCTTCTAAGATAGTAGGCAGTGACTTGAACTATTAGACTATGTTAGGGTCCTCTATTAGGACTTACTCTTCAACTTCTCCTAGGCATGATGAATCTAAGTCTCTTAATGGTAGATTTGGCCATGTACTAAAAACAATCAGAAATTCTTGGAGAATTGGACCAAATATTTATTGCTCAAAATTAAACTCAAATGCATAGGAAAGTTCATATTTGGTGGTCTCCTAATGTCAATTCAAAGAAGAATGAACACCCCCATCTAATGCTGATTGAAATAGGTTTTCACCACTAGACTAGCCTTTATCTTTACTTTTTCCCTGGTTAAAAAGTGCCTCAAAGATGTTTTCACTTTGGGACATCAATGTTTTACTTATTTGTTTTGGCTAAGGGTGTTTACTCACTCTCAAAAATAGGCTATAATATTCAATGTGATTAAGAATCTTGATTTGTGATCTCCTAATAGAACATTGTCTCTAAGGCCTAAGAAATCATAGAATGCCTCATCATTCTGGAACTCATCAATTGGCAGACTATATTCTTGTTGGTCCCAATCTATTAGTTGGGGATAATATAATGGCAATGGATTATGATGAATGGATTAGGTAAGGGTACAAATGGCATTATTGTTAAATAAATTAGTTTTGGCTAGGTCATTAAAAGTGATGCTATGATCAGACTCTACTTCACTATTAGCATCATCATCACTAGTCACTAGGGATGGAGTTTGAATAAAATATGTGGGGCTACCCCCAAGAAATTTAAATCCAATTCCATAAGGTCTTTCATACTTAGTCATGAAAATTGGCTCAATGGTTCCTTGTTGATTTAGTCTAAGGCCTCTTCCTTCATAATTTTGATGCTCCATGATCTTATTGGGAATAGGATACTTTGAATTTTTATAACAATCACCTTGGTCATCATTGTATAACCATGATTCATTCCCTTCAAGAGGGTCAGGTCCTAGGCCAGATGTCGGTACAAATGTGATAGGTCCCTTGTCTTTATTCTTTTGTTTCTAATGCATATGTGGAATGAATTTAGGTCACCCAAAGGTTTTATATTTTGAGGAAGAATGATATTATGAAATGTATCATGGGTCACATATTCTCTTAGTCTATTATATAAAATGGTGAAATTATTGGAAGCTTTAAGAGGTGGCATGTGGGAAAGGGAATCCAATGTATTAGGATATATGTAATTATCTGGTGAAATATCAATGAGTATAGACTTCCTTTATCTTTCTTAGAACTTGGACTCATATCATACTGATAATTATAGATTTGAAACTCAACCTCAAGATACTTGTAGTGTTCATATGGATGTAAATCTCTTGGAATATTCACTTCCATCCCTGAGTGGGAAAACTTGATTCATTGGTGTTGTGTTGATGGGACTACATAAATCTCATGTAACCAAGGCCTTATTAGAAGTATGTTTTATGTTAAGTCAAGATCCAGTACATGGTAAAGTGTATCATGGGTTAAAGGCCTAATAATAATTTATAAACTAATGGTGCCCTATGATTCTCTTTCTTGATTATCATAAGCTTTGATAATTATTTATTTGGCTAGAGATCTATCATTATGTACCCAAGAATCTTGATGATCTTGAGAGACACTATGTTGAGGCTATATCCATTATCAATAAAGACACATTTCACTTTATGCCATTTGATACAAACTTCTATGTACAATGGGTTATTATGGAATAGGCTAAGGGAATACATATTGCTTTGGCTGAATGTGACTTGTTGGGTTGGAGCTAATTGTCCAACCAAAGCTTGAAATTTATTAGGGGATATGTCACTAACAATAGTGGATTAGGTCAAGAACTCATTCAAGATGTTCTTATGGAATATTTATGTTTGTAACAAATATATAATAGAAATATGTGTTGGTGGCTTTTGTAATTGGTCCACAATATCAAACTTCTTATTTTGGTTAGTAGTGAATGGTTTAATCTAAGGCAAAATAATTGGTCAAATGATAGGTAAAGTGGTGGATGGTTGAGGGATTGGGATATTAATATTTAACCTCTAAGTTGTGATTGCATAATCGAGATTAAATACTAGACCATTATTGATAATCGATGTTGGAAATGGTATGTGACCAGATAAGATAAGTCTCAGTTGTTGGTGCACTTGCATGTGATCACATGGCAAGAATGAGTTGTCACTATATGATCCAAAAGGGTAATTCCTAGTTTTCTAGTTTGCCTATATGCACTCCTAGGTTAAAGAAGGATTATCCATGTGATTTGGTTGAATATTGTTGTTTATCAATGGTCTAAGCTTATTAGTGTTTGGTCTAGGATTAATGGAGTTGGTATTAATGCTACCCCCTACAATATGACCTATAACCCTATTTTAGTCATCTTTAACTACATGGTAGGTTTGTTATTTGTTACCATTTTGACCTTGGTTTTTTCCATTACTCTATGATTGTGGTTTTTGCTATTGATTTTATTAGCTTTGTTGGTTTAGCCTTTGATTCTAATATTCTTGATTTTGATACTGCACTGGCCATTATTGTTATTACTGATTGTTCTAATATTGTTAATTGTTATGTTTGGGAAAGGGGTTTTGATAGATCCCAAGAGTTTTATTGGAAGTGGAAGCACCATTATCCAATTTTATCTCCCCATTATCTAACATATTTTCAATTAAATTCTTGATTTGGACACATCTTCATAGATTACACCTATTGACTTGATGATAGTCACAAACTTCATTTTCATGGTACTATTTAGGATAAGGAATGCCTTGTGGATAATGTTTTGGTATTGGCTAACTAATCATATTAGTGGTGGTAAGCTTGTGAAATATAGATTCAATAGGTTCTCTTAGGTCATTAAAGACACACTATGTAGGTATGATTCTCTTAGGAGGAGGGGTTTACAATGGTAGGGGTTGTTGTATTTCTTGTACAAGTTTTGGTTATTGTGCTTCCAGCATTGGTTAAAGAGGTTGATAAGTAGAATTAATCTAAAAAGGTGGTGTACATGATGTCTAAATATTTTAGACATGATGAGATTTGGTTACTCCATTTCCCACAACATTTCTATTTTGGTTGAATCACTTTGATCTTTCTTGATTATTGACATGTGCCAATTTTGATGTTTGTGCTTGATTAGGATGTTGTTTTTGTCTATTTCCTTGATCAATAGAATTAAGTTTTATGAATCCTTTATTTATGAGCACCCTCTCGATCAAAAAAACTTTATCAATGATCTCTTTGAACATATGCAAACATTACAATTCCATGTGATAGTCTATCTCACTATGAAAATTTTTAGTAATCATAATAGCTAATTGTTTATCTAGTAAACTATGGGTGAAATAGATTGAAAGGGCTCTCTATCACTATAAATAACTTGCAAAAGCCTCCCTAGATTTTTTGTTTGCTTTTGTTAGGGCCACTAATGAAATTTCATGTTTGAGATTATAGGAAAAGTGTTATACAAACTTATCATAAAGATCATCAAAATTTATTACTAAATTCTTAGGTAACTTTAAAAATCACTCCAAGGATTTTCCAGCTAGGCTCCTTGAAAATAACAACAAAAGGTATATGTCACTATATACCACTGGTTGACATGCGACAAAGAATTCAGTCAAATGGGCCTTAGGATCACCTTTCCCTTTATACTTATCAAATTTGGGTGGTTTGTATGTTGGAGGAAATGGAATTTGAAAATAATCCATGTTGAATGGATAGGATCACATTTCATCCAATTTGAACTTGTTAGTCTGTTTCCCTACCTAAATGGTAGCAATTATATCCTTCATCTTTTGTAATTCTTAGGATAGGAAATTGGAAGGGATATTTGTTTGAGGAAGAATATTGGTTTGGGTAAATGGCTGGGAGGTCACAAGTGGGACACTTTAACTAGGGTATAATGGAGATACCTATTGGGGTATATTTGTTTTATTGGGGAATGGACCAAGAATATGCATACATAGATTGAGATGTACTTGAAATTGCACATTTGGATACGTGATATTTTGGTTTGGGTTGATGATAAATGTTTGACTTGGAGGATTTTGTGGTTGAGATGAAGGGATATAACTATATTGTGCCTATTCTTGTTGAAAAGTGACATGTTGTTGACTAATCAAACCTTGATTATGAGTGGGAACTTATGGACTGAGACCCTATCTCTAGATTTGTGGCATATTTTGAACCAATGATTATCTAGTAGGTACTTGAGAAACATGATGACATCCTTGTTGCACAAAACCCTATGAGGAAGTGAAAGTACATTGTATATTTGACATCTATCAATGATCAATATTTACACATTATTGACTAGTCATTGCTTGGTTTTAGACTAGCATATTAGTTTATGATTGAAAAGGTATGTTCATCTTTACTTGGCAAGGTGGAATATTTGTTGCCCCTGATTAAGGTGGCAATGGAATCATCCTTTGTTGCATTGATATACTAGGTTGTGTCTATTGTTGTGGAATAATAGTCACTACTTTTTTAGGATTAGGATTCATCACATTCTATCGTTGAGGTGTGACATTAGACATTGTTTGATTACCTATCCCTATATGTTGCACACTTGAGGAAGTAGTTAGTTGAGGTTGGGGTGCAGAAATTCCTACTCCTTGGTATGATGATCTACTCATGGGATTAACTATAGGCACATATTTTTGGCTAGTTTTGTATGTGTTAGTACCACTTTGATCAAGATTGGATGTTCTTTTCACATTATCCACTACATTTGGCTTGGTATTTAGTGTAGAGGCCAAATACACTTCTGCAATAACTAGCATATGTATCAAGTTATCTATCAAAGTGTTTTGTAAAAATGGGTCAAAATTTAGATTATCTTGTCTAATTAATTCCATCAACACTCCTATTGAAGGAACTAAGTTGATGAGAGGCTTACTCACCGTGTTCATCTGATTGAAATCATGTGTTAAATTCAAGTAGGTTTAGTATGTTGTTTGCATTTGGTTAAAGTGATCTTCCATGATGTATTTTCCTCAATTAGAATATTAGGGTCTTGGTATGTTGTTTGGACTAGAGCCATAAGATTACTAGAAGAAGCCTATTGATAAAAAATGATATTATGGGGTACTCTTACTAGACTTATTAAATTTTCATGGGGGAAGTTTACAAGAAACTTGGCCCCTACCTCTATGGCTCTAACCAAAATTTAATCCTTATTCTGTAACTAATGTCACTCAAACAAAAATGGATCATACATGAAATTTGTATTAGTATAATATGATTTTTGAAGTACTAGCTTATCCATTATAGTTATTGTAACTAAGTATTGCATGGTTTGTTTTTGGTAATATTCTATGTAAGGTGGTGTGTTAACCAAATATTTAGCTAATGGATCTTGGATTTATGCCCCTAATTGAGTATTATAAGAGGGATAATAATCTATCTCATAATCAATGTTATTTCCATAGGGGTCTTGCACCATTTCTTCATACGTAACTACATTACTAATCTTTGGATTGTACATGAGTCCACTACGAGTGTAGGAATACATGTTGGGATCCATAGTCAATGTTTGGCAATAAAAGGTCAAAGAGTTATATAAACTCTAAAAAGGAGATAATCTAAAACAAATGATGCCTCTAACTTGGTCTAGATTTGTCAAAAGGATCAAAAGTTTTATGCAAAGATTTGTGAGGAAACAAGCTAGCGTAAAAATTCAACGTTTAACTATTCACACAAAGATAAGCAAGTAAATGCACTGAAAAATCAAAATTCCAAACTCTAAGGTCAAAGTGTTTCAAATTAGTCTAATCTAAGAATTTAAAAGTTGCTGGGTCTTTTGACCAAAAGTGATGTCAAAAGCTAGGCTTAAACAAGGCATGTGCTAGGACTCTTGGCTGAATGGTGTCAAAAGATAAACCTTGAAAATAGATGAAAGAATTAATCTAATGGATTTGAAAAACTTATAACAAACACTAGGCATTAGATTCTTAGACATGAACTTAGTCAACTAGGTATAAGGTATGAAATAAGAGGCACTTTTAGTAATAGTTTATTTTCTCACAAATAGTGGTATAAGACTTGATTTTTTTGACAAATAGGCTTGATAAAGGTGAATAGTATAACTACGCTTTAGATAAAGGATCAAAAGAGTACACTTGGATTGGTCTAAAGATGTAGGAACAAGTTTGAAACTCTATGAAAGAGGGTCTATGAAATAAAAATTGTAATGTTTTGGGAAGTGTAACGACACTATACTACCCAAAAGGTGTGATAAAGAGGTTTGTTTCAAAAACTCTCTTAAGTCAAAGATGTTTTCCAAAATTCTAAAAGCATAACACTACCTTTCTAAACTCAAAACGTTGTGGTGCATATAATTAAAGTGCCAGTGTTTATCACAAAAATGACCTAAGTCTATCAAGTGGTGATAATGATTTATGAGTCTTAAATGACCTTCAACCTAAATTGGAAAGTAAACCTAAGTTCCCTCAAGTTTAGTGAAAATGGTGAACCTAATTAACACATCAACCCTATGAACTTGTAAAGGTGTAATTTTGAATTTTAATTATAAGTGAAAGACTTAAACAACTTTGGTAAAGGTCTAGACTCAATTGGGTATCATAACTATGCTAAAGTGGATGATATGACACTCAATATTTTGATGAAATTTTGAACAAGGAAAATGAATGATCTCACATAGGTATCATAATGCCTCTTTATTTAAAGGAAAATGTGGACTATGTGTTTGGTTTGGATTTTTTGTTTACACCAAGTTTTGACTCTAAAGAAGATTTCAATCTATGACAAGACTAACTAATTAATCACCCTTAGATCCTAAATTGACAAGGTTGCTTGGTATTATTGGAATCCATCAATATAATTCATTTGAGAAGATTTTAAGTGTTCATCCAAAAGTAAAAACATATTATATAGTAGGGTTTTTACACCCCCCCTTCTCTCAAATAAAATTACTATGACATGGACCTTGAGGTGCACCTTGTACCAATAATACTTATATGGAAAGTGGGGATTTATCTAAAATATAATAAGTTTCTAAATGATCTAGGGAAATAAATTATAGAATGACTTTCATGCCAAAAAATGCAAAAGAAAAGCATGGATTTTGGGTTTGTATCACTTGGCTTGTTACAAAAAGGTCTAGTCCTTTTTATAACCACTACATCCTGTTATTAGTTCAATGTAGTATGATTTCCAAAGTGCCACTACATCTCATGTACAACTCTAAAGGAGCCAAATAAAGTCAATGCTAGGAGATGAAACCCTAGGTGAAAGCTTCCCTAAATAACTCATGAGAGGTGATAAAGTCCCCCTCGCAAGCCAAGATTCCTAAAAATAAAGAAAGCATGAAATTAGAAAGACTTTAGGGTAATTTTCAAAGTCACCCAAACTTTGAAAAGTTTTTTGGGGAGTCCTTTAGATGACTTTCTTTCTAAGCCTTGGACTAGGCTACTTGCAATAATAATGGCACTTTTGATTTCAAGGGTTCCCTAAAGGGGACAAATGGAAGAACATACACACAACATCCCTGTTCTTGCCAAATAACAATTAGATAAAATAACTATTCAAGACAAAAATGACAAGTGTGTTCAATTTTAAGCCTGAATGAAAGATTTGGTGATGTTTATTTAACCCCTTGGTCTTTGTTTTAAACTTTGAAAAAAATTAACCAAAAACCCCTAAATTCTTTTTTAAACACCAAAACAAAGTTCCTAATCAAATTTTAAGCATGTAAAAGTGATTTAAACATGTTTTGAGAAAAAATATTACTTGGTCTTACAAAAAAATTGTTAGCATGTCCTTTAGCTTTGAAGCTCTTTTGAGTTTGAAAAAACAAATTTTGAAAACATAGCTCTTAGGGCTATGTTTTTGGAAAAACATAGTGATTGACATCAATTAATAAAACTAACATTAATTATGATACTAAGATATAACTGATGTCAATTATTGTAATCGATGTTAGTTAAGCTAAGTAACTGATGTCGGTATTTCTATCGACATTGGTTAGTATGTAAAAACTATGGCAACCAAAAATAATAAAATAAAGTCAGAAAATAAATTTTCAAGAGTTTAAAGAGCTCAAATTAATTTTTTAGAGTTGCAAAAAGATCTCCTTCAGGTGTAGGATATGTCCCATCCTATTGGGTGTGACATTATGTGATCTTAGAATTTGACTCAAGAAAGGATGGTTAGTATTATGTTAGTTCCAAAATGAAAACAAAATGAAATAAACACACTAATAGTATAACATATCTAGACCTAAACACTAGGGAGAGCTTAGTTAACAATAATGAATGAAACACACAACTAAAATGCAAAAGAAAACACTTTTACCTTTCTTGGATGCTCCAAAATGCTTGTTATGGTGGCTTGCTCAACTTGTGCTTATGAAGTCCTTGGTAATGGAAGCTTGACAACCTCCATATTTCTTTGGCACCTTTAAATTGTGGCTTGGCTTGGCTTTGAATAAATTTTTAATTATAACATTAGTTTCTTGAAGCTTTTTGGAACCAATCCTGCATTATAACTTTACACTAATTAAGTTTAGAAATGATGTTGTGAGGCCTCTTATTTATAGATTTTTGGATTTTATCAGAATCAACCTCAACCATCCATCTCAATATTGAGATGTGTGGTTGAGTATTAATTTAATTTTTGGAATTAAATTTTTATTTATCATCATCATGACAATGGAAGAAGGGAAAATTAAGATGCATTGAGGGCATCATGGAAAGCATTGATGAGGCATGGAGGGCATGAATCCTAATATTTGTAGCATTTATGGCCTAGGGATGTCTTCCCAAGAAATGAGGTCACTTGATGATGTAGATATTCAATATTCATTTCCAAAACAAAGTATTTAACAAGTTTCCATCAAACTTTTTATGAGGTCTTGATTTGGGTTAATTATCTCTTAGGCATGATTAAGCACTTTATGGATAAATTACTCAAATTAATTAGAATGTCTTGTTATTGGTTCTAAACTTGACTAGATTGGAATTGGAAGTCCACGTCAGATGTATTGGATGTGTATTACCATTTATAATGTTACAAAAAACAAATAACAAAGGCATGAGTCCTATGTAAAATATTTTATAGGAAAGAGCAATCCAGAGCACATGGGTGCAAAATTGGCATTTTGACCTAAAATAATCTAATCAAAGTTAGCTCGTCCATAAATTGTATTACCCCATTTAGTGATACTCTAGCCAAAATCAGCACTTGAATATGTTAGTTTCACATCATTTAACATGATTTAATTTTTTTAGGCCAAATTGTGCATTTTAGGTGGAAACTAGCCAAAAGCATGATTGGAGGTTATCAGTGGCTAGGTTTAGGTGTCTACATTATCAACATGTTTTTAATTGAAGAAAATCTATCCTCCATAAAATTCCAATTTTTTATAGACTTGTTGTATCTTAAGAGATAAGTATTACACTTTGTGGTGGCTAAGCTTGAGGTCATGCCCTGTATATGCCTTTTACATGAACTATTTTTTACTAGTAAAATTACATAGGATGCATTTTTGTACCACATGGATAACCAGATAGTCATGGCTTGTATGATTAGAGACAACTTTCAAAGGTATCTGTCACTACCAATTTTAGATGCAATTTTTGATAAAAATATGGTAGTCACATGGAACCAAAAAAATTCAATGGATAAATTACTAATTTCATAGCTTCTCCCTAGAGAGATAATGACCTTGAGAAGAAAGTCTCCCATCCCCATTAACAAATTCAAAATGGGGGTATGGATTGGGATGACAATATTAAACATGATGAATGGCATGCCTAACATCCATTTTCTTAATTTTTATTGGGTGACATTAATACATATGATGATGACCATTAATGTGACTTTTACCCTAGGACAAATCATTAGGTTCTAGGTGAGAGAACAAGTTTTTCATAACAGCAAGTGGCCCACTCTAGCTGGCCACTTCTATATGATGTCTTATCTTATAGATGTCATAATGGGCATAGTATATAAGGACATTGGTGAGCTTTGGATCTTGGCCAAAATTTTTTATTAATAATTAAATTTGAGACTACTATTAGTTTATGGATATTTATGCATACACAGTGCATAGTCTGAGTTGTTGAGGATGTCTATCTTCAAGTATGGTAGGTAATTCATGGGACTCCACTACCTAGAATTAGAAAAAGCATATCATATAAAATAAATTCTTGAGGTGACTAATAGTTATATCCTAATTATATGGTAATCATGATGGTTCATTATAAGTTTCACCCTCTATGGCTCCCCAAGTATATACTAGAAAAGCTAGTAGATCAATAAATTGCATATCAACTCTGATGGAGTGTCAAGGAGGATTACATAATAATAAAGAAAATCACATTATATAGATTGCATATTATCATTGGTATAATGTGTTACACATAGAGGAATAACTTTGGAGATGTTGGAAATAAAATAAAGAGTTATCACTTGCTCACACTACCAAATTTTGATTGGGATCCCTATGGTCATATACAAAAGTATATTCAGGGCTTTGTTATCCCATACCAAACTATCCCTTATGACCATGATTTTCTATTTCTAAATGTAAAGGATGATGTTCATGTCTTTGAAAGAACAAAAATTATAGGATTTAAGGAGGATTATTTAAGGATAATTTAGCAAGATCCTTTAATTTCAATGAAATAAATGAATACAAGGCTACCACCTCCTAAAGGATGGATAACCTCAAATTTCTTGAATAGTCAGCCCCAAAAAAATAGTGGTATAAAGGGAGAATTCATAGTAACTTCCATTTATATTAAATTCTTTTAAGAAAGAGAAAGGGATGAGATAGCCTTATCCTAGGGGGAGATCCAAGGGATCTAATTGACTTGGATTCCTCTGATGATGAAGAATAAGAACACCCAACTACCTTACTAGTGTAAGCACCTACAATTACACCCCATTTATAGGAATTTATAGTCCTAGGAGTAGCTAGAGAGGATGATACTACCTCAATTCAACAAGATTCCTCCTCAGAGATAAAGACCACTATTTTCTATAAGAGGAAACTGAGGGCTTACCTATTAGAGATTCCAATAGTGGTTCAAACATAGAGGCTACCCTCATTTCCTCAAAAATATGTGGAGGCAGAGCAAGAACTTGATGAAGAAGAAGATATGTAAAGAGCCAAGGAATTAAGCCTTATGAATGATAAAGGTAAGGTACCAACCACTTATGACTCAATAAGTAATAAGGCTCAACCTTTAAACCTAACTTCCTTAGTTTCTTCATATGCTCTTATTTTTGATTTAGTCCTCATTTCTTTTATTTTGAAAACTCCTAAGGTAGAAGATGTCACTTCTACTCTTGATGTTTCATTTTCATCTTCTAATTTATTTCACATACCTTTAAACACTCCAAAGATAAAGGAGGATTATGTTACTACCATTGTTCCATCTTCCCCCTCAATGCCACCCACATCTATTATTACTACTTCTCTTGGTTTTCCCTCTGGGACTACCATAGTGAGGTCCATGAAGAAGAAAAGGGCCACTAGGAAAATTGAAATAGCCTTGACCACTCCACAACTCCATGTTTCATCTAAAAAAATCACATTTATAATGCCATCCACCAAATCATCCCAAAATACTACTATTATAACATCAAGAAAGGGAAAGAGGGATAAAAATGTCATTGCAGTCCATACACTTCCCCCATATAGAGGTGTGGATTGGTCCAAGATCATTTGTCCCTCATTTTTTGACATAATCCTCGAGGGAGAAAAATAATAACAATTAGGATTTTGAGCTAGAGACTATATCTAGAGACACACAACAAATAGACTCTACCCAACTAGTGATTCCCCAATGGGAAATTGATCTAAGAGCTCAGGCTTCCCAAATTCCCATTTTCAAAATTACATATCTCCCATCAATAGAAAGCCTATTTGTTAATCCCTATGGGATAATTCAAAGGGTTATAAAGATGAAGTTTTAGGATGAACTTGGTAGGGAGATTGTTATTAAAGAGAGATAAGATGTCTATGCCTTATCTAAAAGGTAGAATAAATAGTTTGACTAGTCTCCCTATACTTAATATTTTATGTCACTGGCTGAATCCCATAAAGATGCCATGGTAGAATTACATGAAGGGGTATAAATGGAAAGATAAGAATTGGTACAAGAACTAAAATAAATAAAGGAGAAATAATAAATAGTTCATATTCTAATAGGTTTTGAAGCTAAAGTGCAGGAGGCTGAATCAAAATGTTATAATTCTTTAGAGGTATTAGAAGAAATGTGGGCTAAATTAGCCCCTCACATAGCTCAAATTCACCAACTATTTAATTATTTTAAAGGAAATGAAAATAAACTTAAATATTTGATTTTTTACATAACTAATAAGGCCTACAACCATTTATACTCGATGACACCATTGGAGGTATCCAATTCCCTCAATTTGGTGGTTGTTAAAACATAAGAAGTTAGAGAGTGGGTAATAGTAGTTGGGGAATTGATGTCCAAATACCAAGAGCATGAATCACCCAACTTACAAATTTTCAATGATTTTAAGTTATTAAAGGCATAAGATGCTATAAGTAAGATGATAATAAAAATCAATTTTGATCAATTCATTCAAAAAGATTCTAACAATTTTAAGTAGAGTTTACAAGAGATGATACTAGAAGACATTGAATTTGAGATAAGATTTGAAAGGAGAAAGGTAACTAAAGTCAAATATTTTAAAATCAACTTTCAAAATATGAAGGTAGAACATGCAAATCCATTAGGACAAGTTAATAGGGTACATATACCATCACTATTAAACTTAGATATTATGCAACAACAATATGATGTATCTCACAAATGTTATCTTGAGATAGAGGAAAAGAAAAACTAGATTTAAGTTGTTACATCTAGTTCAAATACAACGTATACAATCACCACTCCCACTAAGTTTAATACATCCATGCAAACATCTACTCGGCCTTAGTTGAAAGGGCTAGTTTTGTGCAAGTAAATTCAAATAGTGACATCAATTTTGTATGTGTAGTTATATTATGATTCAAACATACTATAAAATTTTCCTAATTATTTTGTAAGCATGAACACATTATAGGATATTGTAAAGGATGACTTTAACTATTGATAAATATAAAATAAATCTATATGGTTTTATAACTATAGTTAAAACTAAAATTCTAACTATGTCATGTAATCAATATTTACATGTAATTGGAAGATGAGGTGACCCATCCCCAAGTCTATTTAAACATATGTAACCCAAATCTATAAAAGGGTCTAAGAATTTCAATATAAAATTAGAATCATTCTTGATTTTCACCTTATGTGTTTGTGTATTTTATTTCCAATCTTTGTGTAATTAGGCTTATCTTCTTTTGGTTGTATGATTCAATAATTATTAGTGTGTAATAACTTTGAGGAATTATTTCTTATCATGATTAATTTAATAGTTTTATATGTTTGACACCTATTAAATGATTAACTTATTACATTGATTATTTGTAAGTTGATTGATTCATATTTTTGAGTATGTAAAGGTGCTTTTTGATGATATAGTTTTATATGTATGTGCAATATCTACCTTAGACACCTCACTAATCTGAGTCATAATCTACTGAGTAAGGGTGTATAATAGATTCTCTAAAAGGATCAACCTTTGAGTAAGGCTTGTGAGTTTCCTATATTAGAATTATCCTAGACTACTTCATCACATCTTTTTGTGTATGTGAAATAACTAATATCAATAAACAATGGTTTTCAAATCAATTGTCCACTTAGAAACTAGCTTAAGAGGTGATTTATGAAGCCATAGAATATCTCTTTCTTTTTCTACCCTTCCCCTCCCTTTTGAGTTTGTTTTTCATACCTACCCACTCTATGTTAGCATCCACCCACCCACCAATCCATTTATATTTTAACCTTATTTTAAATACCATTTATCCATTCACAGTCCTTGCTAACAACCCGCATGCCCTACCTACTATTCCATCACCTGGTTGTTTAGACCACATACTTGTAACTCTTGCCTTAGAGTGGAGTTTATTTCCATTGAGATCCTAATATTTTAGAGACTACCTCATTATGAGCTGGTGTGTATAAAGAATACGTCAACAAATTACTTCTATGGTATCCTCTACATGGAGTGTAGATCCATCCTCTAGAATAGTTAGAAGTTAAGGGAATTGGTCTTCTTCATCACTTTGGGAGCTACACAGCCCACCCATGTAAGAATAATATAAATCTATTATTTATCATAGGGTTTAATTAACAAATTATTTAGAAAAATATTGAACCAACTATATAAATATTCAATTATCTTTTAAACTAATTTTGGAACCAATAAAAATGCCTAGACTAAGAAGACTTTGAGTTTCCTTAGGAGATGTTTGAACTTCCTTGTCTAAGGGTTACTTAAATAGGTTTTTATCTATGGACTTGTAATTATTTTTACTTTTTCCCTAACCAAAAGGTGCCTGTGCCTCAGAAATGTTTTCACATAAATATCTTAATGTTTTAATTTGTTCATGACCAAGGAAGTTTGTCTTCTCTCCAAAGTAGGAAACATGATCCAAGTGGAAGTCAAAGCCTTAGTTGTGGTCACCATCTAGAAACTTTTATCTA
Source organism: Torreya grandis (assembly GCA_037957365.1). Taxonomy (NCBI): domain Eukaryota; kingdom Viridiplantae; phylum Streptophyta; class Pinopsida; order Cupressales; family Taxaceae; genus Torreya; species Torreya grandis. Next base: position 364,506 of record JARHVA010002816.1, on the reverse strand, counting down.
AGACCCATGAATTTGGTAATATATTATTTATTCTAAACTTCATACAATGGTATAATTGATTCTTTTAATTCCTAATCAATGGGGATTGGATGATGAATGGAAAGGGGTAATAAGGCATAAGGGTAAGAATTATATTGTTATAAAAAATGTAGGTGTTTTAAATATCATGATAGGCACTATAGTTGGAAGCTACATTACTATTAGTAGTTTTTTCATCAATTTATGAAGTATTGTCACTCTCAAACTCAATGGGGTTAGTCCCAAGTAGTGTAAATGAAAGGAATTAACTTCTTATATAAATTATCATGGGTAAAATCTCAATAATGCATTTGGCTATTGACCCCAATCCTTTTCCTTGATAATTTAGATGGTCCAATTTTTTTTTTGATATGAGGTATTTAGTGATTAAAAATCAATTCAAAAAAATATCACTATATTTGTTAGAGTGGTTATTGAATAATATTTTTTGTATTTATTTTGACAAATCATTATTAGGTGATGTATTTGGTATAAATATAATCAATTCTTACAGACCATTTTTGGATTTCATTTACCAAATGATATCAGGGCTACCTAGATTAGGTTTTGGTCATATATATGACTTAGGATATTTGGTTATATTTCCAACATGTAAAGCATCCTTAATGTGGTATGCAGTAATACCCTCATCTTAAATGGTAAAATAAGAAAAAATGTTATCAAAAGGTGGATTGGAAGAAGTGGAGGCAAGGCCACTAAGATCAATATAGTTGGATCATGAATATTTAAGAATACTACTTTCCTATTTTTTCTACAAAAATAATGCTTGGAAAATAGTTTTAGTTCCCATACTCAACCTCTAGGTGATTGCAATACTAATATGGTTGAAGATCACCATGAATAGTGACTTACAACCTAGAATGAGGGCACTTGATGCACTGATGCAAGGTAGAAGTTACATATCATACTTTATGTATCTAATCCGATTTAGAAGTAGATTATAAGGAAGTTATATGTCAAAAATATGACATATGGTATCATGGGTGATAGGCCCAACAATGATAGGTAAATAAATTATTCTTGAAGATTATCTCTCTCTACATTATCATAGGCCTTAATAATAATGGCATTTGGTTACACACACACACACACACACACACACACACACACACACACATACACACACACACACACACACACACACACATACACACACACACACACACATACACACACACACACACACACACACACACACACACACACACACACACACACACACACACACACACACACACACACACACACACACACACACACACACACACACACACACACACACACACACACACACACACACACACACACACACACACACACACACACACACACATCTTTGTCTCCTAACATCTAGATAAAATTTAATGAGGCTATATATAATCTTGAAACATTAATAATAACCCTCTTAACCATTTGACTGGAAATGATAGATTCAATATATAAAGGGTTATTATGTAAGGGACCAAAGGCTAACATATCTCATTGGTTAAACATGAGTTAGATGCTTATAGAAAAGTGTCCCATAAGTGATTATAATTGATTTGGATATGTTGGAAATATTGTAATTGATGTCAAATGTATAGCATTATTGGTGATAAAGGCCCCATTGCATCTAATAATGTTTATAATAGATATATCTTGGCTAATGTGTGTTAATATTTAGTTAATATTAACAAATATAATTTTGGTTGCATATAAGACAAAACAAGGGCCCATGAAGAAGTCAAAGAGTCACAGGGTAAAGACAAAAGAAGAATGGGACACATTTTCCTATGAAGAGTCATCTTGGGGAATTCCAAGAGTCACCAAGTGAAGACAAAAGAGGAAGGGTACAATTTCTCATAAAGGGACACTTTGAGGAATAAGAAAAGTCACCAAGGTAAAGGCAAAAGAGGGAAGGACGTTTTTGCTCATGATGTGTCACCACATGACTTTTCAAAGGCAAGGATATGAAGGGTCATGCAATTTTGGCACCATTTTCCATGAGGATTGAAGGGTCACAAAGGGGGAAGGCCAAAGGTCATTTGGAAAGATATAAATAAAGGCTTGAGAAGCCATTTGTAATGTGTGGGATAAATTTTGATTTGAGATAGTAATATCTATCTTAGAAGAGCATTTTGTGAGAGATGAATATGATTTGTATTTGTTATATCTAGCTTAGAAGAGCAAAGGTGAGAGAGAGGAAAGAGATGTTGTAATGAACTATCGTTTGTTGAGATAGAAACATTGAGAGATAGTTATTGGTATACACAAAGGGTTTGGTGCTCCTATGGGTTGATGCTCATGAATTATTGTTGTGTTGGTGCTCAAAAAAGGGGTTGGTGCTCATGAATTGTTGTTGTTTTGGTGCTCAACAAAGCAGTTGGTGTTCCTATGGGTTGGTGCTCATGAATAGTTGTTGCATTGGTGCTCAACAAAGGGGTTGGTGCTCTTACAAGTTGGTGCTTGTGAATATTTTTTGAGTTGGTGCCCATTCATATACTTGAGATTTTTCTCCATGGTTTTTCCCACATTAGGTTTCCATGTTATATCTGATCTCTCTCTCTATCTTGTGGTGTGTTTATTGTTTCAATTTTATTGCATATCTTGAATGTTTGGTTTAAGTGGAATTTGATTAAGGGAAAGTTTTATAAGATATATGATATACTGACTCACCCCCCCCTCTTAGTATATCCCATGCTTAACAATTGGTATCAGATTAGGTTCCTTTTGAAAAAGTTTTATAGCTTGAAGGTAGATCAGGAAAGCACAAGATGGCCCTACATGAAGGTGCCCCTGCAAGTAAAAGAATAGTTGATCAAGAAGAATAAGAAGATGAAGTTGAAGTGAATATGGAAGGAGAACTCATTTGTGCCTTAGAAGAGTTAGAATATTTTGAGAAGAAGAATCAAAGATTGATACACCGGATCAAGAAAAATTAAAAAGAGTCAAAGGAAATTATTAATGATCTAATAACACACTTGGAAGAAGCCAAGAAGAATGAAGAAGATCTAACAATATAGTTGGAAATAGCAAGAAAATAATGTGAAAGGTATGTTATTGAAATTGCCTCTTTAAAAGAAGATATTGACATAGTAGTCAATGATAAAGTAGTTAGTGATTCAAAATTTAAGGATAACACTAACATGTTGAATAAGATATTGGAAATTCCAAAAGCAAATTCAGATAAGATAGGGATTGGATTTGAAAATAAAAAGATCTATGTTGAAGCTCTTATAAAAGAAGAAACAAAGAGGGGAGAAGTGAAGAATACAAAGGTCATCTCAAACAAAGAAGCCTAGAGGGAACAAAGCTACAAAAGGCAATCAGGTCAGAGATACACAAATAGGTTCTATTTTTAGGGTTAATATTTTATTTTAATGGATATGGTCATAAGAAATTAGAATTTAGAAAAAGAGCTAATAGTCTCAGAAATAAGGAAAAGGAAAGTCATGTAGAGTCAAGCAGAAGCTACAACTCTTTTGCTCCTCTTTCTAGCCTTGATAAAGAGGCCATAATTTGTTACAAGTGTAACAAATTCAAACACATAGCTCAATATTGTAGAAGTGTGTTTGAGTTAGTCAAAAAGGACTAGGGTTTCAAGGCTCCATTAATCAAGAAAAAGGTTCAGACATGGCAGAAGAAATAACTTGAAGATTCTATGTTGGTCTAGATAGCTTTGCATGTAAGAAATGAAGAAAAGCCATGGTTCATTGATAGCAGATATTTGAGACACATGATAGGAGACAAGACCAAGTTCATAACCTTGAATAATATCAATGGTGGCATAGTGAAATTTGGAGACAATACTACTACTAGAATTGTTGGAAAAGGTACACTAAGTTTAGATAATGGTATAACTAAAATTGAAAATTTTTTATATGTAGAAGGTATTAACCATAATATTTAGAGTGTAAGTTAAATGTGTGATGAGGGGAACACACTAAAGGTTTGTGTAGAAGGTTTTGAAATTATAATAAAAGATTTAGATGTATTGGTTGTAGATGCTCAGAGAATAGGTAATAACTTGCATATGCTATTAGACATCAAAGGTCAAAAATGTTGTTTGAGTCAGATTGAAAAAAATTGGATATGGCACAGGAGAATGGGGCACATAAATTTTGAAAATCTTGTCAACATCAGAAAAAATAAAGTATTCAATAATATTCCAAAGATTACAAAGCCATCTAACATGCTTTGTGGACCTTGTCAGCATAGGAAGCAGACTAGAAGGTGATTTAAAACAAAAGAGTAATCAACCACTTAGATGCTAGAGCTTATTCACACTGACCTATGTGGACCTATGAGGACTCAAAGAACTCAAGGTGATAAATATTTCATGTTGCTTATTGATGATTTTTCACGTATGACTTGGGTAATGTTTTTAAAGAAAAAATCAAAAGCTTTTAGACTATTTAAAGCATTCAAAGCATTAGTTGAAAATGAAACTAATTTGAAGATTAAGTTTCTAAGATCAGATCGAGGAGGAGAATTAATGTTAGATCAATTTATTGAGTTTTGTGAAGATGATGGAATAAAGAGACATTATTCAGTAGCTAGAACTCCATAGCAAAATGGAGTAGTTGAACAGAAAAATAGAACAATTTAGGAGATGGCAAAGACAATGCTAAATGAATCCAAGATAGTAGATAAATATTGGAGAGAGGTAGTTGGTAAAGTACTTCATATTCATAATAGAGATTTATTAAGAGTCAATAGTGACAAGACTCCTTATGAGCTATGGAAAGACAAACCGGTAATAGTTGATTAATTCAGAGTTTTCAGTAGCAAATGCTTCATAATGAGAACTGATGAAAAACATGGTAAGTGTGAATCAAAATTAGATGAAGGTATATTTATTGGTTATTCTTGCAAAATTAAATATTATGAATGTTATAACAAAAGAACCAAGAAATTTTTTGAAAGTGCAAGTGTCAGGATAGAAGAAGATGGAACACAAAGAATCAGTGATCCAATAGACATTCCTGAAATCATTGAAGAGGAAGGATTTGAAGAATCAAATGAAGATGAGGAGAAGGAGAAGGAGAAAAAGGGCACCAAGACCCCATCTAAATATGTTCAGATAAATCATAATGAAAGTGACATCATCAGGGACATATAAGAAGGAATTCACACCAAAAGAATGATGGTAAGTGAATTTGAGCAAGTTAATTTCTCTTTGTTATCTAAAATTCAGCCTAGAACTTTTTTAGATGCTAGACATGATGAGCATTGGGTTAAGGCTATGGATGAATAATTAAATCAAATATAAAATAATGATACTTGGGAATTAGTGCCTAGACTAAAAGATCATAATGTAATATGAACAAAATGGGTTTATAGAAATAAGTTGAATGAAAATGGAGAAGTAACTTGAAATAAAGCAAGATTAGTATGTAAAGGATATGCTCAAATTGAGGGAATAGATTTTGAAGAAAATTTGGCACCAGTGGCAAGATTAGAGGCTATTATAATGTTTCTTGCATATGCAGTGTTTAAAATTTTCAAAGTATTTTAGATGGATGTCAAATCTGCCTTCCTAAATGGGAATCTTGAAGAAAAGGTCTACATTGAGTAGCCTGAGGGATTTATTATCTCATATATTAGTAACCATGTATGCAGATTGAAGAAAGCATTGTATGGATTAAAATAAGTTCCCAGAGCTTGGTATGCAAGACTTGATAAGTCCCTGAAAGATTAAGGATTCAAGAGAGGATTTGCTGATAGTAATTTTTACATAAAAATAGAAGGTGAGCATTAATTTATTATTGTGGTATATGTTGATGATATCATTTTTGGAGGAAATATTGAAAAGATGACAAAAGATTTTTCTGATAGAATGCAAAAATAATTTGAGATGTCTATGCTTGGAGAATTATCATTTTTCTTAGGATTGCAAATATTTTAATCAAATAAAGGAATTTTCATATCTCAAAGTAAATGTGCCAAGGAAATGTTGAATAAATTTGGTTTTGAGGATTGTGCAGTAGTTGGCACACCTACGTATACAAGAAACAAGGTGAGCAAGGATGAAGATTCACATGTTATAGATCAGTCTTTGTATAGATCTATGATTGGTAGTCTTTTATATTTGATAGCATCGAGGCTAGACATCATGCACGTAGTAGGTATGGTTGCAAGATATCAGTCATCTCCAAGATATAGTCATGTTTAGTTGGTGAAAAGAATATTCAGATATATCAAGGGGACATTAGATTATGGATTATGGTATCCCATAGGTAAGTATTTCACTTTGGTTCCTTACACAAATTTAGATTGGGTAGGGTGCTTGGATGATAAAAAGAGTACAAGTTGAGGAGCTTTCTTCCTTAGTGATAGCTTAGTATCATGGCTAAGCAAGAAGCAGAATTCAATATCACTTTCTACAACTGAAGTAGAATATATTGCAATAGTATTGTGTTGTACTTAAGTGCTTTGGATGAAGAAAAGTTTGGAAGATATCAAGGTAAATTATGATGAACCTATTTCCATTTTCTGTGATAAAACAAGTATTATAAATATTTCAAAAACTTTAGTAATGTCAAGAAAAATACATATTCCCATTATATATCACTTCTTGAGAGAGCAAATTATAGATCAATAGGTTAAGATGGAATATATTAGTACTACATAGCATATTGTAGATATTTTCACAAAGGCACTACCAAAAGACACATTTGAGTATCTATGAAAGAAGTTAGGAGTAATTTCCTTTACTTCTTGCCATTGAGGTTTAACATCAATTGAGGGGGAGCTAAGTGTTAGATCTAGGTAGGCCCCTTGCCATTAATGTCAAAGGGGGAGAATAATAGGTATAGGTATAGGTGTAGAAATAGGTATAAGGAATAGGTACATGTTACTACAGTAAGGGGGAGTTATTGTATGTTTTTAGATTATAGTATGTGCAAGATTTAGGATGTGGTAGTTTTAGGATTGAGGTTGCCACCAATGACAAAGGGGGAGATTGTTGGAAATATTGTCATTGATGTCAAAGGTCTAGCATTATTGGTGATAAAGGCCCCATTAAATTTAATAATGTTTATAATAGATATATCTTGGCTAATGTGTTTTAATATTTATTTAATATTAACAAATATATATTTGGTTGCATAGAAGACAAAAGAAGGGCCCATGGAGAAATCAAAGAGTCACAGGGTAGAGACAAAAGAAGAATGGGACAATTTTCCCATGAAGAGTCATCTTGGCGAATTCCAAGAGTCACCAAGTGAAGATAAAAGAGGAAGGGTGAAATTTCTCATGAAGGGACACTTTGAGGAATATGAAAAGTCACCAAGGTAAAGACAAAAGAGGGAAGGATGTTTTTGCTCATGAAGGGTCACCACATAACTTTTAAAAGGCAAGGATATGAAGGGTCATGTAAGTTTGGCACCATTTTATATGAGGATTGAAGGGTCACAAAGGGGGAAGGCCAAAGTTCATTTCAAAAGCTCTAAATAAAGGCTTGAGAAGCCATTTGTAATGGGTGAGATAAAGTTTCAATTGAGATAACAATATCTATCTTAGAAGGGCATTTTTTGAGAGATGAATATGATTTGTAGTTGTTATATCTAGCTTAGAAAAACAAAGGTGAGAGAGAGGAAAGAGGTGTTTTAATGAACTATCATTTGTTGAGATAGCAACATTGAGAGATAGTTATGTGGTATACACAAAGGGGTTGGTGCTCCTGTGGGTTGGTCCTCATGAATTGTTGTTGTGTTGGTGATCAGAAAAGGGGTTAGTGCTCCTATGGGTTGGTGTTCATGAATTTTTATTGTGTTGGTTCTCAACAAAGGGGTTGGTGCTCCTATGGGTTGGTGCTCACAAATTGTTTTTGTGTTGGTGCTCAGCAAAGGGGTTGGTACTCCTGTGGGTTGGTGCTCATGAATAGTTGTTGTGTTGGTGCTCATCAAATGGGTTGGTGCTCCTACAAGTTGGTGCTTGTGAATTTTTTTGATTTGGTGCTCATTCATATACTTGAGATTTTTCTCTATGGTTTTTCCCACATTGGGCTTCCACATTATATCTGGTGTCTCTCTCTATCTTGTGGTGTGTTTGTTGTTTTAGTTTTATTGTATATCTTGAATGTTTGGTTAAGTGGAATTTGATTAAGGGAAAGTTTTATAAGATATATGATATACTGATTCACCCCCCCTCTCAGTATTACCCGTGCTTAATGGGATAAATTCCATTAGATAGCTTGGATTGTTTATTAAAGTCATTTAATATGGTCTAATGAACTTTATAAGTACGTAAGAGGTCTAATATGGATATTAGTTTAAGTGTTTTAATTAGTTGTTCACAAATATTAAATGGTTATTAATAGAAGGAAAATATGTCTCAGATTTTGGTAGGGTATAATTTATCAAAATGTTGGGATTAGTATTGGCATCATAATAATTTAAAATTCCTTGGATAATAGTTCTTTTTATCTAGTTGTGACTGCATAATTTTGAGTTAAGGAAGGGTTACTTGAACTAGAAAAATCTGGTGGAGGACTAAGAATAGAAATTCTTGATGGTCATGATGTAATCACATTTATCTTACCCATGTTGGAATTACTGATGGTCAAAGGTGGTGGTACAAAAATAGAATAATTAGCCCTCTGATGAGTGTTAGTTGGCCTATAAGGAGTAACATTGATAGTGGAAAAATGATTTTTGGTAATACGCCCCATGATATTGATTGAATCATAAGGAATACTCCTATAGATGACTTGGTTGGCTTGGGTTTAATAATCCTGACTATGATTATTCTATTTCTAGTTTTGGCCTTATTTGTGTTACTGATGTTGACCATGTCCTTGATTTTGATTGGTGTGTTGTTTCGAATCATTATGCTTGGGAAATGGGGTTCATTTACATACCTATTTCCTAATTGTTTTTGGGTGCTCATTTATCTAATTGAATTTCCCCATTCTCAAACAAATTTTAAATTAGGTGTCTTAATATGGTACTTATAATACTTATTATCATAGTACCAATCTAGTTAGGGTTGGCCCTTTAGAAATGGTTTTGAAATAGGTTAGATGATCATGTTGGTAGTCATTAATAAATGGAATAATACTTCAATAGGCTCCTCAAGGTCATTGAAAACTATTTTTATAGTATCCTCATTGTGAGGGATATTTTTGTAGTTGAATTTGAAGGTTGGGTGGAGTTTTTTAAATAGGTGGTGTTTGTATCATTTGTACATACATTTCCTATGTAACCCCGTTACTAAATATTTTTTATTTTTAACAAATGCCTTCAAATTTTCAGTTGTGGTGGTCTAAATTAGCACTTGATTTGGTGTTTGGTTTTGTATTTGGATTTGGCTTGTTTTTTGGGTCTAAGAATATATCTTAATTAGGCCCTTCCTGAAAAGGGATTTTTATAGCTACACCCCTTTGTTCATAATTTACTTAAAACATGTTTAAATAATTTAGTTTGATATTATGATAAAGTTAGACATTTATATTTTATGCAAATATACTGGATAATTATATATCAAGCAAGTTATGAAAGAAATGACTAGCTAAATATCTCTACCTTTGTAAGTATGTTGATAATATCTCTCCTCCTCTCTACTTGGCATTGCACAAATCAATGACTATCAATTCATGTTATATGTTGTAATAGAGATGGTTTACAATTTTTTTTGAAAGGTCATTAAAATTAGTTACCAATCCCTTAGTCATTTTGATAATCCATTATAAATCTTGTCAACCTAAGGTAAGTGGAAATATGCATAACAAATAAACATTTTTATATGCTACCTCTTGGAATGCTAAAAAGAATGCTTGTATATGTTATCTTGGATATCATTTCCTTTGTATTTTTCAAATTTTACCATCTAAAAGTGAGGTGGGTAAGGCACTTAATGAAAGATGACATCAAATGGGTAAGAGCATATGTCAACAAACTTGTACATTTTGGGTACTTACCTAATTGTAACTCTAAGACTATCCCCTTTATTTCCTTCCATTATTGAACATTTGGAACATTTTATGATGAAATGAAGTCACTTAGTCAGGTATTAGTTAAATATTTGCCTTGGTTGGCATTAGTATAAGTGTAAGTGGCTCCCTGTTGCATGGTTTGGTTTGGAATATGTACCCTTTGTCATAAATTATATGTTTGACATGGGATATACCATTGGTTTGGATTGGAATTGGAATAGGTGGGTTTTGTTTTTATAAAATAACACATTTATATGAATGATAGGGAATTTAATGTTGGTATAGTAGAATCTATTGTTGGTTTCGTGAAATTTATTTGTGATTTGAAAGAAGTAACTATTTTTTTTTGGGTTCATAATAGGAACTTGAAGTTGTTTGTGGTTTGTAAGAATAATGTATTATTGTTGTGAATTGGAATAAGTTTTTATTATGATTTATGAATGATCTGATAATTTTTGAGGTGGTGGATTATTGATAACTTATTATGAAAGGTATGACACTTACTATGAATAGTTTGGCACCTATTGTGAATCATTATGTACTCATGTTGCATTAATAAGATTATCTTGATGGATGGAAAATGTATGTTGCATATCAAATGGAACTTATTGGGAATAATTCATTGATATATGTTGTTTAGGAGGATCCAAAGGATCAAATATAGGATTGACTAGGTTTTGATTCATCTATTCAAGTGGTTGATTTTACTCTATATACATGGTGTTGTTGAAATAGGTTGTAGCCAAAGAAGCTTTTTATCTAGTGATAAGATGATCTACATAATGTTGACTAATTTTATTAATAGTGGATGATATAAAACTACCAAATTTGGAAGGATTAATCAATGGAATCTTTTCTTTTCTAGATGAAGTGATGGTCAATTTTGTATTTTGAATACAAGGTTGATCTTGTGGTTGCTTTTACTCTATATCCTTAAGAGAGATTTATCTTGGTCTTATACAAGTTGATGATTGATTTGAATTTGACTTTATCTCACAAGGGGATGGATATTGTAAAGCAAAAATGGGTGTTTATATCCATCTTTGATATATTCAAAACCTCTATTATGTCATAAGGTATCATAAAAATGTTCTTGTTCAAAGATAAGGTTATAAAAGGCCCCAATGGGAGTTTATATAAGCATGATTGGTATGGTTTTTAGCATTTTAAATTGTTTCAAATGTGGTCTTAGTTAAATTTAGAAATTTAGAATGATGTGAAATGGCCTCTACAATATAGATTGGATTTATAAGTGTTTGACCCAAGAAGTGTAAGTGGAAATGGTTTGGCTTAAGAAGCTAAACATCTAAAGTGAAATATAGAATAAAGACAAATTGTCTTGGTTTGGAATTATTTGAAAAATATATTAAACTTAGTTGATCTTTGAATTTAATTCATAATTAGACTAGAGTAGAGTCAAATGGTTTGGAATTATTTTATCATAAGGAAGACACAAGTCTTAATCAAAAACTGAATGAGTAGCATAACCTTACCAAGTGAGTCAAAGGCTATTATTTCAAGTGGTAATAAAAAACTATGAAAATACTCAATGTTGATTTGGACATGTGGACATAATAATTGTATTGAATGGAAATTAGGGTGTATGTTAACAAAAGAAAACATAAGTCCAAATGTAGAATAGAAATGGGTAGTATAACACCTCAATGTGTAAATAGGTGGCACTATGTTCAAACTTGTTTTGGATAATAACTTTGTGCACTTTTTTTCAAATGAGGTTATGAAGACAACATGATTTTTAAGAAGAAACACTCCAAGTAACAATGTGTAAACTAACATGGGTTACGAGATAGTCACTAAATCCTTTCAATATACTTACTTTTGAGAGGGTATAATTTAAGATTCATTAAAATAAATTAATTATTGAAAATTATTGGTAGGGTTTTTAGGCCCACATTATCTCAAAATTCCATACATGGAAGGGAGTATTAAAGGGTTGTTAAAATTTTCACCACTATATCAGTGATTTATCCATGGTAAATTGGCTTTCTACCCTATGTTTTTGATGGAAAACTATATGATATCAATATACCTTGCATTTTATGGGTGATTTATAATAATATATCAATTGGATGTGAGGTATTGAATTATATTAGTCAAATGGTCCATTCCCTTCATCACTAATTCATCCATTGGGGTCTTAATGAAATTCTACTAGTGTAACTAGGCTCTAAAGTGCATATAAGCTAAGATATCACTAGTGTTACTCTAATTTATATACCCCAATGGATAATCAAGGTTGGTAAAATTATAGGATGTCATTTCCTAAGTCAATTAACCCCTCAATACCAATGGGAAGGTGATGAAATCCACCTCATGAGGTCAAATTAAAATGCAAGTAAAAATACATTTTGGCTTTTGGTTCTCAGAACCCCATGAATGGGTAAGATAAGAGCATACAACAAAAATGTATCTTTAAAGTAAGGCACATAAATAAGTAAACCAATGTGATTTGAGTTACCTAGTCTCCTTAAAGGGGAAAAAGAGAGAGAATATACACAATAATTTATAATAAAAATTGAAAATTAAGAATCTTTAATAAAATATAAAAATTAAATAGTCTTAAGAGGACAAAGGCAATGATGATTTGTTCTTTTTAATCACTAAATTCCAAATGTGGATGAAATTTTATTTTATAGGTTAGTTTTAAAAGTATAACAACAACTTAAATGGATTAAAAAAACCTGTAAAATAGAAGATTAGTTTGTCAAACAAATATTTTTCTTAGACAAACAAAGTTATTAGGACTTTTAAAATCTCATAAAATTTTCACATGGTGACTTTGTATACAAATGGAAATGAAACTAATATATAAATCAATCCTAGCATGGAAAAGATATATCCAACTTACACTTATGATTTTTGATACATTATATATTTGAGGTCATGAACAAGATGGATCTATTAAACCTAACCAAGGGATATCTTACCATAATGACATCACTAGAAAGGGTTTCAAAGACTCTAGTCAAGAAACAACATGTAATAACCCTAGTTAGGTCCTATATTTTCTTATTCTCAAAGTAAATGACAAGTAAATAAAATTATAATCTAGTTCTCGCCAAATCTTATGGCACAAAGTGGGGGTAACAAACATAAAAAGTGAATATGTATAGAATAATCCTAATTAAGCTATGTATAGGTAAGACCCTAATGCATGGAGAGAGAAATATATTCAAAATCTATTACTTATATTATATCTATATAATAAAATAGAGGAGTAATTTTGTATATAATTACACTGAATATGAACCCATTGAGACTCAATATCTCCCTTGGTCAAAGGTGCTTCACAAGAGGTTGTTGTAGTTTGTAAGGATCACTTTGAAATTCTAAAACATACAATTTTTTTAGAAAAAAACAAGATTATTTTCCATGTATAAACCCTAAGCTATAAATCCTCAATTATAGTGGAAGAATAACATCTTGTAAAAATTAATAAATCAATAATTAACATTGTTGTCTCCCGAATAAATGATGAAATAAATGTTTATATATAGATGAATCTAACCCTAAACCTTTTTGAAAGTTTTACTAATAGGGTCAGCCCAGTCAACTATATATCACTATTGATAAGAATAAATTAGGTCTTGGTCTAGGTCAACCAGGGGATGAACTAGACCCTTAACATGTTTTATCAATTTTAATACATGGTCGATTGTGCTGACATGGTAATGTAAACCATCAAAAAGGGTTTTAGGCTGAGGAAGGGATAAGTAAGGTGGTAAATGGGTGGAAGAGTGTGAAAGAGAGGATATAAGGCTTATGGAAGTGTATGGAGAAGTTCAGATTAATATAAAGTGGTGATATATAGAAAATAATTCTTGTGAAACACTATGGTCTACCCACCCTTTCCCGATGCACCCTTTCAGGCATGCACTAAAAAAGATTGAGGCTTGATGCATTCCTACAAGAGAGAAAACATTAATAATTGATAAAGTTTGAAAATATTATGTGTATACATATGTCCCAATCAAATCTCATTACATGTCACTTAGGTGTGGCAAAGGATGGTGCTTTGAGAAAAGAACATAAAAACACACAATGCTAAATCTAAATAAATTATAGTATTTTAAAGCATAAAATAACTAAAAATAAATGGCTAAAAAGGAAATAACTAAAAAATAAAAGTAAAGTATATGTACCTTAACTTACCTTTATTGTTATATGGTTGCCTATTATGTTTATATCTTTAATCATGGAGGGCACAAAGACTAATTTAAACAAGCCCAAGGATACAAAACTAAATAACAAAAACAAATAAATGCAAGAAATCCAAAATAACTAGCATGGTGTAGATGAGACATACTTGAAAACTTGGTAAGCTGGGGTGAAAAATGCTAAGTTAAGGCTAAATGACAAAGTCAAAATTTTTGAGTAAATTAGGTAACCTAAAAACAAAAGATACTAAATGAATAAAAAACTCAAACAATAAAACATTAAGTAAGAAAGGAAAATTAACCAAGTCAAACCAAGGATACATGTCAAAAATGGTATTTGAATATAAATGTAAAAGTAGTAACAATCATTATTAAAACAAATATGGGAAATAAATGGTAAAAGAACATTGGTGACTGAGAAGTAACAAGTTAACCTCACTCAACAATGGAAAAAGTACATAAAAAGTAGAAATAGACTCAGATGTCTAGAAAAAAAGGTACAATAATGGAAAATCGTAAAAAAAACTAAATAAATTCTACAAACGTAAAGTGATGGCATAAATAAAGAAATCCATATAAACTCAAGCATATTGTTTTATTCTAAGTATAATTAAACTAAATTAAACTAGTGCTAACATGCTTTAAGATGTGAAGAAGAGGGGATATAGAAGTGGTAAAATAGATTTAGAATCACACTGGCCTATTAAGGGGGAAATGAAATGGGTGGAGGGGAAAATTAATGAAAAATAAAGGTATAGAAGATATTTATCAAATTCAAGACACTTAAATTAGGTTTGTCAAAATAAGAGGACTTTCAACATTTAGGAATCTAAAGAACTTCTCCTAGCCATACAAATCATAGGTCATCAAATGAAGTATGAATATCACTCCATGAATGATATATGCATGAAAATTTAAATAGACCTACCTTCCCACAAGGTGTTCCCCTTTATTCATAACCCATTATAGATCAATCAATCTACTATGAATATTTTGTAATTTCATGAGAAAGTAGGTAGCACCATAAATCATTTTGAATTATCCTATTCTAATCTACTGCACTACCATACCTCAATGGATCTGAACTCTAACATGAGGCCAATTGTGGAGTTTAAGATTTGATCAGAGACAAGAGACATGTTATTAATCATATATTTTGGTTTGATTTTGAATTTATATGTTGCATTTTTTATCATTTCCTTTTATTTTAAAAGATTTAGATTTTAACTTTTTTGAAGGCTTTTTCTATTCCTCCTCCATATGGATTTAAAAAACCAAACATGGGTACTAAATATGACTATCATTTGAAGACTTTGAACTTGATTTCTAAGAAATAGAACATAGAGAGCATGATGTCTAAGAGTCTAGTTAATTCATGTGAAATAAAAGTGTTATATTGACTTCAACCTTGTTTTATCTAATGTGGAATGGAAGGAAATGAAATCAAGAGAAAAGGAACATGAAACAATTTGAATTAATTTAAATTTAAAAAATATGACAAGGGTGAAAAAGGGATATAATGATAGGGAATTGTGATTCCTTATCTTAAGAATGATAGAAGTTTAGGGAAACATGCCAGTAGTGTTTTTTGTGTAATATTTATCTATAAAAGAAACAAAAGTTAAAGTTGAGAATAAGGGATCATAAACTTACATAAATTACTTGAAATTATAGAAAAGGAATGTTTAATGAATTAAATATGGTGTTTTTTTTATGAGGGGCTTGTCCTATCCATTGTCTTAAACTGCAACTCATAAAAGAGAAACTCAAGAGGGTGAATAAAGCATGGGAAAAGTAAATATTATAAAGATGACATTTGTGAGGAAGGTTTGGTCCTATCCATGGAATTACACTAAAAATCACAAAATAAAAACCCAAGGGGTGTAAAATATGCATTGGAGAGTACCAAGTGAATAAAATCAAAATGAATTCATGAGGAATATTGGGTCCTATCTACATTTTTAAAATACAACTCATGATAAAGAGAAACCAAAGCACCAAGAAAAGGGATTAAGCTTTTTGAAAATATAAATTTTTATAGGGGGTGAGACCCATGTATATATCATATAAAAAGTTTTATTAGGATATCATATATAAATAATGATAAGAAGGTAAATGATAAGAAAAATACTTCTCTAAAAATTATGCACTGGTAAGCTCTTTGAATATATGGCCTTCATGAGCTTGAAGGTGATAGGTGATAGGACCATGTATTTTACTAAATAAGGGACCCATAATTTTTGGACATATTTACGTTATTTAACATGGGTATAATATTATTTAAGGACAAGATGACCAACATTGAAGTTGATTATTTTAACACTTTTTTTATGTTGTTTGGTGATACAAGCCTTGTATTGGTGATTATGTTATAGAGAAAAGAGATGGTGTTCATCAAGAAGATCAGGATCATGAAGGTGAGTTTCACATAATTACTCATTGGTTAAAATACCATGAAGAGATATACTAAGATATTGAAGCTCAAATTCTAATGGGAGGACATATTTAGAACCATAGGCTAACAAGAATGGTGTTTCCCCAATGGAAATGCATTTGCTATTATGATAGGACCAAATAATAGGATATAAATGAAGATGCCAATACATGCAAGTTTCACATATTGTATTTTGGAAGATTTAATTAATAATTTTGTTAGTGGCCTCAATTTTTCAATTACATTATGGATGGTAGGTTGTGGAAAATTTGTGAGATATTTTAAATTTAGCATGGAGTTATTTCACATATTTATTTTTGAAATTTACACCATTATCAAAAATGATGTTATAAAAAACTCCCAAATGATAAATTATTTGATTGATGATGAATTTAGAAATATTAGTTTTGATGAAATTGATGAGATGCATAGCTTTGACCCATTTGGTAAAATAGTTGGTAGCCATGATGATAAATACATGGCCATCCTATGATCTAGGTAATTTATCTATGAGATACAATCCCCACATTGAAAATGGCGAAGGAGATTTCACAATTTGGAGCTCATCTAGTGGAGAATAGATGAGATCATCATGAATTTGGTATGGACTACACTTTTTATCAAGATCAATGGCATCCTTTTCTAGAGTAGGCCAAAACTATCCCATACATAGGAATTTTCATGTTGTAACATGTCTATTATAGTGACCATATCAAATGCCCCAATGTAATTATTTAAGGAGAGGAGAAACCTCTTCTTTCATTACATAATAGAGTAATGTACATTCAATTTTACTATAATAAAGGATGTTATATTGAAAGACATATTTGAAAGGTTGTTTTCAAATTCAAGTTTTTTTATGAGAATTTATGTTTGAAGGATAGGATTAATGCTCAAGGAACTGAATGATATATTTATACCATGGGCTCTATCAAATTTTGACTAGGGTTAATCTTAAGAGGCCCCACTTGAAAACCTATTGTAATTATTTGGTGAATCTATGGAAAATTGATTCACAATAATGACAAATCTTATATGGGCAATGATGAATACATTAGGATTTAGGAGGAGGGTAATCAAATAGATTCTTGAATATTCATTTTTCATACATGCATTCATCTACACTAAAAGATAGACACTAACCAAAACCAATGAAAGGTTCTATCAAATGGGTCTATCTAATGGTTTTAGCAAATGGTGTGTGTTGAATGGTAGGTGCAAAATTACTCATGTCGAATGATAGGTTCTAAACAGTGGTACCAAATGAAGTTAATGAATGGTCGTATGTTGAATTGTAACTACCAAATTCTTCCTATCACATGGCAGTGTTGAATGGTAGATATAATATGGTTTTGTTGAATCATAAGACTAAATACAGGTGCCAAACAATGGGGTGAAATCATGGTGTTAAATTGTGGTTCTAAATCATGAGGTCCTATGTTACTCTTGGGACTATTGTTTAGTGTTGTTGGGTGAAGCTAGTATACTAGTCAATTACTCAATTTCCACCCTAAGCCTATAAATACCCATAATTTACCCTCATTTTAAACATTTTTTAAAATAGTTTTCTCATTTTCCATTCACCCCATGCATAAAAATTACCCTACTTAGTAGTTAGTTAACCATCTATGAAAATAAAATACATTTTAAAGATCTTGTTATGCCTAGACATTTTGAATCTTGTACAACAAATTTATGCCTAAAATGATTGTATTTTGAAATGCAACTTTTATATCCTTCTCTACATGCTCCAATATGAAATCAACCATGGGTTGTTGAAATCACTAAGGTCTTCCTATGACCCTACCAAGAAGAGGTTTAGTGTAAACATTGAATCAAGAATGATCTACTTTGGTACTTCACCAAAAGAGATTCATAATATAATAGGGCTTCTATTCCATAATGCTAATCCTATGACTCCAAAATCAATTTTCATAGATGATGACAAGAAATATTTTGATTCAATTTTTAGCTTATAGATCAAGTGAACAAGTATGTAAAATTGTTTTTAATATTGAAAATTCAACTTTTGATATGTAAATATGTTTTTCATATTGAAAATTCAACTTTTCATCCCTATTTTTTCACTTTTATTTTAAATAGTCATAAGAGGGGCCTCCACATGGATAATAGTTTTGACTATTTTCTTAAATCAATGGTTTAATTTTTCCTCATGAGAATAGTATATTAGGGAATACTAGTAAATATTCCATATTGGGTAGTTGTTTACATTATTCATACTCTTTATAGTTTGAGATATGACTGGTGCACTTTTATTTCTTCTAAGATTAGTCTAGAGTTAAATTATGCTTGTAATAATCCTAGTTCCATAGTTTCCTATGCAAATTTTATTCTATCATTTTACTATGAAGCCTTATATGACCTCAAAAAAACATTGATTCCAATTATACTACATCCAAAGATGAGAAAAAATGATTTATATTTTGATTAACAAGAGGTTAGTTTACCATTGAAATGAATCACCAAGATTAAGGATTAATATTTGTTTTTTTATTGATGAACTGTTAAATAATTATTGATTAATATTTGTTTGAACTTTATTTTTTATATGTAAGATTTAATGACTTTATGACATGAAAATAATAATCTTCAAAATCACAACATATAGCTAAAGGATATAAATATTTTGAGTCTACATAATCATCCTTGCATTCATTTCATATTGTTAAACATCCAAGAGTTTCTTCCTCATCATCTTTGTATGCAGGTTTAGTATTTAAAAATTTCAAATGGCATTTTAAGTTTTAGTCTAATTATCTTATTTATTTGTTTTATTTTTGTAGTTGAATTGGTATCAATTGAGGTTGGCATTGAAAAATAATAAACACAATAAAACCCAACATTTCATGTGCCTTCTTGACCCTATGTGCAAGGTATTTTCCATTCCATGTTTTGGTTTTTTATTTAAAGATTCCTTGATTATAGATTTTTATGAATATTTTTTTTTCTATTATATCATCTTAAAATGCCCCTGTCACTCTGAATATGACACGTATATTGGAGGAAACATTGTCTCCAAATACAAGTACTAAACCTTTAATTTCAAATTAGCATTTAGTTTTACTTTTTAAATTTACCATTTTTATAATATAATTTAATTTTGAAGGGCACCCTCAATCTATGAGGAAAATTATGCCACCAACACCACCCATGAATGTAATTCCAATAATTTGGAAGACTCTTCGATTACCACAAGTGCCAACACTTAGTAGAGGAATACTATAATTATCGGGTTTCAAATTCCCCACTTTATCTATCAGATGTATGTCAAATACACTAGGATTAAAATATTTGTAAAAAAATTATATTAATGAGGAATATCTCAAGGTTGAAATTGGAGAAGTTGGTGGTAATGATTTCAATCCATGTGATTTTATTTGGGTTGAAAATGTTTATGTAACTACTTAAGAGGAACTTTGTACCTCTTCACCCCCACCCCACCAGCTAATGTTGACTTGTCTGAATATGCCATTAAATATTTTATACTAAACAATTTATTATTATAATGTATTATTTGAATTTTTAAGGAGGGAGTTATAGATTAGTTAAAAATTAATTAGTTTGGGAATTTCAAACAAATGTATTTAGTAAATAAATAAATGCCCATTATCACAACCAATTGTAGCAAGAATTTTTTTCATTAATTCAACATGAACCCACAAATATTGATTATTTGTTTGGTCAACATAAATTTGGGTTCATTACTATTTATAATAGTTATAATGATAATGTGTTAATTATTATGAAAAACATGGAGAATTTTAATGCATAAACTGAAGCATATTTTAATAAATGGGCAAAAAACATCAACCTTGTTATTTCAAATGTTGAGAAGGAAAAATGTTTGGTAATGTATCTTCATTTTATCAAATTGCATGTAATATTTATTTTAGTTCTAATATAATTATTTTTTTTTCTAATTTCAAAAAAAATATGAGAATCTAAAAAAGGAAGCCAAGGTCCTCAATGTGCATTTGAAAAATGCATGAAAAAGTTTATATTATGCCATTAAAGTAAAATAGAATCATTTTTAATTGAATAAATAGAACAACACACTCTAAAAAATCATTAAATATATAGGATGGGATTATGATGCTTTATTAAAGTATAATAAAGATGTTGATCTAAGTCTACTTTCTCTAAGAGATGCTGTAAAATAAGAGAAGGAAAATATTTATCATATTAATTTTGTGGCTAAGGATCTTGAAAGGGTATGGATATTGAAGGATGACAAAAATAATGTGGAGGTTAGGATTAGTAAGGATTGTGGTATAAATGTAGATGTTGTGGTTGAGAAAGTGGCTGAGTAGTGAGGGGTCTTTTTTAAAGACCAAAAAATTGATAATTTATGATGTTGGAAACATTCTTATACTTGAAAATGATGTTATGTTTTTTTAAAAATATTTAAAACGGCAAATTTAAGTTTGGATTTGTAATGATTAGTTTGTTAATTCTTAATTAGTCTTGTTTTATTGATTAATGATTTATGGTTCATTTTTATCTTACATGCATATTCTATGTTGATGTAGTTGAATAAACATGGTGATGTGGAATACAATTGTTTTTCTGATGGATTTGGAGTGAGACTTGATCATGAATTTGAATTTTATGATGTTTTAAAATCATTATTTTCAAATATGAGTTTATTTAATTGATGGAGTTAAAACAAAATGGTGATGTGGACTACAATTATTTTTTTAATTTGGATTTGGACTGAGTATGGATTTGAATTTGATGTGCTTTAGACTTTTTCAATTATTATCATTGTTTTTTTCATGTTTTTTAATAGGCTTGTCGTGTTCTATTGCCCTTGTATTTGACTTGAAAATTCTTATTTCGAAGCTAAAAGTTAAGAATAAGGTTAAAATAATTAATATGATGCTACAATATCAAATTTAAGTTTTTCAAAAAGTTATAAAATTATGTATTTAACAATATAATCTTAGAAAAATGTAAAAAAATTATGACCATTTAAAATTATTAAGAACCAATTAAATAAAAGGGAAGGTTTACATGTGTTATAAATATTGTCATTGATGTCAAAGGTTTAACATTATTGGTGATAAAGGCCCCATTGCATTTAATGTTGTTTGTAATAAATATATCTTGGCTAATATGAGTTAATATTTATTTAATATTAATGAATATATTTTTGGTTGCATATGAGACAAAAGAAGGGCCCATTGAGAAGTTGAAGAGCCACGGGGTAAATACAAAAGAAGGATGGGACACATTTTCCCATGAAGATTCATTTTGGGGAATACCAAGAGTCAGAAAGTGAAGACAAAAGTGTAAGGGCACAATTTATCATGAAGGGACACTTTGAGGAATATGAAAAGTCACCAAAGATAAGGAAAAAAGTGGGAAGGACGTTTTTGGTCATGAAGGGTCACCACATGACTTTTCAAAGGCTTGAATATGAATGGTCATCCAAGTTTGGCACCATTTTCCATGAGGATTGAAGGGTCACAAAGGGGGAAGGCCAAAGGTCATTTGGAAAGCTATAAATAAAGGCTTGAGAAGCCATTTGTAATAAGAGAGATAGAGGTTGATTTGATATTGTAATATCCAGCTTAGAAGAGAAACTGTGAAAGATGAATATGATTTGTATTTTTTATATCTAGCTTAGAAGAGCAAAGGTGAGAGAGAGGAAATAAATGTTGTATTGATCTATCATTTGTTGAGATAGCAACATTGAGAGATAGGTGTGTGGTATACACAAAGGGGTTGGTGCTCCTATGGGTTGGTGCTAGACAAAGGGGTTGGTGTTCCTGTGGGTTGGTGCTCATGAATAGTAGCTAGGTTGGTGCTCGGCAAAGGCGTATGGTGATCCTGTGGGTTGGTGCTCAGTAAAGGGGTATGTTGCTCTTGCAAGCTTGGCTTGTGAATATTGTTTGGGTTTGTGTTCCTTCATATACTTGAGATTGTTCTCCATGGTTTTTCCCACATTGGGTTTCCATGTTATATCTAGTGTCTCTCTCTATCTTGTGAGGTGTTTATTATTTGAGTTTTATTGCATATCTTGAATGTTTGATTAAGTGAAATTTGGTTAAAGGAAATTTTTATAAGATATATGATATACTGATTCACCCCCCCTCTTAGTATATCTCATGCTTAACAATTGGTATCAGCACAGGTTCCTTCAGAAAGGGTTTAACAGCTTAAAGGTAGACAAAGAAAAGCATAAGATGGCCAAGCAGCTAAAGAAGGAGAATCAAGAGTTGAAATCTGTGGTTGAGGCTCTTAAGGAAAAGGTGTGTATTTTGGATTCTAAGTTGGCTATAGAAGTAAAAGAAAATAAGATATTTATTTAGGATCTTAAGAATCAGTTAGAGGTTGTAAATTCAATTTTAACATCAAAAGAAGAAGAGTGTAATTAGTTGAAGGTTGAGTTAGGTTAATTAAATGATAATCATGAGAATCTTATAATCAAGGTTGAGAAAAATCATGAAATATTGGTCCAAGGAAAGAAGGATGCAGGTTTTGAAGGCAATTCAAAGAAGCCAATCAAGCAGCCCAATGCTTTCAAGTTTTCAAATTCTTTTCATGGCCGTTGTTTTATTTGTCATCATGTTGGTCATAGGGCAAGAGACTGTATGAGGAGAAGAAATTAGTTAAAGGGAAATCTCAGTCACATTCAAGAAAAAGGTATGAGAAATATTTTTTGCTTTTGTTGTCATGAGGCTGGCCATATTGCTAAATTATGTCCAAAACAAGTAAAGAGATCTTCAAAGTATGTCAAAGGATATAGAGCCCCTAGAAAATATGAGAAAATACAAATTCAAGTTTGGAGACCTAAAATAGTAAAGGTTGATAAGGTTGAGTTTAAAAGTGAAAATGAATTACTTGCTATAGTAGATAAAGAATCAGATAGGAAGGATTGTGCAAAATCTCTTGTTACATTTGAGCATGAGCTTTATCAAGATAAAATAGTTAAAAAAGTTGATAAGATGAAAAACATCATAAATTATAAGGTTAGTAAGTCAAAAAGGTTAGACATGCTTAAACAGATTCTAAAAGAAAAACACAAGAAGATCAAGGAAGAAATAGAGGAGATGTGGGAATCTCCTGAGATTTGTTTCTAGGACCCTTTTGGTGTGGGGTGTCTCTTCCAGGCTTCAAAGAGACACTTTTAAGAAAAATTGAAGCATGGTGGATGCTATTGGGTCTTGGTTATGTTGCATGAAAATAAGGTGAGTTGACAGATTAATTTGTACATCTTTTGAGGGAATAGATTTTTAAAGAAAATTTTGCATCAATATTATGGTTTGAGGCTATTAGAATGATTCTTGCATATGTGGTGTTTCAAATGATTATGGTCATAAGAAATTAGAATGTTGAAAAAGAGATAATAGATTTAGAAAGAAGGAAAAGGATACTCATGCAGATTCAATGAAGAAGGATCAGAGTTTCAAAGCTCCATTCATCAGAAGAAGATACAGACATGTTCATGGTAGAAGAAACAACCTGAAGATTCTATGTTGCTGAAAATAGATTTTCATGTAAGAAATAAAGATCAACCGTGGTTCATTGATAGTGGATGTTTGAGGCATATGACAGGAGATAAGAGTAAAGAAGATCAATGGTGGCATAGTAAAATTCAAAGATAAAACCACTACCAGGGTAGCCGAAAAAGGTATTTTAAGTTTGGATATTACTAGACCCAAAGCTAAGAATGTTTTTTAAGCATAATCTATTGAGTGTAAGTCAAATATGTGATCAGGGATATACATTAAAGTTTCATACAAAAGGTTGAGAGGTTAGAAGGAAAGATTCAAATGAGCTAATTGTATATGCTCAAAAGACAGGGAACAATGTATATATTTTGTCAAATATCTTCTCAAAGGCATGATCAAAGGATACATTCAAAGATCAGTGAGAGGAGTTGGGAGTAATTTCTATTACTTCCTACCATTGATGTTCAGCATCAAGTGAGGGGGAGCTAAGTTTTAGCTCTAGGTAGGCCCTTTGCCATTGATGTCAAAGGGGGAGAATAACAGGTACAAGTATAGGTGCAAAAAATAGGTACAAGGAATAGGTACATGTTACTACAGTAAGGGGGAGTTACTATATGTTTTAGATGATAGTATGTGCAGGTGACAGGATGTGGTAGTTTTAGGATTGAGGTTGCCATCAATGACAAAGGGGGAGATTGTTGGAAATATTGTCATTGATGTCAAAGGTTTAGCATTATTGGTGATAAAGGCCCCATTACATTTAATGTTGTTTGTAATAAATATATCTTGGCTAATATGAGTTAATATTTATTTAATATTAATGAATATATTTTTGGTTGCATATGAGATAAAAGAAGGGCCCATGGAGAAGTCGAAGAGCCACGGGGTAAATACAAAAGAAGGATGGGACACATTTTCCCATGAAGATTCATTTTGGGGAATACCAAGAGTCACCAAGTGAAGACAAAAGAGTAAGGGTGCAATTTCTCATGAAGGGACACTTTGAGGAATACGAAAAGTCACCAAAGAGAAGGAAAAAAGTGGGAAGGACGTTTTTGGTCATGAAGGGTCACCACATGACTTTTCAAAGGCTTGAATATGAAGGGTCATCCAAGTTTGGTGCCATTTTCCATGAGGATTGAAGGGTCTCAAAGGGGGAAGGCCAAAGGTCATTTGGAAAGCTATAAATAAAGGCTTGAGAAGCCATTTGTAATAAGAGAGACAGAGGTTGATTTGATATTGTAATATCTAGCTTAGAAGAGCAATTGTGAACGATGAATATGATTTGTATTTGTTATATCTAGCTTAGAAGAGCAAAGGTGAGAGAGAGGAAAGAGATGTTGTATTGATCTATTATTTGTTGAGATAGCAATATTGAGAGATAGGTGTGTGGTATACATAAAGGGGTTTGTGATCCTGTGGGTTGGTGCTCATGAATAGTAGTTGGGTTAGTGCTCGGCAAAGGGGTGTGGTGCTCTTGTGGGTTGGTGCTCATGAATAGTAGTTGGGGTGGTGCTCAGAAAAGGGGTATGGTGCTCCTGCAAGCTTGGCTTGTGAATATTGTTTGGGTTTGTGCTCATTCATATACTTGAGATTATTCTCCATGGTTTTTCCCACATTGGGTTTCCACGTTATATCTGG
Organism: Torreya grandis; assembly: GCA_037957365.1. Classification (NCBI taxonomy): domain Eukaryota; kingdom Viridiplantae; phylum Streptophyta; class Pinopsida; order Cupressales; family Taxaceae; genus Torreya; species Torreya grandis. The sequence continues at coordinate 338,820 of JARHVA010002816.1, read as the reverse complement.
GGTCTCTCTCTATCTTGTGTGGTGTTTATTGTCTAAGTTTTATTACATATCTTGAATGTTTGATTAAGTGAAATATGGTTAAAGGAAAGTTTTATAAGATATATGATATACTGATTCACCCCCCTCTCAGTATACCCCATGCATAACAACATGATGAATGGAACAAATATTTCAAATGATAATGCTATCAATAATTGTAATGAATTTACTATTTGAAAAAATTTACAATATCAAAAATTATATGAAATTGGAATTTAGAATATGATAATTTCAATAAATATATAACTAATACTTGGGTAGTTGAAATAATCCTACACAAATCTTTTAATTGCTAGTGATATTTGCATATGTCATGTCAGTGGCATATTTAGTGTCATTATTTACATCATGTATTTTGTCATTGTATTATTGACACCTCTTCTTTCAATAAGAGAAATCCATGTTTCCAAATCTCTATAATAAGGAAACATGTCCACAACATAATGTGAAACATATAATCTCAAACAAGTTTTTAAAATTTTATCCAATCTATTTAAAAGTTTTGACTTAATGAAAGATAATACACTAAATACTCTTTCATATTCCACTGAGCCCATAATAATTGCTCTAAAAAGTTCATATAATTGGAAATATTTACTTAGAATTTTGTGAAGGATACTACTAGGATATTTTTTTCCATAGCCATGTAATTTCCTCATTTTTTTGGTTCACTTCGAAGGAACTATTATTAAAACATTGTAATTAAAAAATGAGTTGATAGAGATGTCAATAAATCCTTTCCAAAAATACATTTTATTTTAACTCCATTGATCTCTATAGATTTATTGGAATTCTTAACAAGAGAACCCATGTATTTTTGAAATTAATTGCTAATAAAATTTTGATTGTTATTATTGTTTCAAAATATGGGATTTACAACTAGAATGGCCTCCAATAAATCATCTCTTTGAAAATGATATTTGATATTTATAGATAAGTTTTGTGAATTATACTTTGTTTCATATAGGTTTCAAATATGACAGAATCATATAGAATACATGTTACAAGAAATTATTCATATTAAAATCCCACAAGATCATGTCTTTTGTAGAAAGTGTGTATTGGTATCTCCTTGACATTAATGATGACACAAAGATGATCATTGATATTCAATTTCAAATAGCTTTCAAGATTATTTAAATCTGTCAAACATTATAAATTTATAAAAATAGGGCCCTAAAACTTTTTATTTGATGTGTATAGTATAACTAGAGATTGACATACTAATTTCCTTAGCTATATGAAGTCAACAATATAAATGGATCTCACATGAGCATGTTTCATTACAAAAATCATTTCCTCCTACATTAATAGAATTCCACATAATGTCATAAATTTTTCCAAGTATATTGAATGGTATAAAAAATCTTTTGCCTTCTCAACTTCTCTATGACATTTATACATAAAACCTAATAATGATGGATATTATTTAAAAATTTGGCATACAGTTTTATACATAGAAATTCATATTGTATTAACATCTTTCAGCTATTTCTTACTATCGGTCATTCCTATTATAAGTTTTTGGAACTCTAAAAATATTTTTGGATTTCTTGACATATAATCATGTAAGTCATGAATGAGATCTTACACTTTTGTGACATTACCAATTTTGCTAACTATTTTGTATACAAGATTCATCCTATGAGCCATGCAATGAAGTGGAATCATATATAAGAAAACTATTATTTGTAGCTAAACATATAGATCATTTATATGCCCCTACATAATTGATGTGCCATCAGTGACAACAAATAATAGATTTTTATCTATTTCATAATCATCCATCCTAGTTTTATCTTTCAAATTAGATATAACCAATTTGTGAAGATTTTCAACATTGTAATTTCTACCATTTTATGAATAACTAGTACATGAGGTTTCCTTGAATAGTTATAAAAATTATAAGCATGCATTCAAACCTAAGATGTTTTGTCAATTCATGTGACATCATCAATGGATAGTGATATTAACAGTGAATTTTTAGTTTTTTTTAATTTCAAATCCTCATTCTCAACCATTGTTAGACATTTTGCCATTTCTCAAGAATTGATATCTGACCAATGTGATTATATAATATCCATAAATGTATTATGTTGAAATAAAATATTATAATATAAAAAATTAGAAATAGGTTTTGAATTTTTTAGAATGTGGTATACAATAGAGAACTATATATATTTGGCTTTTAGATGGGACTACATAACTTTTCCAAAATTTGTTTGATTTTTATCTTTCTCAACAAGATGTTTTTGAAATTTATTATCATCATACTCATGTGTATATCTTACACACATTCATTATTCTACATTTTTACACATGTGTTCTAGTTATCTATCCATCTAGGTGTTTTTTTGTCACATATAATTTTCCACAATTTTTTTTAATAAATCCATTATGTTGAAATAAAATATTATAATCTAAAAAATTAGAAATAGGTTTGGATTTTTTTAGAATGTGTCATACAATATATAACTATATATATTTGGATTTTAGATGGGACTACATAAGTTTTCCAAAATTTTCATGATTTTTCTCTCTTTTTGAACAAGATGTTTTTGACATTTATTATCATTTTCATACTCATGTGTATATCTTAGATGCATGCATTCTTTAGCATTTTTACACATGTGTGTTCTAGTTATCTATCCATCTAGGTGTTTTATTGTCACATATAGTTTTCCACAATTTTTGTCAATCATGTCCAACTTTAATTGCATTATGTGTTCCCTTCCTAGTTTCTAGCTACATATTATATATATGCATTTTATTTGAGTATCATCAGCATTTTTAGGCTCTATAGGTTAAATGAAGGTAAATTTAATTGCCTATTTTACATTAAAATACCTTATAATTGACCATCTACTTCTATTCTAATGTGATACTTATGAGTGGAGTTTAAAAATGAACTTTATGCTTGATGAGAACTAGTAGTTTATTCTACCACTTGAGTGTCATGATAATTGTCATAAAAAACTAGAGGAGAATCTTCAAGTGGTGACATGTCATAATAAAAATAATCTTTGAGTGACATATTATTATGGTTAATTATTTATTTTGAGATATTAGTGGGGATTTATGCATGTAAAATTGTTTTAATATTATTTAGCAGTTAAAGTAAAATTTAAGACAAACTAAAAAAGTAATAAGTACCTAAATTTTGAGTGCATTGCGGTTATGTGGTATTTTTTATTGGCTATTTAAAATAAGATAATATACTATATTTATTGATAATTGGCCTATCCTTTTACCATTTATACCATATTCCATGATGATCAAGGATGCAATACTTTGGTTCTATAGTCTAGTTATATAGTGGATGTTACCATTTGGTTACAACACCATTATACTTTTTGGTCATGTCATCTAGTTATAAAGTAGATATAACCATTAGGTAATGCTATTCATAATTATCATTTGGTACTATAGTTTGGCTCTTTCATTCAGTGCTACCATTTGGTGGTATCATTCAGTGTCACCATTTACTGTCAATTTTTAGTTCCTATGTTCAAAACTAAATGCTGCCATTCAGGTGCCATCATTTGATACTATAGATTTGATGTTTTCATTTAGTTTTGTATATTGGATACTCTTATTTGGTGTTTTCATTCAATTGTGGTCCTTAAATTACACTTGTAGTATGGGTTATACTGATCCATTTTGGCTTGTTTCTTGTTGGGTGATTGTGCCTTGTTTGATATAGAGGGGAAGTTATTGAAAGTATATTTGTATGGTTACCCATGGTAGCCTAATACTATATATATATATATGGAAAAGTGAAGGGTAAACTATGAAATTATTCTAAATGGTTGGCAACCCAAACCCAAAAATAATTTACATTCTTAAAATATAGGTGATCAAAACCCATGTACCAATCTTAAAAATAGCCAAAAACAAATTTTGAAAACTAGAATATTCATGAATTAATGAATATTTGCCACTAAAATTTACCTTGATTGTGATAGACTCAATATGATAAATAAGTTAATCTTGTGGTAGAATGGAACATGAGTAATTTATTATTGAAATAAGAAAGGTAGAATCAAAGAGAATTTGGTGTGGATGAAATAGAGATGTTGAATAAGAAACTAAATTAATGATAGAGTTTTGATCTCTAGGGATGGGCTTAATGGTAAAAGAAGTGAATTATTTGGCAAAGTAGTGGCCATTTGATGATAAATAATAATATTTTCACTTTTAAATTGATAATCACCTTTAACCCACTGAAAAATAAGTTGATAGTCACCCAAAGTGTGGAAATATGCAATGCATAATTCAAGTGCCACTCTCATTCCTAAGATTAATAATTCATATCCCACCATGTTCTTAGTGACATAAAATGTACGTCAAAATGCCAAAGGAATAAGTTTTCTATGTGGACTAATGAGCATAAAATATACGCAGTCCCTTGAAGGCATTTGGTACCATCAAAATAAAGGTTCCAAGTGTCTTCATGTTAAATCAATGTTGATTTAAAGAAGTTCTTAGATGACTACTTTAGATTTAGTAGTATAGGGAAGGATAGAGGATTCTTCTTGATTACTAGCTTCTAAATCTATAGTGAAGTTATGGAAATAATATTTGAGATAGAATAATTAAGACCTTAATATAGAGGATATTATCATTTGAGAGACTATCTTGGAGGTGGTTGGTAGTAGGTATGGGATCTATTGTGATTTGGTCAACAATGACATTTCCTTTGACAACTTTTTACATGAGAATGCAAAGGCCAAACTATGTTAAAATAACCATCCCTTGCCAGTTTTGTTTCTAAAGAGAAAGGCTTTGTATAAAAAGTAACATACTAGATCATAATGAATGATAACATAAGTTGTTTGGTAAAGCATATAATGATGAAGCTTTTTAGTTACTAAGTAGATAGTGAGGCAATCATGATCTACTTTTGTATAATATTTTTCATAATCAATGAATCCCTAACTGATATAATAGATGGCATAATATCTTCCAATATAATCTTGTTGGGAAAGTATTTCCCCAGCTGATACTTATGTGGAAAATATGTACAATATTAAAGGATGGTAATTAGAGGGTGGGTAAATAAAGTAGTGATTCATTCATCTTATCAAATGCTTTATGATAAGGATCTATCCATTTAATAGCATTTTATTTTTTGAGAATGTAATTAATAAAATATATTTGATAATCCATTTTTTGGATAAATCATCTTATTTCCCCAAGCTTTCCAAGGTAAGTACAAGTATCTAGAATGGAACAAGGAATAGGCATGTTGATAATAGCATTAATCTTAGCAGGACCGACATCAATACTATGAAGAGATACTAATAACCCTAATAATAAACTAGATGTGATGACAAAAACACATTTATATGGGTTTAGTCTAAATTTTTATTTGATGAGTTGATAGAAGATGATAACAAGATCAAAAATATGAGTTTTACGTCTTTTAGATTTGGCTATGAGGCCATCCACAAAGGTCTACACAATCTTAAGGATAAATTCATGGAAAAGGTGGGTCATAGCTCATTGTTAGGTAGATCTATCATTTCTAAGGCTGAAGGGTAGTTTAATGTAGAAATAGGTACCCCATTCTATGGTGAAAGTCATAATATGTTGATATGAATTTGATTATAGCCTAAAACCCATCCATGATAGACAACATCTCATAGCCAATAGTGGAATCGATGATGGCATATGTGGAAGTTAAGTGTAAGTTGTCCTTGGGATAAGAAATATTGAGGTTATAAAAATCAATTCAAATGTGAATGAACATGGTGAATTTTTTATGAATAGGAACAAATTTTGAGACTCATTCAAAATAGTACACAGGTTTGATAAATTTGGAATTTAGAAGATTAATAATTTATTAATGGCATAAATTATAATCATCAAGGGAAATTTCTAATATTTTTGTCATAAGTTTAGCATTGGGATATGTGATGATGTTTAGCACCACAATACTAAGCTCAATGCAAGGCATGTCCTCATATGACCAAGTTAAGGTCTCATGATATATATCAAAAAATAAACTAAAGTTATCATGTTTAGTTAGCGTAAGTTATATAAAGACTATTATAGGTAGAGGGCATAATGTGGTGCCATATTTTATTCTTGTAGTTTCCTCAATAATCATAACATTTCAATCTTGGAAATGATATGGTGCATCAAGAAAAGAGTAAATGGGACTTGTTTTAGGATCAATTCTAGAGATGAAGTTGATAAAATAAGTGGTTTTTGGCTTGAAATTTCTAATTTTTTGATGTTACAAAGGTAGTTGAGGTTTTCTATGATGGAGTAATTAAAGGATGGACTCATTGCTTAGAAATTTAAGAAGAGGGACATAATATTACATGTCTACTTTAAGATCAATATTTTTTTTACCATGGCAATCATATTAAGAATGTATTTGGAATACATCCATGGTGTTGACATTGAGGGTGATCTCAAGAGTAGGTAGAACTACATAGGAAGGTTTATCAGACTCAATTAGTTTATCATTATAATTATTAATAAAGAGAAGATCATATATAATTACCAGTGAAATAGGAGATATATAAGGTTCTAGAAGTTTCAAAGATATGAGGTGTGATATTTATTTAAACATGTAAGGAGTATCAAGGAGTAGAGAATTAACATGAGGTACATGATCTCTAGGTTATATCTTGAAATTGATGGAAATGGTATGAACATCAAATTTGAAATCATGTATTTGAGATAAAATTTTTTTATAATGTTGAACATCAAAGTCTCTTGATTGATCTTGGGCCATGATGTAGTTATCATCATAAGTTGGATAAATTGTACATGCTTATGATTTAGAAGGATCTTCAGAATGTGAGATGCCTAAATCATTAAATTTATATGGAAACATGATTAAATGATATTAAAATAATCCATCCACTCCATAATAGTTACACATGAATTCATCTTCTATATAGTATGATTCATGGGCATTGCATGGATGAGAGAAATCAATGATCTCATCAATGAGAGAGATCATGTAATCATGAGGTCATAAGGATAGAGGTATTTTCTCTAAGATGTAAAGAGGTAGCTTAGTGTTATTTCATGTATTTTTCAAGTTATTAGTCTCATCATCATCATTATAGTTATCAAGAGTGACTTATAAATCTAGACTCATATTGATGAAGTTAGGTAAAGGGCCACTATTAATCTTTAGAATGGTGGGAATTTGATATTGAGATTCAGGATTTAGAAGTTGAATACTCCATGGGTTAGGTTCAGCCTCATGTTTATACCTTTTGCCATTGTGAAGGAATTTTTTACAATGGCTACTAGAAGATGTGATATCCCTCATTTAATGAGTCTATGGGCATCCTAGGAGTATATTACAAGATAAGGATAAGTCTAGTACCCTAAGCTTAGTTTGTATAATATTGGGTCTAAAAGTAAGAAGGAGCCAAATACAACCAAATGGATTTTGACTAGTTTTATCAAATCTAAGACATGTCAAATGAGTTTGTTTGAGATGATATTTATTATATCCAAGATGTTTAATGAGACAAAGAGATGCAAAATTAATAACTTGCCCTTGATTTACTAATACTTTGTGATTAAGGGTGGTATTAATGGCTATTTAAATAAAGAGGGGTGGATCATCAGCTTGAAAGAGGATTTCATCATTGATCATGTCTTATTTGGAGAACTCTATGGAGGGTTTGGAAAAAGTAAAAATGAATTTAATGGTATGCACTTAGGTTTTTTGAGGATCCTAAGAAGATGGTTCTTCTTCTAAAGCATATGGATATTCAATTTCTTGAATTTTTTCCATGAGGAACTTATGATGATAAGGAGAGGTATGAACTAAATCCATGAGATAAATTTTGAAAGGTATAAAATTAAGCTCATTTAGGAAGTTATAATGGGTTTTGGAAAAAGAATAACCAGCATGAGGCTTCAAAGGAAAGATAGGTTTTAGAGGAAGAGAAGTGATTAGATATTTAGAGGGAAAAAATGGTTCCTCATTGGTTTCTAAATTTAAGTGGGTAAGATTAGTATATTTGAGAAGTTTATTTTCTAAATATGGTTTATTAGGTTTGGTGATGATAACTTTATGGGCTAGTTTACATCAATAATTAACTTTGGTGAATTTACATATTGGGAATCGGTGTAATATTTATCTTAATTTGTGTCAATCACACAAATATACTTTTTGTATTTTTAAAGGTTAGATGTAGATAAAGATTTGGGTTTGTTATAAGAATAATATTTGGAAACTTATTTCTCTTGAGAATCATTAAGTTAATCTTGATGATGGATGATTTGGGAAAAAATTCAGATGACAATTCGAGTGATGGGTCCACCCCAATTGATGACAAAACTTTTGGGAGCCATAACTTTTGCACCATAGCTCTAATTGACTCGTCATTTGAACTGTTGGAAATATAATAATGAGGGGAATGTCATGAGATGGCATTGATATTTTCTTAATGAAGTTTTACTCCCTAAAACCCAATGGAAGTGTCCCAAATTTCAATTTTAGTAGTGTAGTTTAAAAATAGTAAGTTTCTAAAAATAGTAATTCCTCGAATTCTATATTTTTGTAAATCATGCAAGTCAAACCAATTCATTTACCTTGATATTGGTGACCTTCCACATCCTCCCTACACCTTAAAAACATGTATAAATGAAGATGTAACCTGAAATGGAAAGGAGACATCTCTTCTCAGAGATAGGCATATGTTTGGGTCTGCAATTTTGATCAATAAAACATCTCTTTTTAGAGATAGCATTATTTGATTTATGTTGTTCTTATTTATAAAATATATTTCAACCAAAGATTTTGAGTTTTGTATCAATGGATTTAAATAATAACTTCATGATTGAATGAAACACCAATCATAAATAAAACATTTTTTTTTAAGCCCTCAATATGTTTCATGGTAATGACCTATATTGGGATGGAACCAAAAAAATTGATTAGGGTCATGCCATTTAGGGGGGATTATTGGGGTAAGTGAATGGTTTAAGGGTGCTAAAAATTATTTCATTTACTACATAGTTAATGGTATATGAGAATTTTTGGAATTATCAACTTTGGTTCCTCTTCATTTGCCTTGAGGAGGATTTATAGTTATCATAATGGTTAAATTTTGAAAATATCCTTTAATTATTTAAGTATTAGGTTTAAACTATTTCATTAAGAAGTTTTGACATTTAGCTTATTTAAGAGCTTTATTTAACATTTGAGGAGCAAAATTTTGATCCCTATATTGGAGTGAAGGTGTTAATGTTGTTATAAATAATTTAAACAAGCTATAATTAGTCATGTTGTTAATAGCCTTGTGATTTAATATTTCCATCATTTGATAAAATCATGAGCTGATTCAGTGGGAGATTACTTAGCATTGATGAAATGACTAAGGTAATTTTTGGGAAGATCATTGTGTTGAAACTCTTTAAATAGATGATTAAATAAATCCTCTGATTGACATATAGAATGTGGGTGGTTTTGGTTATACCATTCTAATACATCACTAATTAAATTTTTATCTAAATTTTTTGTCATGGTGAAAATATAAGTTTGGATTCACTTCTTATAAATATTTTTGAATGACTTAATAAAATATGTAGGATAATTAGTCCTGTAATAATCAATAGCTGCATATGCATTACCAATATCAATAAAATAATGAAAAGGATAAAGGATCATTTTGGATGTGTTGAATAATCTTATTATGCATGATAGGCTGGGGGATGACATTCCCTATAGCATCTCCAAGAGTGGAGGAATAAATTTTTAATTATTTTGAGGGAAAAGAATGGGAGGTTGATTATCCATGTTTATCAAATTATGTTTTAGTTTCATCTTTTGGGATGTTTTATATGTTTGCATTATGTTCATTTATTGCATTATTAATGAAATAATCTAAGTGGTATCAATTGGTAGGTTAGTGTTTGTATAAGGAGTCCCCAAAGTGGTATTAGGGGGAGGGTTCATAGGTGGTAGATTCCTTATGGAGTTATTGGATAGAATTATGTCAATTTCCCCCACATTATGGTGAGATGATTGACGATGGGAATTATATTGATATGTATGGAAATGATTTCAGCCACTAATCTCATATGTTTACGATATTAGAACCATGTTACAATTGAAATATGAGGGAGGGGAATAAGTAATCAAAGAGTGAGGATCCTATTATGAATTAAAGATAGGAAGAAAAGAGCACCCCATAAAGTGTTTAAATGGATTCAAGTTGTCCAAAAATATTCTGATAGGGTATTTCATTTTTCTTGAAGGAAGAATATCATATTAAGAATCAAGAATGAAAAATAGGGACAAATTCAATGAGGTAGAGAAAAACATTATATAATAGGTATATATTTGACTAGGTTGATAGATTATTGAATAAAAATCAATAATAATATAAGAAGACACAGTTAAGATGGTCAACTATGTATTGTAAGGGATGAAATTAAAATATGATAAAGAGGGACATAATTGTATGGGTTAACAATGTACTTTTGAATAGATAAAATGCCAAGAAATAAGAAGACACATCTAGACATGTCAACTATGCACTTCTTAGACAAGGGACTAGATAAGAAGATAATGATACACATTTCAATAGGTTGACTATGTATTATAGTAGTAGGCTAAATAGTCTATAAGAGATAGTGTCAAAAAAAAGGATAGTGTTATGAAAATAGATAAACATTTTTCAAGACATAATATAGGAAAATGAAATCAAGAACACAAGTAATTGGATCAATGTGACTATTCTAATTGGAGCACACAACACAAACCTTGCACTAATGTTGGATAATGCAAATTTTACAATATAACATACAATAATCAAAGAGCAAACAAAAACTTGAAATAAAATGTTAACTAATTGGTCATCCTAAGTGTAAATAAGTTATAATTAAGTTTTAAATGTGATTGGGAGTTGGCTGTAATGAAGAACTAGAAATTAGACTAAGGTTGGTTTTAGGAATCTTAGCCTAAAAGGGATCTATATAGGTAATGGTATTAGCTTGGTATTGGGACCTACACCCTCACTTCATTATCTCATAGTGATAAGGGTGTTGTATGCTTTTCCAATATATACCATCAACTATGATTTTATACTTGGCTAGAAAACCATGTTGGCTTCCCCCTTGGTGATGAAATCTAAGTAGGTAGACATTAGGAAGACAAATGTTAAATGCTTTTTGAATGTAAAATGATTTATAAGTGGTGTAAAAGAGAAAAATAATGTGAATAAATTGGTAATTTTAAAAACCACGTAATTAATCTATGTTTTTTACTCTAAGCATGCAATCAATTGAAAGGAAAGGTGAATTGATTACTAGCAAAAAGTGGTTAATTCCTTGATTGTGAAGAGTACAAAGTTAGTTTAGGTGACATTATATGTAAGCAGTGTAGAGTAATATCAACTTGGTCACTAATGTTTTTAAGAAGCAACATATGAAAGAACACATTAAAATGGGTTGATTCTATCTTCAGGATAGAATATAGACTAAAAAACTATGTCAAATGGGTAGACCTAGTTAGTTGTAGGGCTACATTTTTAACATTACAAACTTGTGAAAAATAGTACTAAAAAGGAAGAACTAAAATTATAGAGAGAGGAATAATGAACCTTGATGGGATTTAAGTCATTTTCATTGTAAAATTTTATGTTTTGTGTTAAAATTTTGATTTAAAAATTATAATAATAGATTCAATTGGTTTGAAGGAATTTTCAAAACCTATATGCTAGAGAATAAGTTACAAATAAAGTCAACTAGGTTGACTATGTTTGTAGACTTGTTTACTAAAAGAATAATATTTTAAACATAGTTTATTGGTTTAACTATGTGTTGTTAATTTATACTATCAAGGCTAAATACCAACCCCTATAATCCAAAACTTTCTAGGATTCTATCAATAACCTTTGTAAGATGGCCAACTAGATGATTTTTAGTTAAAAAGCTTAAGCCTTGGTCATTTAATTTTTAAATTAAAGTCAAAAGGTTATTAAAATATCCAATATTCCTCCAATTATATTCAAATATATGAATTGTACCTTAGACCAAAGTTTCAAACTCTAAAAAGGTGATTTCATGTGCTTTTAAGCCCCAAAAAACTCTTTTCTAACTCCCACATGCCAATTTTGGCCCTTTAAAGCATGGAAAAATCTTATTTTTGTGTTTATATATGATAAAATACCTTATATTTCTTATTCATTCATTTAAGTGGTGGTGGAGGATTTAGTTATCTTTATAATCCAAAAAGAAGCTATTTTCATTCTTTTTACGAAGAGAAGTATGGATTCGTACAAAATGTTGTGCACCTAAAGCATGAAATATGAGGAGGAGGACATGAAAAATATTATAAAAGATATTATTGTAAATTTGAGGCCATATGAGATTAAAATTGGTCTCCAACAGTCACCTTCCTCCTTTGCACATAAAGACTACCTTGTAGGTTTGATGATGGTATGGATTGGAGAGAGATAGTACAAGTCTAAATTTAGAAAATAAAGTATACTTAGATGCATTATTAATGAAACATTTATTTATAGAATTTTAATATTATCCCTCATGAATCATTCATTTGAATTCAAGCTAAATTTTGTAGTTTTGCATCCATGAGGGTAACTAATTTTCTTCAATTTCTCTTCACCAAGGTAACATTTCAAGAAAAATCAAGTTTTCATAGATTATTTTGATCCTAATCCACATTTAAATGGCCTCCTTGAATCCTTATTCATAAATTTTAAGGTTCAAAAAATATCACAAACACAATCAATGTAATCTATAGTTGGGCATGCTTTCAAAGAGGAATTGTATAGTCTAGAAGAGAGAGGAAGTTTTCAAGATTTCTTGGTTTTCTCCATGACATGGATTTATTTCATGTTATCAAGGTTTTCAAGAATTTTATATCAATAATTTTCAAATTATTCATGTCTTATCCCATCTTTATGATCTCAAAGTATCTTGAAAGGCTAGTTTAGCATACTTTAAGGAAGATTTGCATATTTTAAGTTTTTTTGTAGAAACCTATGTTTAATTTTTAGCTTGTTTTCCTTATCCAAAGGAATCCAAATGGATATGGTGTGAGTATAATGTTTAAATATAAATCCTCATATTTATCTTGACATGGTACTTTATACTCCTTTGTATCTTCATCTCACTCACCCGCATATCACTATTTTTTCACTATGTTTTGAGATGCATTCACCCTCCATCTAAGTGTTTCTACCATATTTTGTCACCTCACCACCCTTCCACCCATTTATATTCCATGTTTAATTTATTTATAGAGTCAAATATTTATAATATACCACCACAAGCATGAAAAATAGGATATAGGCCAAGAAAAGCATCAAAATACAGTCAAGATAAAGCCTATAATAGTTCAACGTAGTCAATTATTGGCCATGAAAGTAAAATGAATAGTCTAGGTGAGAGAGACCTTATTTAGGATATATGTAGATCAATAAATCAATCTAAAAGTTATTAAGTAATGGAGGTCATATTAAGTGTGAATAAAGAGAATGTCTAAGGTCAAGAGACCATGCCTATAATCCCAAGAAGGCAATGTACAACCAATACACCTATCAACAAGCCTTGTTTCAAGAGAAGGTTGTGTTGAAAACACTAAAGGAATAATTGATGATGAATGAAATTTTTTTAACTAAAACGGGGGTAAAAATTTATTAAGAAACCAAGAAAATGCCAATTACAGTTTTTTCTCCTGATCCACCAAATGGACCAGCTTTTGATACAAATTCAAAGGAAGGAGATTCTCCTCCGTAATTCTCCAATCTACCCCATTCTCTGAGGCCCACTTAGCTAAGCAGTCCGCTACCTCATTCCACTCCCGTGGGATGTGTTGAAAAGAAATCTCATTCAAAGAAGAACTAAATTGTTTAATCTGCTGGATAATAACTTGTAAACTCCAATCAGTCTTACCAGAATTGCTGTTATTTAGCAAATTAACAACGACTATGATGAATGAAATTTAACTTAGCTTTCCAATATTAAATAAAATTAATATAGCTTCACCTTTTTTGTTTTGACATTCCCAAGGTCCAAAACCCCTACCTTGATCCATAAAACATAGTCAAACATAGTCTAAGAGAGAGAAAGGGCATGGTACTTGAGAGTTTTGGTTACGACATGAGGGTTGGGTAAATGTGAGAAGTCAAGGGGGGGTTTTAAATCCAAATAATATCTCATTTTTTGTCATAAAAACTTGAGAGACACTTAAAATCTCTCAACCAAGGTTCTTACAGTCACGTACAGGCCTTTTCTGATTCTACAACAATTAGGTTATATATGTTTCAAGGAATTATGGAGATTAAACACCCAAATACATGAATATAAATTTTTATGAGTGAAATAAACATATGAATAAAAAGGTATATATTTATTTCATCAAATTATAGGGATAAATAACAAAACATGCACCTACAGGCTGATCTTAAGGTCATAGTCGAACATAAAGATAAGGGTTTTGAATAGTCTTAAATCCCTCTAAGACTATAAGGAGACATTAAATGAGACCTCATGATTTTTAAATCAAAAATAAGATACAAGGATACATATAGTTCTTAGAAAAGGCACCTATAACCATATTCAAAGTAGTCATACCTTCAAGATTACAAGGATCAATGAAAACAATGATTCAAAGTGAAGTTCATGATTTCAAGGTGTTATGCGTGCCATTATTTATTAGGATAAATATACGGATTAATAAGGTAAATTAGAGAGTATATAAGCATTGACTCAGTCAAATTCATCCCTAAAAGTAACTTATAACCAATTAAGTTAATAGGGTAGATAAAGACTATGGAGAAATATTCAAGGTTTAAGGCCTTTTTCAAGAGGTTATTGAAGTTAATAAAGAGATAACTATATAAGGAAAGGATTTTAAACTAATTTTGTATGGTCTAGTCTATCCAAGAATCTTAGATCCTCAATCATTGTTCCTTTTCCATATAAGGACCTATAGGCATAAGCAAACTCAAGTATAGTCAATCAACTAATACAAAGTCTATGATTAAAAGAAGGGATAATGACATAGAAGAGGTTTAATAATTCAAAATATATATCAAGAGAACAATATTTATGAGTAACATAAGATAATTTGAAGATAAATCTAGAATACCATGCTATAATCATCACTTTTAAGGATACATCTATAGCCAAAGGAGAATGCAAGCTTCTCCTAAAACTTGCATGAAGAGATGAGAAAGCACAGGTGTCTTTGAATGAAGTTTATAGTTAAAATATGATTAAATTATTTAAAAGAGATATTTACTCATAATTTATTATGAAATAGGTCAAGGACTCCAAATACTACCTTACAATCAGGATATAACCCTAAGGACACCTATAGCAATGCTTAAAGCATATTCACACTTCCAAGTTGGAAAGGAGGATGTGAAACACAATGGTCTAGGTCTCTAAGGAAGTTACATGTTCAAGTTAAGTTCATGGGCTTTAAAGAATAACTATGAGTCTAGAAGATCATGATAAAGGGTGATCCAAAGAATAATATAGTCATTGAACTATATCAAATCCTATATTCATGAGAATATAGAAATCCTCCAAGACTAGTTCATGTAACTCGAGGGATTAGTGGTATGTATAGGAGATATATAATGAAAATAATAAGTCAAGGTAGAGATAATTATAACATTAGAATGTCATATATCTCCAAGTGTTACCTTTACCTAAAGTCAACTATCACTACCTACAACCAATAGTTACATTCCTCACACAATCATCTAGTTGCAAGCATAACTCAATAAGTTTGGAATAGGAGTTGGATTCATGTGAGAAATTATATGAAAATCAATGATAAATATAAATTATAAATACCTTGATTAAGTTATTAAGAAACATTGTCAAGCTCATAAGGACATAGTATAGGCCTATTATATGGAATATGACTATGTGAAGTCAAAAAAGAATTATTTTAGGTCCAAACATGATAGAAGAAGGGTGAGAGATGGTTAAAAATAAATTAAGAAGAATAATGGGAGATAAATGATTGCGAAATTTATATTTAAAACTTCCATTTCCCATGAAATCATCTCCAACAAGCATGATACAGAGTCAAATGTACACAAAGTCAACACATAAGAATCAATTTTGAGGTTTTTTGGCATCTATATATGGAGTCAAGACTTGAAATTTGGTACACATGGTAATAATGACTTGGGTAATCTTATATATAATTATAAATACCATTTCAAAAGTGTAAGTTCCCAATATTTTGACATAATCCCCTACTTGTCTAAAAGTAATCACTATTAGAGAAAGAGGAGGTTCTAGTAGGTTTTGAGGTGTATCAAAGGCTTATAAGCTCATTAAAGTGTTTAAAAAGCATCAATGTATGTAATTGAATATTCATAAAACCTTTTAATATTTTTCAAACTCTAATTCATATGTAAACCATGTCTTTGAGGGCTAAATGAAACAAGTCGACCTATAACACCAAAAGGCATTTTTAACTTATCAAACAAGATGATACCTACATAATTATTTAATGAAAAGGTATAGGTGCAATGATGATTAATTAAATTAGGTATAAATAATGGATGAGTTAGATTCAATCAAAGGAGAAAATTTTAGTTTTACAGTACTATACACCCATTCAAGCCACCTGATCAAATGCTCATATCTTTAATCACGTAAAGAGTTTAGCCAAGAATTATTATCATGATTTGATAAACCATATAAAATTATAATATATGAACAATTGAGGTTGGTTGAAGTTATATGATTTATGAACAATCATTAAGAGTGTAAGTATTCTAGAATGTAAGGAAAACACTACAAGAAAATTTCTTCAATGGCTATATTCTCATACCTTTTGCATGGGAACCTAATATTTGTAGGGATGTTAAGAAAGTATCTAGACTACACATTAATGGAAATAAATTTGGATTTTGAGGACTATACCTTATGAATAAATATTAATAATATTTAGTTCCAAAACCCTCCCAAACCCTCATAGTGACCAATTTTGAGAAAATTTGATTTTATTTCCATCAAAACATCATGGATCAACATGAAAAATATTAAAACATAAATTAAACTTAGAGAGGGTCCCATAAATGCTAATTTATTATACAAAATTAGATGGATCATGTAATAAATCAAGTTTTTGGAGAAAAAAGAGCAAAAATGAGGTAAAATGAAGTTTACATGAAATCAAATTCAAGGATATTTAATCCTAGGACTTTTTATTCATCCTTAAAACATAAGTTTTTTAAAAATATTCCTAAAAATTCCCCTACCAACTCTTTCATCAATGAAGCAGAATAGACCTAGTCAACCATGGTGATTGAGTTGTAAGAGTTGTTCATCAAAACACCTATCTCATGGTTTGAGGAGTTGTTATAGGTATAAAACTCAATTTTTTTGTACCTTTCATGGTTTTATTATAGGTTATAATGGATTTGAGATGTAAAGAGTAGGATACTAGGCCTAATTGGCCTAGTAGGCCTATTTAAACAATCAATCAAAGTAAAATTAGGGTTGAAGGACTAATCAAGTAGTTAATGTTGAGTTTCAATGCCACTTATATATTTTTCAAGTGAAGATTATATGATAGATTCAATCTTAAATTTCCATTCCATGCAAGAGGAGCTCAAGTAGAGTTAACTCATCCTTAAGAACCAATCATCACTTCAGTTGACTTGTTGACTATCTTCATGCACATTTCATGGAATTCATGTAAAAGAGGACATTTACATGTTTCAACTCACTTCAAGTGGATATAATCATAAAATATTGGTGTATAAAACATGCAAGGAAGTTTCAACAATAAGTTAAAGGCCCCCCCACCTTCATTTCAATGTAAAGTGATCTTCAAGAAAGATTTAGGAGATAAAGAAGATAAATTTAAGACTATTTTATAATTGTAAATGAATTTTATCTTGAGTTAACTCCAATTGACTCATCCTTCTTTCCATTATGCCACATTGGCTAGACCTTTTCAAAATTTACTATATACATAGGATTTTAAGCCATTTTTCAATATCCCTCTCTTGGGCATGACTAGACTCTACCAAGATTAAACTTTATAAAATTTTGAGGTAATAAAATTACTACTTTTAGATTTCCATATTTTGGTATAGTGTGTTTATGATTAGTTGATTTGAACATGTGGTAATATTTTCTCCCTTGTCAAGTCCTAACCTTGCATAGATACTAGTACGTTAACTTATGTAGGTCATGTTCAATGTTTGATGTCAATTGACTAGGCTAACAATGTATATAATTGACTAGTTAATGCCTTGAATTAGGCCTATTCCATCATTTCACTCATGCTTTAATCATATAATGAAACTCTCTATGAAATACTGATGTATAGGAGTCATTTGGAGTTGTAGATTTAGTTATTTGCTTATCTAATTGGTGTTTTAGGAGTTTAAATAGAGTGCATGAACCAAAATATAGGTGTATCACTATCATTATCTCAAATTTCCCTTTTAGTTATCTTTCAAACCTTTTTCATCCCAAAAAGTATAATATGTTTTAGTAATAATGAATAAAGTGATACATAAAAGGAGCTATCCTCATCAAAACTAGAGGTTTGGTATGAGTTAAAGTGTCCCACACCTCAAATCATTCCAATGTTAGTCTACGTGTGAAGGAGTTCAGAGCAATCTATCAACCTTCAAGCAAGGTGTTATCTCGGCTGCTAATAGTTTTGACACACCTGATGAGACACAAATTCATCCATCGGAGTAAAAATTTGTAGCATATTCATCTTTATAAGTAGTTTTAGGTATTCCTATGGTCTTTATCTCAGAGGTAAAGGCAAATTTTATTCAAAATTTAGTTTTTTTCATGTGTTTTCTAGGCTATGGCATCCCATAGAAAAGAATTGTATCATTTTATTCCTTATCAATAGTTCTAATATGATTCTCACAACCCATATCATCCCTACCATGATTCATATCAGTCATATGATGAGTATAACCAAACATATATAGATGATTATTAAAAATATGATGACTCATACCAATCCTATAATATCCCTCATGAAATTTTTTATCTTCTTGATCATCCCAATCAAGTACCAAAGTAATCCATCTCAAGATTCAAACAAACTCTATTTGGTTATGAGAAGCAAATGATAGTCATAGATACTCAAAATAGATATGGATAGGAGATCTCCAAGCATGAAATTAAGAACATGAGAGAAAATTTGAACTAGGCTAAAGAGGCATGTCCATATTTCATAAGGCAAGTTCACTCAAAGTTTAGTGTTGATATTCTAGACATAGGTGGTCTAATTGTAGGTAGTGAAGAGATGTTGGTGGTTTATGAGAAATAAAATGGTCATCACAATTAACATTATATTTCCATATAGCTACCCTTTTCCCTTCATGATCAACAAATTAATTTTTATCATAGTGCTCAGGATTCCTCACAGATATTACCTAGCTTTCCTAATTGGAAGTCTATCCAAGAGAGGCCTCAAAAGGTTGAAGTATGTTTTGTAGAGTATATGTTTTAGGTTGCATAATATATAATACAAGAAAATTCATCTTCAATTTTTTAGGGAGAGATATCTAGTGATTTAATTCATGATTTTGAGGCTCATATAGACAAAACAAGTTGAGTTTGATAATCAACATCTCTAGTATTTAATGGTAGCTACAAAGGCAACACATCAACAAATTACTTGTTGCACACCCATGGTTTCAATAAGTACAAAGGAAGAAGCTCCTAAACCAAGTTTATGACTTAGAATTAGTTATGATAGTCCATTGAGAAATAAGAACATTTAAGCATGATTAAAGATACTAAAGTCAAGATCAAGCAAGAAATCATTTGGTTTCCACTCTTTTCTCCTCAAAATCCCAAGTCCTTTCCTTCATGGAAGGATATCCAAGAAATAGTGCAGCAAAGAGATGAGGTGAATGTGATCCAAGAATTAAATCTCCATGAGTAAAATTAGGCATTTATGGTAACATATTTGGACCTTTATCATCTTCTTCAGCATTTCCAAGTGCCTATTATGCCTATTCTTGAAAAAGAGCCTCTCCTTTGTGAGGAATCTGAAGAATATAAAGCTAAGGTATATGAATATGAAATATTATTGCATGAACATTAATATATCATCAACATTGACACACTCAGTGTCAAAGAAAGGGTTTATCCAATATCATAAGATGTATAAGAAGATAAAGTCAAAGAATTCATTATTGAGATAAAAGATCAACTAAAAGTAGATGATGATATTCAAGAATAAGACACTCTAATTTCACAAGTTGAATATGTTTTCCATGATATCATTGATCACACAATAACTAACATCCATTATGAAGAAAAAAATATTTTATAAGTGACAAAATATAAGTACCAATCAATAAAATAAGATGAAGAACAAGTTGATTTTAAGAGCATGTCAAGTCATCATCCTGATGTTAACTATGAAACAATTTTGATTGATCAATCTGAGATACCAAAAGATGATTTTTAGCCTTATGATCATCGTGAAGAAACTCTAATTGTACTTTAGCTTCATGAGAACAAATCACTATACTTATTTGACATATTTCATTCAGGTTATTCTTTACTTGAATGTGGTTTATTATAGGTTGAGAGAAGTTCTTTCATCAAGAAATAAGTAGTTATTTTCTTAGGAGATGACATGTTTGAGTATTTCATGCATGGTTATAAAATTATCCTCTCATCTTTAGATGGTTTTCTATCCTTGGAAGCTAAGTATGAACTCAAATGGCCTTAAGAAGTCACAAGATCATATCCATCTCTCTTAGAGGTTAGCCTTGTAGATATAAAAAAAGGGACACATTAAGTTTTTCTAAATGATCATGATCAATATTTAATTAATGAAGAATAATTTAAGATGTTCTTACAAAGTACATGCATTTGGGAGGAGTATGATTAGGTCCTAGACTCATGTCTACAACTCATGGATCTAAAATTGGTAGTAAAAGAACTAGTTATTTCATTAAGAAGACATGAATATACAAGTGATCTTCATTGAAAAAGAGAGATATCGAGAGGTGGGAAACATGATTTAAAGTTCCATTGTGTAAAAAATATCTTTCAATTTTATCTCGGAGGAAAGATTTTCATTTCAAGTTAGTTATTTTAGGTTGTCTTGTTTCAATAAGTAAATAACACAAGCAGTAGTATGCTTATCTTGTATTGTATTTGTCATGTTTTTATACTTACTTATGTTAGTTGTCATTAATTTCTAGTTTAATTATTGTTTCCTTTCAACCTTGTTGTAGTCACAGTCAAAAGAGGTGTCACAAATCCCAAAAGAGTTTATCTGACATCTAGAGAATCATCAAGACAAGTTGTTATCCTTTAGATTATCATTATCATATCAAATCCAATAGTTATTTTTACCAAAAGTTTGGTTAAAACCTAAGAGTCACTATAAATATTTGTAATTTTGCCTATCAAGGCCAAATACCAACCTCTATAATCTAAAACATTTTAGGATTTTGTCAATAGCCTCTGTAAGATGGTTAAATATGTGATTTTTAGTTTAAAACGTCAAGTCTTGGTCATTTAATTTTTAAAATAAAGTCAAAAATGTCATTAAAATTTCCAATATTCTTTAAATTATATTAAAATATATTAATTTTACCTTAGTCTAAAGTTTCAAACTCTAAAAAGGTGATTTCATGTGTTTCTAAGTCAAAAAGGCCCTTTCCTAACTCCCACATGCTAATTTTGGCCCTATAAAGCATTAAAAAGGTTCATTTTTGAATTTATGCATGATAAAAATACTCTTAGACTTATCATTCATGCATTTAAGTGGTGTTAGAGGCTTGAATTATCTTTAAAAGCCAAAAATAAGCTATTTTCATTCATTTTGCAAAGAGAAATACAAAAGAGTATGGAATTCCATACACTTAAAGCATGAAATAAGAGGAGGAGGACATGAAAAATATTCTAAAAGAGTTTCATATAAATTGGAGGCCATATAGGCTCAAAACCAATCTACTATAGTCACCTTCCTCTTTTGCACATAAAGACTTCCTTGTAGGTTTGATGATGGTACAGATTGGAGAGAGAAGGTATATGTCTAAACTTTTGGGAAAATAAAGTAGACTAAGAGGGATTCTTGATGGAGTAAGTGGTTCTATAATTGGTATCCTCTCCCTCATGAATCATCCATTTGAAGTTGAGCAAAATTTTATAGTTTTAAACCCATGAGGGCAACTAGTTTTCTTCAATTTATCTTCACCAAGGCAACAATTATAGAAAATTAAAGTTTTTAGGCATTATTTGGAACCTAATACACCTTTACATGGCCTCATTAAGTCCTTATTCACACATTTAAAGATAAAAAAATATCATAAAGATAATCACTGTAATCTATAGTTGGGAATGCTTTTAAAGAGGAATTATACAATCTATAAGAGAGAGTTTTCAAGATTCCTTGGTTTTCTCCATGACATGGATTTCCTTCATGTTATCAAGATTTTCAAGCATGTTTTTTAAATAAGTCTCTAAGGATTCATGTCTTAGACAATATTTATGCTCTCAAAGCATCTCAAAAGGTTAGTTTAGCATACTTTAAGGAAGATTTGCATATTTTAAGGTTTTTTGTAGAAACCTATATTTCATTTTCAGCCTATTATCCTTATCAAAAGGCATCCAAAATGATATGGTGTGAGGATATTGTGTTTATGTTTGAATATAACTCCTCATATTGGTATTGAAATTATCATTCATACTCCTTTCCACCTCCATATTACTCACCCCCATGTCACTATCATATCATTATTTTCTCACTATGTTTTATGATTCTTTCACCCTCCATCCATGTGTTTCCACTATCTTTTATCACCTCACCACCCTTCCACCATTCTCCATTCCATGTTTCATTACTTTAGATATTTAATGATTGATAAGAGACCACCAAAAACATGAAAAAGAGGACATAGGCAAATAAAAGCATCAAAATTTAGTCAAGATGAAACCTATAGTAGTTCAACATAGTCAAGTGTTGGCCATAAAAGTACAGTGAATAGTCAAGGTGAGAGAGACGTTTTTCAAGATCTAGGCAAATAAATATATCAATATCATGAATTATTAAGGAATGGAAGTCATATTAAGTATGAATAAAGATAATGCATAAGGCCAAGAGACCCTACCTACAATCCCAAGAAGGTAAGGTATAAAGAATAAAATATTATCAAGCCTTGTTTCAAGATAAGGTTGTGTTGAAATCACTAAGGGAAGGATTGATGATGAAGGAAATTGAACATAGCTTGCCAGGATGAAATCAAAGGAATACATGTTGAATTTTTTTTTTGACCTTCCTAATGTCCAAAACCCCTACCTTAATCCATAAAACACAATCAAACATATTCTAAGAGAGAAAGGGCATTGTCCTTGAGATTCTTGGTTATGACATGAGGGATGGGTAAAGTTAAGAAGGCAAGGGAGGTTTAAAATCCAAATAATATCTCATTCTTAGTCATAAAACACTTGAGAGACACTTATATGATCTCAACCAAGCTTCCTAAAATCATCTATAGGCCTTTTTTGAGGATAATATATTTAGGTTCTATATGCCTCTAGGACTTGTGGAGATTGATAACCCAAATACGTGAATAGACATTGTGATGAGTGACCTGAACTCAAAAATAAAAAGGGAGATATTTAGTTCGTCAAAGTATATGGCTAAAGAAAAAAAATGCACCTACAGGTTGCTCTTAAGGTCATAATTGAACATAGAGATATGGTTTTTGAATAACATTAAGAACCTTTAGGACTAAAAGGAGGAAATGAATGACACCAAATGATTTGTACATCAAGAAGAAGATAAAAGGATCCCTATAATGCCTTAAAAAGACACCTACAACCATATTCAAAGTAGCCACACCTTCAAAATTATAAGGATAAATGATAATAGTGATTCAAAGTGATGTTGATGATTTCAAGAATGTGTTATGAGTTCCAATGTTGATTAGGATCAACATAAGGATTAATAAGGTAAAGAGGTGAGTATATAAGCAATGACTCAATCAAATTCATCCCTAAAAGGCACTTACAACCAAGTCAACAAGGTAGAAAAAGACTACAGAGAAATCTTCAAGGTTTAAGACCTTTTCCAAGAGGTTATTAAAGTTACTAAGGAGATAAATATATAAAGAAAGTATTTAAAAATCCTTGTGTATGGTCAAGTCTATTGAAGCATCTGAAACCATCAAGCATTGTTCCTTTTCTTTACAAGGACATACAAGCATAAGAAAATTCAAGTATAGTCAAGAACCTAATAGAAAGTCTATGATCAAAAGAAGGGATAGTAACATAGAAGAGGTTTGATTATTCAAAAGATGTATCAAGAGAACAAGAGTTATGAGTCATATAAGATCATTTTAAGAGATATATATAACACATGATTTAGTAATCACTTTCAAGGATGCATCTACAGCCAAAGGAAAATAAAATATTCTCCTAACAATTACATGAAGAGATGAGAAAGCATAGTGGTATTTGAAGGAAGTTCATACTTAATATATTCTAAAATTATTTCAAAGAGATATGTGTTCATCAATGATTATGAAAGAGGTCAAGGACTCAAAATATTACCTTGCAATCAGTATACAACCCTAAGGATACCTACAACTATGATTAAATCACATTCATACTTCCAAGTTAGCAAGGATGATGTGAAACATAGTGGTATAGGTCTCTGAGGAAGTCATGTGATAAAGTAAATTTCATGGTATTTCAAGTATGATTATATAATATCATGATAAAGGGTGATCCAAATAGGAGTATAGTCATTAAAATATTTCAAACCATGTAGTCATGATAATACAATCATCCTCCAAGATTAGTTCATGTAACCTGAGTGTTATAGGTATATATGGTAGATATATATTGACAATAAGATGTAAATTTAGTGATGATTCAAACATTAAGAGGTTATGGATCTCCAAGTATTATCTGTAGTCAAATTAAACTATCAATACTTATAACCAATAGTAGCATTCCTCATACATTCATCTAGTTGCAAGCATAACTCAAGAGGTTTCGATACTAAGAAACATTTCCAAGCTCATAAGGACATATGATAGGCCTATTGTAAGGAATATGACTATGTGAAGTCAAGAAAGCATTGTTTTAGGTCAAAACATTATAGAAGAAGGGTGAGAGATGGTTTAAAAAAAATTAAGAGGACTGATGGGAGATAAATTAGTGTGAAATTTATCTTTAAATATTCCATTTCCCATGAAATAATATCCAACAAGCATGATACATAGTTAAATGTATACACATTCAATGCATAAGAGGCATTTTTGAGAGAGTTTTAAGGTTATTTAGCATCTATATGTGGAATCAAGACTTGAAATTTTTTACACATGTTAATAATAAATTGATGAATATTATATATCATTATTAATACCATTTCATAATTGGAAGTTACCACTATTTTGGCACAGCCCCTACTTGTCTAAAAATAGTCATCATTGGAGTAAGAGGAGGTTCTAGTAGGTTTCAAGGTGTAATAGAGGATTATAAGATCATTAAAGTATTTGAAAATAATTAATAGTTGTTATTACATCTTACTAATACCTTTAAAGAGTATTTAAAATCCAATTCATAGGCAAACCATGCCCTTGAAGGCTAAATCATGCAAGCAAGCCTATAACATCAAAAGGCATTTTTTGACCTATCAAGAAAGATGAAAAATAAAAAATGATTTGATGACATGGTATAGTTCCCAAGATTATTATTTAAGTTAGGGACATTCAATGGAGGATTTAGTTTAAATCTAAGGAGGAAATTTGAGTTTTGTAGTACCAGACACCCATTCAAGCCACCTGATCAAATGCTCATATCTTTCACCACATGAATAGTTTGTCTAAATGATATTATAATGATTTTATAAACCCTATGAAATTATAATTAAATAAAAATATAGGTTTATTTAGGGTATATCATTTATGAGCAATTGTTAAGAGCGTAAGTAGTCTAAAATGTAAGCAAAACCTTACAGGCAAATTTCTTCACATGGATATCTTCCCATAAATTTAACATGGGAACCCAATATTTTTAGGTATGTTGATGGGGTATATATAATACACATTCATTGAAATAAATTTTTATTTGGATGATTGTATCTTATGAATCATCATTAAGAAGATCTAGCTCTGAAATCCCCCCAAACCCTCATAGTGACCAATTTTGAGAAAAGTTGATTTTATTTATATAAAAATATCATGGATAAATATAAAACCTATTAAATAATAAATTAAACTCAGATAGGGTCCCAAGAATGGTAATTTTTTATATGTAATTATACAAATTAGGCCAAAAATTAGGGTTTTTTGAGAAAAATGAGGTATATGATAGTTTACATGAAATAAAATTCATGGAGATTGAAGATTGAGACTTATTACTCATCCTCAAATTATTATTTTTTTATAAATACTCTTATAAATTCCCTTACTAACTCCTTCAAGACAACCAATCTATAGGAAAATGAAGTAGAGTAGACTTAGTCAACCATGGTGACTGAATTACAAGAGTTCATCATCAAGAAAACCTATCTCATTGTGTGAGGAGTTGTTATAGGTTTAACACTAATTGTTTTTTTGTTTCATGGTTTTATTATATAGTATAATGGATTTTAAATCCAAATAATAGGCTACTAGGCCTAATTAGCCTAGTAGGCCTATTTGAACAATCAATCAAAGTGAAATTGGCATTAAAGGACTAATCAAGGAGTTAATGTTGAGTTTAAACACCACTTATCCATTGTTAAAGTTAATATTCCATGTTATATTCAATCTTAAATTTCCATCTCATGCAAGAGGAGCTCATGTAGAGTTAACTAGTCCTTAAGAACTAATCATCACTTTAGCTGACTAGTTGACTATCTTCATGCACCTTTCATGGAATTCATGCAAAGGAGGACATTCACATGTTTAAAATCACTTAAAGTGGAGTTAATCATCAAATATTATCATATAAATCATGAAAAAATCTTCAACAACAAGCAAAAGGTCCCACCACCTTCATTTCAATGCAAAGTGAGCTTCATACAAGATCTTTGAGATAAAGAAGATATATTGAAGACTATTGTATAACTGTAAAATTATTTTGTCTTAAGTAAAATGCAATTTATTTATCCTTCTCATGTATATTCCACATTGGCTAGATATTTTTAAAAATTTCTATATATGTAGGCTTTTAAGACATTTTTCAATATCCCTCTCTTGGACATGACTAGACTCTACGAAGATTGAGCTTTGTAACCTTCTAAGATAATAAAATGAATATTTTCATAGTTATATATTTTGGTATAGTGTGTTTATGATTAGTTGATTTGAACATGTGTTAGTATTTTATTCCTTTTCAGGTCTTGATCTCACATAGCTACTAGTATGCTAACTTATGCATGTCATGTTCATAATTCGATGTCATTTGATTGAGCTAATTGTGGATATAATATACTAGTTAGTGACTTGAATCAGGCCTATTCCACCATTTCAATCATGCTTTAATCATCTAATGAAACCTATATATGAAATTATTATGAATAAGAGTCATTTTGAGTTATATATTTAGTTATTTTCATGTCTTATCAATGTTTTGGGAGTTTCAATAGAGTGGATGAACCAAAAATATAGGTATATCACCATCAATATCTTAGATTTCTATTTCAATTATCCTTCTAACCCTTTTAATTTGAAAACTTATAGTAGGTTTTATTAATACTGAGCAAAGTGATACATTACACAAGATAGCCTCATTAAAACTAGAGGTTTATTCTATGTTTAGGTGTCTCACACCTCAGATCATTCTAATGTTAGTCTAGGGGTGAAGGAGTTTTAGAGCAATCTGTTAGTCTTAATGTAGGGTGTTATATGGGTTGCTAACACTATGTATGCAAATATGAAACTAAAAAATAAGAACATGACAAAATAATATATATAATCACATGTATTTGGGAAAGACCTACACAAACATAATAGAGTCATTTTGGAGTGATTGTGTGTTAAACCTATGCATTGACTGTTAGAATTATACCAAATGGCTAGATACAATAATTCAAAAATGTAAATATATAATATGATGAAAAAATTAAAATGTCAAAGAAAATATACAAGTTTTTTATTCATGTTGGGTTCACCAGAATGTATACAAATTAAAATGCAACTAATTTATTAATTAGTCCTATCTCGGAGAAGATAAATCCTACTTACACTTTTGATTGTTGATACATTATATATTTGAAGTCATGACCAAGATGGATCCATTAGACCTAAACAAGGGATATAGTGGCCAAAATTTACTTAAATATATAAAATCTACCTATATGGATCAAGTCACTCTCCTAGACCATTCAATGACCTTTTACCTCCATGACTAGTCTATTTCTAGTTCTGACTTGATGATGTAGTGTAGTATTCTAGAAGGTCTTGATATGGTATGAAGAGCTATATAGAGTCCTTGTGAAATTAATGATCTAATGGTGGAAAGATAAAAAAACCTCATGACCCTACCTCATGTCCCTTTCAAGATTTTGAAACACTTTAAGCAATTTCTAAGGCGAATTTGGAGATTTTAAGGAAAAGGCCTAACAATAGGTCTTGAACTACAAGTGAAGGATCTAACTAGTTTCTAAGGTGTTTAAGAATTTATGGGCATGAAGGATGTTTTAAAAAGGTTTAATATATTATAATGGGTTATAAACAAGGTCTAACAAATCTAATTTTCCCAAAAGACCCTCAAAAGTGCATTAGATGACTTAAAGGTCTTCTAAATAGAAATTTCAAGTGAAAAAGTGAATTTTTAGAGAAATAAAATTAGTTTTTACTTAATTACACCGAATTATGTTTTTTTAAAATATTTATACATGTTTAAGTCCATTTCAAGTCATTTGGAGTGGAGGAGAGAAGTTTTGGAGCAAAAAGATGCATTTTTAGCCTTTTTCAAGCTTTGGTTAAATAGATTTTTAAAGGTTTTGATTAATTCAAGATCTTAAATATAATATTAAATAATCCATGGTGTCCCTATTATCATATTTTATGACTATAAAATAATATAAAATTAGAAGAATCATCATAGGTAAGGAAAACCTATTAGCTGCAAACTCGGCATGAAATAGGTTTTCTACGATTAATGGAGGTCCAAGCACTTCAGAAGGTTTATAGAAGGAAGGAAAGGTATTTTACATAACAAAAAATATTTATCAAGTTTTTTATTTCATATAAAGTCTTATATTTCTTCATTCTAAGGAAAAACCACTTTGGATAGTCTTGGACAACTCTAGGAGAGCCTTAGGTTTTCACTCGGTACAATCAAGAGAAAGAGAGTTGGTCAAGAATATTTTTGGTAGTGATAGGTAACCTAGTGGCCTTACAATTTTTTGTATTGGTTATCTAGTTCATCTCCCTATATTTATGAACAATCACTAATAATGCATGGGTGTTTAGATGGCCTACTCATCTAGATAGGGTCCATGTTTTCTTTTGTTTCTTAGCTTTAGAATTAAATTAGGAGTGATGGTTTTATTGGAGTCATTATAGGGTAAAATATGACCTTTTCATATTATTTTCATTAGGTAAATCCTTCCAGGGAGGTACCTATGGAATAAAACATGTTTCCTATGTTGTCCTTGTGAACAGTCTATATTGGTGTTTTAGAGTAGGTCTTGGGTTATCAAAAAAGTGAATTCATATTTAGGGATTATCAGCTAAATGTTTAATTCACTCCATTATTCATAATCCAAGAAAATATTCATAAGCCTCCAACTTGAACAAAATTTCCTTTGAGATGTTTCTGCTGAGTTATTCTCTTTAATAAGATATAGCTTAGTTAATGAGTTTTACATTTTGAATGGTTTCTATGATGTCATCATGATATTAAAAAATCATAAGTTCCCAAATAATTCTAATTTAGTGTTATAATTCAGTCAAAATGAGGTTCAAGAATCCCTATTCTCTAAAGGTGCCAAAAAACACTTTTAGGTCTAGTAATGTACCTTCATCTCCAAATCTTGGTGAACAAGTCTAACCTATAGGATATGATCATGAGACTAGTAATGAGCATGTGTGAACATTTATATCACTAACCTTAACTATACACATCATCATATCATTAAGATTCATATATAGAGAGATCAAGTAAACACCTTCATGAAAGCTTTGGTAAGTGTTAAGGTCAAATGACCAGCTATAACAAACTAGGGTATTATTAGAGATCTAAAAGTGAAATCATTTATTTAGTGAGAAAACTCAAGGTTTTTTGAAAAAAAACATATGGAATATCAATCAATTTTAATAAGCTCATTAAAGTGGTTTGTAGGTCAAGTAATGCCAAATGATATAGATAAATCTCCACCTACAATAGTCACATGGAGTAAATGTCACAAGAATTTTTTATGGGGTTTTAGGGTCCAAGTCAAGTGTTAAATAAAACAAAGTGTTTTCACATAAAAAAATCCAATATAACATTGAAACCCTATCAATTTATAATCATGAAGAGTTATTTTTGATGGAGAAACAACATTGCAATTTTCCTTATTTGAAGATGTTAGTGTATTCTTGTGTTATTTAAGGTAAGAGGTCATCCTTGTTCTCATTATTATTCAGACATTACTTAGGAAAATTTAATGTTTCCATAAGATAAATTTGAACATGGAGGATAAATCAATTTCATAAAAAAAATAAACTCTCTTCAGACCAACAACTATGAGCCATCAATCTGTACAATAATCAAACCATGTTCTCATATAGACATGTGTTGAAGGAGTGCACTAAGGTGCCAATGTACCAAAATAGGAAATTTAATATGGATAAAAATAAATTTTTAGAGATAAATATATGAAATTTTATCCTAAATAATAATTTCAACATCTAAAAGAGCCTTTTAGTGTTGACATGTCACTTACAACCAATGTTGGCAGAGATCAAGTTAGCATGAAGAAAGAGAAATGGTGTGACGACAAGGTGTATAAGATTGAAAAGTGTATAAGAAATGATAATGATAATATGTAATTATTATATAACATAAAAATTTAGTTTTCATCAATCTCATTCCATTATGACAAGGTGAAATAAGTTAAGCTCAATCATGAACCTAGGAAGCATAAAAAACTAGGCAACCAATTAGTTAGTTTTAGGGAAAATGAGCTTTGGGGAATCTATAGGTAAAATAAAGTAAATAAATTTGGTAAATTTGGTGGTAATTATTTTTTTATATATCCTTAAAAAGAATTTTAAACAATGAGTGTAATTATCCTCTATTTTGTCACATTCCTATGATTGTCCATTGATAGTCAACATGGAACTAGGCAAGCTTTTCAGAGAGATATAAGGTATGACAGATGGTTTAAACCTCTTGTGATGGTTTTTGAGTAATATAATGGGTATTTTAATTACTAAAACACCTATTTATATTGATATATTTAAAAATTTCAAGGCAAATTGAGGAAAATTGCAAGTTGCCAAAATTTAGGATTTTGGCATACAAATGCAAACAATCAAAAAAAGCATTTTTGAGGAATTTTAAGGGTTGGATGATGAAATAAAATGATTTTAAAAGTTTTAAATGTATTTATATGTTATAATTAAAAAATAATTAGGAATTTATACCTAATAAATCTCAAGATACACTTTTTTCTCTCTTCCTAGGTTTATTGATTCTCATTTTTTGTGTGTGTAGTAGGCCTAAATTATTGATTCTAAATGTTTTTCTTGATTTATAATGGAGAATAATGATTTTAATACTTATGGTTATCCTTAAAATTAATAAATAAAAATAAATTATGTCTTGATACCTCATAAAACTCAATAAATGGAAAACTTTAGACCTACACATGCCTAGAAAGCGAACAATGCAAGTTGAGGCAACCCCAAAAGATGCATTATTTGAGTTATACACAATGAAAATGAATTTAAATTTGCCATTGAGGTATATTTTTCTATAATAAATTTTTTATAAGTGGTTTAATTCCCATACTATAATTAATGAGAGAGAAAAGGTAATATTATAGGTTTGTTAAACAAGCATCATAAGCTAAGGAGTGGGATGAGCAATGAATGAAGTCTTTTCAAGGTGACAAAAGATTGGAATGAGTTTATGAACATCATGGAGGTCATTGAAATGAATAATTATACTTTAATGATATATATATTTTACCATATCAAGGTATAAATCTATCTCATCTGTAAAATCATAATAAACAAACTTTATTATAACCAAACTAAGGAAGTGGTGGAAAATGGCTTTAAGTCCTCACGAAGGTGGATAGACTCTTCAAACAAGTAAGAAACCCTCAAAAAAGGGATACAAGAGCTTGGTTGATATAAGTAGGGTGAAGAGTGAAAATTCATCATGGAATGAGATTTAAAGTATTAAAGGGGTTTGAAAAAATCTAATATGATCATGAAATATCATCCAAGTTGTTATATTTTCCTCATGAAACCTATAACGAGATTTGGTATGTTGAATTAGGAAAATAGCTTGTGTAGAGTGGCTAGTGAAAAAGCAAATCCAAAGGAATAGACTATAGGTTGAGATGCTATAAATAGGGGTAATGAATTATATTATTAAATTCTAAATTCATTGAAACAAGGTTCAATAACATATAATAAACCATATCATTGGCATGAATGCTATATAACCTAGTAAACAAGTTAAAGATATCAATGGTAAGTTAATCCTTGAGAATAGGATAGGTTAGACAGTAATTAATAATGAATTATATAGGATTCCTAATATGGTGGTTATATTTTAAATATGGACCATATCCCACTCACCCCACACCTCTACATAGTTTATTATCTCATAGAAGTCTAGTTTAAGTTCATCTACAATCATCTTGATGATGTGGAATGAGAAGTTGTGTGGGATAGTGGTGGGAGTTTAGGGGTATAAAAGGGATATATATTCCCATAAGGGATGATTTTATTAAAACATTTTCAATATTTATATTAAACTTTGAATTTTAAATAATATTATAAGAATAAATTTACCTCATGATCTCCACCTATAGCCTTCTCAAAAGGACACAGTCCTATCTCTAATCATGAAGGGTGAGAGCAATTGGTATATGATGATTTTAATTTCAAAATGAATTATTCATGGGAATATGGAGGTATTAAATCATTAGGATAATTTATACAATAACTTCCATACCTACAATCATCACCTAAAACACTATTGGCAAGGGCAACCACCTTGGACAAAGTGAAAAGACATGATGTGTTGATGGAACAAAAAAGATTGAGAAGTAACCAATGAGGGTAAAGGATTAAATCATAGTAATAATTATTTTTATGTCATAATAAATCCTTATTAAACATTATTACACACAAATACATACCCAAATAACATTAAAACATAGTCATGAAGCACACTCAGTCAATACTTGGTCAATGTTGGAAGCCTATCTTGGAGGAAATAGTGACTTTGGAGCCCCTACAGGTGGAATTAGCCTCTAAAAAATTGTAAAAATGGTCCTTATTAATTTAAAAACCCTAAAATGTCATATTAAAGGTCATAAAATATGTGTATATGATCATTATTTTAACCTAGTCGCCCACATGTCTACTAGTAATCATGAATAAGACAAATGAGCTTTTGAAGAACAAAGAAGAACAACAGAGGGTTTGGACTTCATAGGGAGGTTATGAGATATGTTATTATGATTTAGATTTATAAATATTATATTTTGAGTATTTATAATTCAAATTTTCAATAAAAAGTCCCTTGGAGGCAAGTTCAAGAAAGAAAACCATAGGAGCTAGCCTACTAGTAAATTTTGGGAAATCCAACTACAGGGTACAATATGCATGATATTAGCATGAAAATTTGTGGATAATATCATCATTATTTACTATAAATACCTATAATATTGGTTAATTAAATATAATAAGTTAATTATTTAATATTTTTTCACAACCAACCCCCTATTTGTTGATGGTCAAATAACACATGCAACTTAAGCTAATTTTGAAGAAAATCCATCTACAGATCTCAATATGTGATCCAGGTATGAAATTTGGTGGAGATATTTTTAATAAGTCCTTATAAATATATAAAATATTTTATAGTACTAATATTTTAAGTATCCCATATTTTATGAGAGTCACCCACATGTTTATAGGTAGTCACCATTAGATTTAGGAGACATTTTTGAAGTCTACAAGTGGTGGATGGTTTTAAAATATCATGGGAGGGTTTCTAAATATTAATAATATGATTATTATTATATATACACCTATTTATAGGTTATAATACTCTATTTTAAATTCAAACCATGCCCTTGAGGGCTAAAACAAGCATGTAGGCAATCATTCCCACAGGTAGTCCTAAAGACCATGAAGACAAAGTGAAAATTGAGCATAAAAAAGAGGTAAAAAGGGATGTAAATTAATGTAAAACCATTATATTAAACATAATATCTTATTATAGGTTCCTCAATCCCTAAATCTTAGTTTTATTCCTAGAAGATAGTCTTAAGGCCTAGAGGTTTATATCACGTCAAGGCACATTCAGACCCTATCAGTACAATATGAATTAATTAAGAGGTGTAACGAGATGGTATAGGTCTCATAAATGTTTTTAAAGTAAATTAATATAATACAAAATTTTAATTTGTTCCTCAAAGATAAATTCAAACTTTTCAAGTTTACGGCACCCAATTCAAGCCCCTCTTCAGATGCTCATATCTTTCACTACATAGGGATTTGGGAAAAATGATTTTAGTATGTTTTGATTACCCATATTTAATTGAAATTAATTATGGACTGAGGTTTATTGAGGGATTAAAGTTTATGAAAAATCATTAAGACTTTAGGCCTAGAATGCATGTAGAACCCCATAAGCAAATTTTTTACATAACTATCTTTGAAAACATTTCTCATGGGAACCCAATAATTTTAGGGAATTTGAGGGGGTATATAGGATAAATATTCATTTAAATAAGTTATATAATGGAGGTCTATATTTTTTGAATGATCATCAAGAAAGTATGTCTGTTTGAGCTGACAAAAGAGAAATTTTGACCATTTTTTGGGTTTTAAACTCATATGTCAATGAAATAACCAAAAAACACTTGGATACCACCTAAAACATATACAGTAATATCTAAAGATCATTTATAACATATTTTTCAAAAGAAGTTGGCACATGTGGGTTCTGAAGATTCCTAAAGTGGACAAAAAATACCTATTTTTATAGGTCACCAAAGTAATAAATGATATAAATATATGGAAGATGACTAATGTGACATGAATAACCATTATATAGAACTTGGATCTCTTTATAAGGGTTTCTAGAGTGCCTTGATGAGTTGAAAGCTCAAAAACCTATGTTTTTTAATATTTTATGAATGGTTGCAGGTTTAATGATGATTTAAACCATTGTTATAGGTCTTTAAGGTGCCCTAAATCTTCATTTTATCCCTCATATGAATGTTATGGATGTCTATAATCCTTATACAAGTCCAAAAGTGGTTCTCAGGGTGATAAATGGCCTTGGGATCAAGTTCCTACATTGTTAGTTGAAGGTGGCTCAAGATTAAAGACCTTCATCAATGGAATCTAAGAAAATTATAGGTTTCATGTAGTATTTTTTAGGTTAGGTGAAATTTTGAGTTGAGAACAAAATATATCACCAAAAATTAAACACCCTAACTTAATCTTCAAGGTCAGTTACAAGCATAAAGCTCCAAGATCACTAACCATGATGTCAAGTGACTTTTAGAAGACAAGTGGAAAGGGGCATAAAAGTGAAAATGGGAGAGTTTAGAGGTTAGAGGAGCAAATTGAAGCATTAAATTAGGTTTATCATCTTTGAAGACATTTCTCAAACATGGTGGAGTGTAATATAATATTCTTCAAATATTTTTGACTTCTAGTGACTCTTTAGGCCAATGAGAAGGATTGAAGACCCTTTTAGCCTTTGGAGGTTACTTTAATGAGAAAGGATTAATGATTAATTAATAAAAAAGTTGTTGAGACTCTATGGAAGGTGGTTTAGTGACATTTATTGAATTCTAAGAGCTTTTTTGTCCTCTCTCTTCCCTTTTCTCATGTAGTTCCCTTTTATTCCCCATTTTTAAGATATCCTCTCATTTAAAAAGGCAAAACCCTATCAAAATTTTATAAAATAGACTTTGAATTAATAAGACATCATTTTTTGTCTATCTCTTGCTTACATGTAGTGCTATAATTAGTTTATGTATCATTGATTTTTGTAAGGGTGTCTTCCCTTAGTAATTATACATCTTTCTTACCTTTTTATAGTATTCCACAATTGTTATAGGTCTCAAATTGTGAATTTCATTCTCTTCCATACTTAATATCTTACATAGTGGGCATAGTTTTGGAAATACTGATGTAAAATAACTAGTTGGAGGGATTATGTGAGTGAGGGTTGTTTTTGAACTACCTTAATTTTAATTTCATATAAATTGGATGTATTTAAGTTTAGTGCATCATCAAGTTTATGTTTTTAGTCATCCCTTGTAACCCTTATATCCATTTTCCAAGAATAATCAAAAGTCTAGATGAGATAACAAGAGGAACTAACCTTATCTAGAGGTTTAACCCCATCACAAGATACCCATAACTTGGGGGTGTTCCCATTTTATATCCAGGAGTGAGAGAGCCTAAATAATATATCACAAGGGTGAAATTATGTGCTAAAATGGGATCTCTTACCATAATTAGATCATTATAATGGTTTATAAAGTCTCTAGTTAAGCAACACCATGTAATAACTTTTTTTAGGTTCTATGTTTTCATATTCACAAAGTAAATGACAAGTATAGAAAATTTTAATATAGTGCTCAAAAACTTTTGTGGCACAAAAAGGATGTAAAAAACATAAAATGTAAACATGCATAGGAGATTATTAATTAAGCTATGTATAGGTAATACTCTACTTCATGGAGAGAGAAATATATTCAAAACCCATTACTTATGCTTCCTATATGTACTAAAATAGAGGACTAAAGTTAGAGATACTTACCTCAAAGATGAACCCACTCATACTCAATATCTTCCTTGGACAAAGGTGTTTCACAAAAGGTTATTATGTCTTGTAAGGATAAATAACAAAGGACAATACATATAATACTTTTACATAATACAATATTCTTCTCCTAGTATAAACCCTAAGCTATAAATCCTAAAGTAGAATGGTAGAAAAGAAGATTGTAAAGAAGTATAAATGAATAATTAACTCTATATATCCCTAAGAAAAGGTGAAAAGAATGTGTATATATAGTTGAATATAACCCTAAACCTTTCTAAGAGTTTTTTAAATAGGGTCATGCCAATCAATGCTATATTTATATTGATAAAAAAATTAGGTCTTAGTCTAGGTCAACTAGGGTTTGACCTAGACCCTTAATGTGTTTTATCAATTTGAATACATGGTCGATGGGGTTGATAGTGTAAATTAAACCATCAAAAAGGGTTTTAGGATTAATAATGGGATAATTAAGGTAGTAAATGGTTAGAAGAGTATTAAATAAAGGACATAAAGCTTAGGGAAGTGTATAGGAGAAGTTTACATTGATAGAAAGTGGTGGTATAGGGGACAAAAATCATGTGAAGCACTAATGTTATACCACCCCTTTCTCGAGACACCCTTCAAGGAATTCACTTAGAGAGATTGAGACTAGATAGGTTAAAACAAGAGAGAAAGCATCATTAATTGATAAAGTTTTAAAATATTATGTATATATAAACTTCACCATTTAGCAGAATGACCTCATTAATTACAAGTAAACTTCATTGCTCTATAAGAAATTAGAAACATAGTTTTGGAAAATTCATTGATTAATAGGGATACCTTGTTGATTATTGGAAGAGTTCATTGATTTTAAATTTTAAAAAAAAAATTAAATTAAATTTAATGTTTTCACTATTTGCTTTTCAATTTCACCAAAATGTAGGGTGAGTTCACTATTTCTATATAAATTTGTGAATGTGACTTCACATATTAGATCTTGAGTTCACCTAAATGCAAGTTGACTTCACTATTTTCTATGAAAATTCACCATTTCTTGTAAAACACATAGAGATCATAGAAATACTTAATATGAACTCTTAAATTACTTAAGTGACCTCACTAGTCTATAGGGTAACCTCACCGATACATAGTTTGACCTTGCCAATACGTATGGTGATTT
Organism: Torreya grandis; assembly: GCA_037957365.1. Classification (NCBI taxonomy): domain Eukaryota; kingdom Viridiplantae; phylum Streptophyta; class Pinopsida; order Cupressales; family Taxaceae; genus Torreya; species Torreya grandis. The sequence goes on along the minus strand of JARHVA010002816.1, from coordinate 300,662 downwards.
CACTATTTCATATAGTGACTTCACCATTTCATAAAAAACATAAATTATAAGAAAAATTAGATGAAACATGATAAAATCAACACCATAATCTTGATTTATGATCTGAATAGAACATTTAAAGTTGTCCAATTAAGATTTGTGAGATGTGGGGTCCCATGGGGCATCCCATTATGTAAAACAAGCTTAAAATATGGATTAGTTTATATGCTAGTATGAAAATAAAAATGAAATCATGAAACATAATAATTAAATCTTGCTCATATTATCACCAAATCTTTCATACTAGAGGAGGGTGTTCAAGCCTCCTCTATATTTTGGAAATATGTGAATAATTATAGGTATGTGGGTTTACCTATAGTAGAATTAGACCTTTAGGTTTAAGGGCTAGCTCCTTGAATATGCCTTGAAGTGCTTATCACCTAACTAAATATTTGTTTGAGAGGAAAGGTATATAATTTTTCATGAAAAAAACTAATCTAATGGGGTGATACACTAGAAATATTTAGGGAAAATAAGGATAGATGAATATCTCTTAACTATTCACTATACATCTATTCACACACTTTGACAAGATGATATAGGAAATCAAACTAGATTGAATTGATTATTATAAGGAAAATTACAATGTCAAATCTGGTAGGGATTCATCATACATGGCATGGTATTAGTATACAACAGCCAAAATGTCTACTACTATCATTAATATGATTGTCATTGATGTCAAAAGGGAGATTATTAGCATTATGGATGTCATTGATGCTCAGGGATAGATATGGTGATTAGAGGCTATAAAGGGGATCCTATCAAAGGTAAAATATGATTGGAGTGCTTGTGTGCATGATTTTACTTCATCTTGTTCTTCATATTGATCATCTTGACATTTTGGGTCTATGCAAATAAAATCTAAATAGGCAGTTTGCTAATGTCACCATTACCATGTGTGGATGAGTCTAGGGGAGTTAGTCATATGAATTTGATCACATTGGTCCCTAGTTGTTTTTTTCCATATTTTAACTCATTTATTTAAGTTTATTTAAAGATATATGGATACAAAGTTTACTACTTATAAAAAATCACTAAGTTTCTATAATTAGCCAAATTTGTAAAAGGGTTCAAGCAGAGCTAAATAAGCATATTGATGAGGTCATTATTTACACACATGGAAGTGTTAGAATAAAATGATCATGTTGGTTTATCCATATTTGTGCCTAGTTTCTATGTCCTAAATCTTAGGTCATGTGATGTAGTGTAATAAAAGATATGCATGAGCAAAGTTGAGCTCACAGGAATTTTGATAGTGTTTTTACACAACCAAATTTGTAGATGGTAAGAAAAATCTAAGTAGACATTTTAAATATTTCATATATTTAACATATGAATTTGTATGGATTATATTAATATATGGATGGAATCCCCTAAATGAGAGGATATTATGCACTAAATTATATGTCATGCGATGAAGTGCATCAAAAGTTATGAAAGAACAAAGTTGGCCTTCTAGGTAGTTCTAAGCATAGTTAGTTATATGGTAGAAGAGTTTGAGTGATCATATTAATGGTTTTATATCTCATATGCATGAATGATTTAATATTAAATGAGCATATGGTTTTTTTCACTATCATGCCTAGTTTATATGGTCCAAATTTTAGACTAGGTGGTTGAGTGAAGCAAAAGATATTAAGGTGCAAAGTTATCCTTCCAGGCGTAATTAAGATGGTCCCCATACTTATTCAAATCTACACAAGGTAAATTTTGATCTTGTTAAAAAAAATCTCAGTTACTATTTAATCATATATTTAATATCTAATGACATGAAATTAAGTCAATATGTCAAAGGTACCTACAAGTGAACATAATAGTGAGAAGTGTCAAAATCAAAAAAGCTTGAACAAAAAATATATAATACAGTTCAAATTTAATTAGTCAATGATCAATATAAAGATGTGAAGTGTCTCAATAGTGGGAAATTATAGTAATATGTAGAAGGCATGCACTAATTCCAAGTGTCACATTCATGAGAGTTAAGCAGAGATAAATATAAAGCTTTTCAAAAGGTTTAATAGTGAGTAGGTGATCATGCAATGAATATCTAATGGAGTGAATGGACTCATTGGGATAAAGTGTTATATGTTAAATAACATAGAGGTGAGTTAAATGTTGATCTAGTTTTATGAAATCATTCAAGTGTATTCATTATAAAAACTAAGGATGCAATGATATGAGGACAAGTGGTTGATGTTAAACTGTATACATAGATAACATTCGAGAAACTATGAAGATCTAATGGCATGCGAGATCTTGGATTAGAAAGATCAATAGACATGATTTAAATTTGAAAAGTTAAAGTATAGAAGTGTACAAAGATTGAATGGAGTGCATAATATTATTAACTATTGATTGAATAAACACATTTTAAATATTATATGTTTGAATGAAGACCATCAGATCATGGTACCAAACTTAAGATCAACAGTTGATAATTAAAGATATAATCATCCTAATATTAATGCATAGGAACATGTAGGAACATGCAGGTGTTGATGCTTCAAATTATACCATAGGTGCTATTAGTGTTGAAGAACACTTCTCATTTTAATATTCTAAGAATCCATGGCATGAGGTTTAGTTTGTGACTATTCAGTGATTATTTATGGTGAAATAGAAGCAAATTATGAAAACTGTCCACAATATTTATTTGATTTAGTTGTTAGGAGCCACCAGGGTCTACACAATTTGAATACTTAATAATTTTGAGGACTCAGAGGTTAAAATAAATAATTATTAACAATTATATTTAAGCTAAAGTGAATCTTGATAAAAAAAATAAGAAAAAGGAAGGGTAATAAAGGAAGAGACATGATTGCATGTTTTAATATCAAATATTATGTCAAAATTCAAATTATGTTGAGTACACATTAACCAATTTATGTTGTAAAATAGCATAATCTCAAATTATATCAAAAATTAGGCAAGATTCAAAGGAAGAGTATGAATAATAATTAGGAACCAAGTTTACTTTAAAAGTTTGATATTGAGATCTAATTAACATAAGTACATCCAAATGTAGAGAAAATAAAACAAAGTATACTTGAAATATTTATAGTTAATCTACCATTCAACACAAATTAACTACCATATGAAAAATAATGTGACTCAAAATGAAGAATCATTCAAATTCAACATGAATTTATACAATTAAGAGATATAATAGACATTTAACAAAACTATCTAGACAGTCTTTTTAGAATTCCTTAGTTGTATTAAATGCTCTTGGTATCAATTGCTCAAAAACTCTCTTTTACAAATGGTAACCATGTACCTATTTATAATAAACATAGGTAGTTAAATGATTGACTTTAAAAATATTAGCATGTGAATAAGGAAATCTATATTTAATATAAATATATAATGTGGAAGGTCACATGTCAACGTGACAAGAAATAGTATATGCTAACAGACTAGCATATACTTTACAAAAATAAAATTCTCCTAAGAATTTCATTAGTGGGCCCTTAAATTATCCCTATCTAAGGAAGTCATTCACCTTTGTGTATTTTTCCTTGATCAGCTTAAAATCCACTAAAGGCTTCATTAGACAATCCTCTTCCTTATCTGCTAACTTGTCAAATTCACTATCTACCCAAGATACAAGTTCCTTGATACATTAAGCTTCTATAATTTGCTTCCTTATAAAAATAATGGTATCAAGGGTCTTCTAGTTGTCCTTATCTGAATGAAATTTTCTATCTTTGATGATTTGAATGTAAGTACGAACCCTCTACATGAATTCTTCATCATCAATTAGGCTTATGGTAGTGGTTTGAGAAGGGTTATCCAATAGATTCCCTAATAGTTTCTCAATCTAGTTTACCAAGTCTATATCTCTCTTGATGAATTCCTTAACATCATGATCCAGATGATCAAATCCTCTTATTTATCAATAAAAACTACCATCAATACATCCAAATGTTTGTTTTATAATCTTGAAATCCAATGCCTACTTTGTATTATGCACCTTGATGAGCTCTTCCATCTGAGCTTGAGAATTCTGCCATTGAGTGATTAAGGCTTATGCCATCCCAACTTGATGGTCCAAAGAACTCAATTTAGACTTTATGATTTTAAAATTATTGAATTCATCCATTAAAGATATATTAAACACTTGTAATACATCCTCAGGAATTGAAAGGACCTGAGCTTCCAAATCTTGTTTTTCTTTATCCAAGTTGAGAATCTTTTACTTCATTCCTTGAACTCTAGCCAAGGTCATCATTGACTGGACTATTACCATACTAGGTACATCCTCTTGAAAAATAGGATGCTCTCCTGCTACCTACCCTAGAGTAGGAGTTAATGCTAAAAATGGTTCCACCTTTTTAAAGGTGAACTCTTTAGTACTAACAATAATTTTCTTGGTCTAATGAACTAGTGCCATGTGTAAATCATTACAAATATCTTAAGGCTTTTGACATTATTTAGTTTAAATTTTATGAGTTTGGTCCCATCAAAAATGTCCTCACATATGTCAAATGATGAGGGTGAACTTGTCAAATTTAAGATAGTAGAATCTTTCTATCTCATGTTAAATTTGATGGATTTGGTCCCATCAAATACATCCTCATAGATAGTAAATGATGGGAATGAACCTATCAATTTTAAGATACTAATTTTTTTTTTGGTCTAATGAATAAGTGCCACACATAAATCCTTTAAGATATCTTGAATATTCTAGGTTGATGTACAACATCATCTTAGAACCTCCAAGGTAATGTGAACCATCAGATCAAGTCCTGAGTGGTTAATAACTGTTAACATCCTTTTGGGTGTCAGATTTAATTTTCACCATTAGATCAAATCCTCTAAGAAAATGATCACCATTAAATATTCACTAGGCCCAAATCATTAACTGTATGTCCTTTTTAAAATACTTTGGGCTTGTTGTATCATTGGATCAAATCCAATGAACAAGCAATTATCGTTAGATCTATAAAAGAACATAAGCTCTAAATTAATACCCAATTATCTATAAAGTTTAACCTAAGGTTTTATATTAATATTTGGTCATGTTTTAAAGAAAAAACATATTTGAAGCTTAATATAAAGTTACACTTACGATCATTTAATCAAAAGGAAATAAAATTTCTTGCTAGTATTTTCCATGAATATTCAAAGTCAAACCCCCTTTAGGGTTTGTTCCTTAGGAACCCTAGCTTCTTCCATGGGACCTAAAACTAATCACCTTGAAGATAATTATTATCAATTTTGAACCATGAAACATAAACATTATCAAATACATCAAATCATATGTTCCCCTTTTAAAATTGATTTGCCTTTAAAATCTAAGATAAGACAAATATTCACATTCAATCTAAAAATACAAAATTTCTAGAAACAAATACAAGGGTCCTCATTTCAAAAAAAATAAAGATAGGGGGTATTGGTCTTAACAAATGGTGACTCATAGGGGCAACATAGCAATATGTTAGAACACAAGACTTTGGTTTAAACTTGTACATGAACTCTATATCCCATTTAGACTTATGTTCTTTCTTGAATCAACTTTAAATTGAAACAAGATCATTATATATAAAATTTTAACTTAGATATTAGAATATAAACATCCAATGTGTGTTTTGATTCCACTTACTATTTATCATGAACTTTAAGAAACAATGTCTGGGTTCATATCCTTTTGGCCCATTAAATTTGATTTTGAGAATTTTAGATATTCTTTGAGAATAAAAAATCTTATTTCAAGGGAGGCTTGGGAATTTCTCTACTACCAGATAGGCATCTATAGCCCTGATAGAGATACCTTTGGTTCCACTCAAGGTCTTGCTCCACTACCAGTCAGGCATCTATAGCCCCGATGGAGATTACTTGAATCACCTTTGCTTCAAAAGCTTTTGATTTGATAATAAGATTTTTTTATCATCATTTTTTGATTCCAAAAAAGTTTGGGAACCAAATTAGCTAGGTTTAGGGACTTGATCAAATTTTATGGCCTTAGGATAATCTCCTTTAATTAAAAATTGAGTTCATGACAAGGATATGTTTTAAGTGTAGGCATTAATATGAGTTTGCAAACTAAATTCACATCATATACATATGAATCTTATTAAAAAAATATTTAATTTAGAATAATATTTAAATCTTTTTAAGACATTGAGTTCATATACCAATCTATACTAGTGCCATTGGTTTCTTTATGATACTTTATTATGACCTGATGTTCACCTTTTGTAAAATTCACCCACGCTATCTTGGGAAATTTACAAATAAAAAATAATATCACAACCAAGGAATACCACCAAGTAAGAAATGAAAAAAAAACATAAACACACAAATATATACAAACCCAACAAGAAAAGGAAAAAAACAAAACAAAACAAGAAAAGAAACTAACTAGCCTACCTACTATAACTTTAACAATCTTACACATTTATTCCATGAAGACCCCTAGTGGGATAATAGAAAAGTAATGTTTGAGATATTGTACATTAGTAGGTAGTGTGAACTCTAATCCTTAGATATCTTTCAACCTAAAATTATTGTTACCTAAGATTTCTACAATTTGGTATGGGCTAATCCATAAAGGGGTGAATTTACCATGTTTGCCTTTAGGTTCTGATGTTTTGTCCCAAAGAAGGATAGATCTCCATACCTAAATACCTTTACTTTAGATCTTTTATCAAACCATATTTTCATTGTTTATTGGTGCCTATTAAAGTCTATAAATGACTTTTCTTTAGCATCTTCCATTTGAATAATGTCTAACAATTGAGAATTAGCAAGTTCCTGACTATCTTTTATGTATTCCTACGTGAATATGAATATAGGAAACTTCAAGGTTATATGAAAGATGGGTTATTGAACATATAATAAAAAAATGGTGAGGCCTTTAGATCTTGTTTGACCATTATTCAATCTTCCCATAATTCAAACTTAAGAAGTTTATGCCATTTTTAGGGTTTATCTTCAACAGATTTCTTGATAGATTTCATTAGATTTTTATTTGTGGATTTAAAAAAACCATTTCCTTAAGGGTATTTATTAGAATAAAACTTGAGTGAAATTCCTTTGTCATAATCCCTTTCTCTCATTTCAATAGAAATGAATGTAGATCCATTATCACAAACCAAATAAATTGGGGTTCCAAATCTAGTACAAATATTTTCCTCTAGGAAATTGATCACCTTCTCTATTCTTCATTACTTAGTGGTTACTACCTTAGTCCACCTAGTAAAATAGTTTACAGTAGTTATTACATACTTATGAACTTTAAAATAATTAGGGTTTATTACTCTTATAAAGTCTAATCCCCATTGTGCAAAAGGTTTATCCACCATCAAAGGTTGTAAAGTCATGGCTACCTTTGGATCCTTTATGTTAAAAATATGGCATGAATGACACTCCCTTACATGATTATAATCATATTTCAAGAGTGTGGGCCAATAATATCTAGCTCTAATAATCTTGTGAGATGGGGTTCTTCCTAAAGGGTGTCCACTTCCTAGCTTCTCATGGAAAGTAGTCATAATCCAAGATGCTTATTCCTTGGACACACAACTCAAATAAGTTCCCTCAAAGTTCCTCCTATAAAATAATCCATTCTTGATGAGGTAATGATATCATTTGAGTCTCAAACATCTCTTTTTTTCTCTTATAAATACTGAGGGACAAACACCATTAAAAATTAAATGTATAATAGAGTCATACCACTCATTGGATTGGAAGATTTATTTATCTATTTACATGACATAGTATTTTGGATCAATACTAGTGATCATCTGAACTAAACCTTGACATTTCACTAATTTGGATATTTTCATCTCTATATCATATTCTTGTATAATTTCCATCTGCTTGCCCCTTCTCTCTCCAAGCTCATTCTAAATCAACATAAGCTTTATAGCAAGATCAAGTAATATGTTATGTACCTTATTTCTAAGGAGGTAATGTCTAAATTTTTTTATTGCCTTTACCAATGTATAAGATTTCTTATCAATCATAGAATAATTCACTTATTCATTTTTAATCTTGTTGCTCATGAAATCTATGGGATGATCATTTTCATCAAATTTTTGAGTTAACACTATAGCCATAGTATGTTTAGAAGAAAATGAATATAGATAGAAATCTTTTGAGAAATCAGGACTTATAAGGACTAGAGCTTCAGTGATTACCTTCTTAATTTTAGTGAAGACCTTCTTAGATTTTTCATTCCAGTAAATTTTATCATATTTCTTAAGCATATCATTCAAAGGTTTGACAATATCAATGAAGCCTAAAATAAGCATCATCACAAAATTAATCTTGCCAAAGAATGAATTAAGTTTTTTTTGGCTATTGGGTGACCCAATTTTAGAAATGGCCTCTACTCTATGAACATCTATAGAAATCCCATATTTGGTAATGACATGTCCCAAAAATTTTCCTTTAGTGACAGAAAATACTTTTATTGGAGTTAAGAGATACACCATACTTTCTGCATCTATCAAATAATTGTCTCAAATGTACAAAATGTTCCTCTCTATTTCTAAAAACTACTATAAGATCATCCATATATATGATGATACACTTTCCGACTAAACCTTGGAAAGTATGATCCATGGACCTTTGTAAAGTTTCCCCTACATTATGTAATCCAAAAAGAATTTTCTTATAATCATATGTTCCCCATTTAGTAGTAAAATCTATTTTCATCCTATCCTTTGAAGCAATAGGCACCTGGTTATATAAAAAAAAAACATCCAAAAAGGACATCATGGAAGATCTTTAAATAGTTTGGATAACCTAGTCTAGAGAAGGTAAAGGATATTTATCCTTTTCAGATGCTCTATTTAGATTCCTAAAATATATGAACAGTCTTATTTCTCCATTCTTTTTTCTGACTGGGACTAGGTTTCCCACCCAAGTCAAATCTCTAATAGGAAACACTATCCTTGCATCTAACATCTTCTTGACTTATTTAAAAATCATGGGCTCTAAAATAGGGTTGAGTGGCCTTTGATTATGTCTAAAAGGTTTAAAACCTTCATGAAGAGGTATAGTATGAGTAATGACCGTTGGGTCAAATATTTTCAAATCTTCATAAGACTAAGTAATTACATCCTTATATGTTGTAAGAAACTATGTAGTTTTTTTTTTTTCCATTTCAATACAATCCATACCTATACTCACCATTTGGGGTTGATCATATGGACCAAGGTTCATCACATGATAATCTCTACCATTTACCTTTGGTTGTTTAGTTGACTAAAAAATCTTGTCAAGATCAAATAATATTTCCAATGAAATCATCCCTTTAGGTATATTATTTTCACTTAATTAGATTATTTTATCATTAAGTTCCTTCTCATGAGAAGTTTCATCAATTTCATCAGTAATGTGATCTTTAAAAGCTCTATAATTAGTTAAGAAATCTATGATTTATTGATCATCATTGAAAACTTGGAAATGATTTACATTTTCAAGAATTGAAGGACATGGTACTATCTAAATACTAATGATTTGAGAATAATGATTAGGCATGAGGTTAGCTGTAGTAGAGGCAAGATAATTATCAACTTTGTTTTCTTCTCTTAGAATAGCTAAGATGTTGAAGGCATCGAAAGATTCAATGAAATCCCACACCCAAAACTTATATATTTTTAAGTAAGATAATTTACACTGGTATTTAATCCTCACTTGGTTAGCCACAAGTTTAGAGTCTCCATAAAAAAGGAGCTCCTTAACTTTGTGTTTAATGGTAAACTATAATCTAGGTATGACAGCCTCATATTCAACTAAATTATTGGTGTAAGGGAATTGTGACTTATAAGCTAAATGGTATTGATTTTTTGAAGGATATATCAATACAATACCAAATTTTAATCCTAATTTACACTTGGAACCATCAATGTATAAATTTCACAATCCAAAAATTTGAGAACTCTTAGAAACTAGTTTTTTTGTAATTTCCAAAGTGAAAACTCCCAAATCAGAATCTATGAAATTTACCCTTTCATTAACATCATTAAATTATGTTATCATGTGTTTCATTCAAGGTTCCCTTTCCACTCTTATTTTATTTGGCACACCTCTCCAAGGAATCTGTAATTGTGAGAAATCAGTAGACATATAGCCATTTACAGCCTTAGTCTATTCTCTACTCAAAAGCAATCCATAAGCACTAGGCATTTCTACCACTTGGATAGCAATGAATTACTAAACCCTTAGTTTACTAGCTAACTATATTTACACATTCAATAATTCTCCTATACCCTTAACTCTAGATTTATCCAATTGAGTGACTACCTTGTTAGACTTGATTGGAGTTAACCTGAGTTGTTTACATATCCTAGTAGGCATAATGTTGGTTGAGGCTCCATAATCTAAAAGATAATTATAAACATTCTTCCCAAATATTTTGAGTGTAAGTAAAAAAGGTGGAGAGTTTGATTTGATTACTTGAGTAATTACATTTGCACTATCATTCTTAAGGGGCTTCCCAATTTTATCAGACAAAGACTCCCAGAGTAAATCTCTTTGTTCTTTGATTTGAGTTACCTCATGCAAAATAATATTATCTTTAATCCTTTTCATATCTTCCACAATATTGCGGCAAACTTTGCTTGGAGGATCAACAATTAGCTTAGATGAACTTTCTCTAGGGGATTCAAGATTATTCTTTGATATAGTTTCTAGAGGGGTTCTATAATTGTTAGGATGGGTAGTACTAGTCAATCATTGCTTTTTTCCCTATTTACTAGAGGCTATGTTTTCAAAAATTATAAGAACACTTGAATCTCCTCAGGAATATTTTCAAACTCATTATCCTCTTGAAAAGGGATTAAAAAAGTTTCCACCATATGAACTTATTCAGATGGTTGAGATTCAAAAGAATTTGTAACAACATCTTTATTTGGAACCACTTTGAATGTGTCAAGTTCTTCTTGAAAATCTTCAAAAGCTTTACAAAAATCAATGCAATCAATCTCACCATGCTTGGAAGTAGCATGCACCCTATAATAATCTGGTAAGGCAATATTAGTGAGGTTTATATCCATATTATTTTTTCTAGAGGAAGGCTCATTAGCCTTATTATTATAGAAACTATCATTCTAGAACATATTCCTAGGCCTACTAAGTTTTTGAAAAGTGAAGTTCCTTCCAGAATTATCATTAGCATTACCAACTTGTTTTTGCAATTGAAAAAAAATAGTGCTAAGTTTATGTACCATTTCTAATTTTTACTCATTCTCATTTTTTGGAACCTTAGTATTTTGACTTTAGTTATTATTAATGCCATTGATAGGCACTAAAGTCTTCTGGTCATTTTCATAAAATCATCTGGTAACTTATGGCTTAAGAAACATAAATTTTTATTAGGGGTAGCATGACTAGTAGGAAATACACTCAAATCAAGAAATTGGTTTAATGCTAGATTATTTTTCTTATTATTTTGGAAAAGGTTTAATGTAGGCATTTGAGGATTAACATTTGGGATAGAATAATCCATCTATCATTAGGTTTGCATTTGGTCGCTAATAGCCACTAGTTTAGAATAGGCTTGAGCTAATGTGATAATAAGTGGAAGGGCTCTCTTCAAAAACACATAAGTCATGGGGTTAATAGCATCTTTATAAACCTCCAAAGCTAAAGCCTCATTAGATTTATATGGATCCATGGTCTAACTAAACATATTTTGGAACCTAACATTAAAGGACCTAATATGTTCACTTGTATCTCTCTTAATAGTTGTAAATTGATGATATATGACACAAGGGATTATGATCTTTCCAAATTGATCAATGAAAATTATGTCAAAGTTATTCCATGAGATAATATAATTATTAGGTAGATTAAGGAACCATTCATATGTAGGATCTTTGAATGTAAATGGGAATAACCTATAAGCTACATCTTCATGAATAACATTTAATAATCTTAATGTAGCTTTGAAATATTTAACATGTTCTTAAATAGTCATAATACCAGTTGGAGTAAATATTGGCAGAAATTTTATAGGATTATGTGGTAAATCATGAACTACACCTAGTATATTGATAGGGGAAATTCTAAGCCACACCATGCTTTGATGAAGATCAAACACAAAAATCCCTTGAAAAGGTGATGATGGTAAAGATTTAGAATACCTACGTCTTCCTTTATCTTTTCTAGTCTGTGAATTTTGAGTTTGAGCAAGGATTCTCTGGTTTCTAAATGTGATATGGTCCTAATCCTTGGTAATTCCATCTTGAATATTAAGGATCCTATTTTAAAACATGGTGTAACACAATAATTTCTAAATAATGACAAATAATATGCACACTAAGCTTAATTTTCAAAAAAAATGTTCATAAGAGGTCAAAGCAGATCAATATTTAACTAAACAAGTGCAAATATGTACTAAATTATGCAAAGATGATCAATCTTTACAACTTATGACTCAAATAAACCTCTTATTGTCAATTTTAAACAAAATAATCCATCCTAAATCTGAATACTAATAAATTCTTATCAACAAAAGTTTTATTTCCACAAAGGTCACCAATCTTTACACAATTTATGTTAAAAGAAACATAATCATGTAAAATGTAGATATATTTGATCAAATACATGAGAAGGATTTTGAGTATCTTCAATGAGGCCCTCTTTCTAGCACTAATGGAGTTTCTCCTATTGATACTCCAAACTATACCATAGGTTCTCTTACTATTTAAGAACACTTTTCATTTTAGGATTATGAGAATCCATGGCATGAGTTGCAGTTTGTGACTATTCAGTGATTGTCTGTGGTGAAATAGAAGTAAAGAATCAAAATTGTCCACAATATTTATTTGATTTAGTGGTTAAGAGCCACTAGGGTCTACATAATTTGAATACTTAATAATTGTGAGGAATCAGAAGTTAAACTAAATAATTACTAATAATGATCTTTAAGCTAGAGTGAATCTTGATAAGAAAAAATAAGAAAAAGGAAGGGTAAGGAAGAGACTTGATTTTAGGTTTTCATATCAAATATTATGATAAAATTCAAATTACATTGAGTACACATTAAACAAATTTATGTTTTAAAATAGCATAAGATCAAATTACATCATAAATAAGGCAAGATTCAGAGGAAAATTATGAATCATAAGTAGGAACTAAGTTTACTTTAAAACTATTTTATTATGATCTGAATAACATAAATACATCCAAATGCAGAACAAATAAAATAAAGTATAGTTGAAATCTTTATAGTTAATCTAGAATTAAACATAAATTAACTACCATATGACAAATAATTTGACTCAAACTAAGAATAATCATTCAAATTCAACATGAATTTCTAAAATTTAGAGATATCATAGACATTTAACAAAACTATCTATATAATCTTTTTAGAATTGCGAATTACTTAGTTGTATTAAATGCTTCTAGTATTACTTACTCAAAGAACTCTTTCTTATAAATGGTAACTATCTACATTTTTATAAGAAACATAGGTATTTACCTAGTTAAATTTCAAAATATTGACATGTGAATAAGGATAAATATCCTTAATATAAAGAAACAATGTGGAAGGTCACATGTCAATGTGACAAGAAAGAGTATGTCCTAACAGATTAACATATATTTTACAAAATGAAAATTATCTTAAGAATTTCATTTGTTTGTCCTTCAATTAGCCTTTTCTAAGGAATTATTTCTCCTTGGTGTATTATTCATTTATCAACTAAAAATCCATTATAGGCTTCATTAGACAATCCTCTTCTTTATCTGCTAACTTGTTAAGTTCACTATCTACCCAGGATACAAGTTCCTTGATACATTATGCGTCTATAATTTGCTTCCCTAAAAAAATAATGGCATCAAGGGTCTTATATTTTTCCTTAGTTTAATGACCTTTTATATCTTTGATGCTTTAAAAGTGAGTACCAACCCTCTTCTCAAACATCATCGATTAGGGCTATAATAGTGGTTTGAGAAGGGTTATCTAATATATTCCCCAAAAGTTTTTCAATCTAGTTTACCAAGTCTATGTCTCTCTTGATGAATTCATTAACATCATTACTCTAGGTGCAATACTCTTGTTTATCTATCAAAACTACCATGAAGATGTTCAGATGTTTATGTTTGATAATCTTGAAATCCAATGCCTACTTTATCTTACACACCTTGATGAGATTTTCCAATTGAGCTTGAGAATTCTATCATTGAGTGATTAAGTCTTGTGTCATTTTATATTTATGGTCTAAATCACTCAATATATACTTGATACTTTTCAAATTCTTGAATACATCCATTAAATATATATTCAACACTTGTAATACATCATCAGGAATTGAAAGGAGGACCTAAGCTTCCAAATATTATTTTTTATTTATCCAAATTAAGAATCTTACACTTCATTCCTTGAACTCTATCCAAGGTCATTATTAAATGGGTTATTACCATACCAGCTACATCCTCTTAAAAAATAGGATGTTCCCCTTTTACCTACCTTGGAATAGGAATTAAGCCTAAAAATGGTTCCACCTTCTCAAAGGAAAACTCTTCAATACCAATAGTAATTTTCTTGGTCCAATGAAAAAGTGCCATATGTAAATCCTTTGATATATCTTGAGGCTTTCAAGATTATTCAAATGATGAGGGTGAACTTGGTAAATTTAATACAATAGAATCTTTCTATCTCATGTTAAATTTGATGGATTTGGTCCCATCAAATACATCCTCATAGACATCAAATTATGGGAGTGAACCTATCTATTTTAAGACAATACAATGTTCTATTCTAATGAACAAGTGCCACACAAAAAGACTTCAAGAGATCTTGAAGCTTCTAGGTCAATGTGTACCATTAGATTGGAACCTTTGAGGCAATATGAACCATCAAATCAAGTCTTGAGTGGTTAAAAATTGTTAACATCCCTTTAGGTTTAAGATTTAATTCACACCATTGGATCAAAACCTCTAAGAAAACAATAAATGTTAGATATTCACTAGGCCCAAATCATTAACTTTATGTATTTTTTAAAAGACTTTAGTCTTGTTGTAGCATTGGATCAAATCTAATGAACAAGTGATTACTATTAGATCTATAAAAGATCATAATCTTTAAATTAATACATGATCATGTATAAAGTTTAGCTTAAGGTTTTATATTAATATTTGGTCATGTTTTAAGTAAAAAACATATTTGAATATTAATTTAAAGCTAGACTTAGGATCATTTAATCAAAAGAAAATAAAATTTCCCACTAGTATTTTCCATGAATATTTAATTTTAAACCCCCTTTAGGGTTTGTTCCTTAGGAACCTAGCTTCTTCCATGGAACCTACAACTAATCACCTTGAAGACAATTATTAGAAATTCTGAACCATGAAACATAAACATGATCAAATACATCAAAGAACATTTTCCCCTTTTAATATTGATTTGCCTTTAAAATACAAAATAAGACAACTCTTCACATTCAATCCAAATTATAGACTTTTTGGAAAAAAATACAAGTGTCCTCCTTTCAAAAAAAAAGAAAGATAGGGGGTGTTAGTCTCAACATCAGGTAATCCATAAATTATGATACAAATAATGAGATTGATTATTGTAATCAATAATTTTTTAAAAATATGGCATGTGCATCAAGACTAGATCCCATTATATGCTAAAGATTATAATGATACCAAGAATCATGGTGGTGGACAATGAGTTCAAGATGTGGGAAACTTGTAGCTAAATATGGGAACTAAAATCTAATAGAATTGACCATGATGTGTTAGCAAACTAGTGTGAACATAGATGAGATATGAACCCTAGATCTATTACTTATATATGTGTCATCTAAGATATAGGCATAAGTTTTTGGTGTTATTTAAGTGTTTCAAATAGAGATATATAGAGAAATAAAAGTAGAGGAGTAGAGAAGAGATTGTAAGGGAAGAGAAGTGAGATGAAGTATAGAGCATGAGAATTTATAGACCAAATTTGTTATCAAGACCAAATAATTGGATTCATTTATGAATCTATATTATAATCTTAAGTGGTATCCCCATTATGTATCTAATAGGTTGGTGAAATTATATAATCTAAGTTGGTCTTTAGATTAGGGAGTTAGTGCATTCTTATAGCAGGTGGTCTTAAATCAGAGGATTAATGTCTCTTTAGGGTTGGTGCCCTTAAAAAAATTTAACCAGTGGGGTTATTTATTATGAGGCTATATTAGAATAGTAGATTCTAATAGCTATTCTCATAGTGGTTTTTCCCATATTGGGTTTTCCACTATCTATCTAGTGTTGTGTCTATTTGTGTGTATGTGATCTCTACATATATTTTTAATGTGAATTAAAAAGGTTTGAAAAGTATTAATTTAATAAATAAACTAATTCACCCCCTCTCAATATATAGTTGTGTTTGAATAATTGGTATCATAGCCCTTGTTCTTTAAAGAAGCTTAATAATCTCAAGTAGATCTTGGTCGCTAAACACAAATGGCTATTCAAAAAGGCTTTTCATCAAAAAAGGCACATATTTTTGATGGATCAAATTATGACTTTTGTAGCATAAGAATGGAAGTATATTTATCTTCATTAGTGTTTGATGTATGGATGTCCATTATAAATGGATATACAACTCCTGCTACAACTCCTATTGATCAAGATGCCAAGAAAGAATATAAGAGAAATGTTAAGGATAAGAATGCAATTTTATGTGGATTTTTTAATTTATATTTTTTTAAATTGATGCATTGTCAAAATTCATAAGATATCTAGAACAAATTAAAGATAATCTATGAAGGTGATGACACAGGAAAGGAGGCCAAGCTACAAACATTCAAATGCAAGTTTGAGAGCCTTAAAATGAATGAAGAAGAGAAAATTATAGACTACCTCCTCAAATTAGATGAAATAATCAATGATAATAGAGGCCTTATAAAAGAGATGAAATATCCAATTAATATAAATAAGGTCCTAAGATCTCTACCATCAAGGTATGACTTAAAAATATCTACAATAAAAAAGCAAGATATCTGGATAAACTCACTATTGATGAGTCACATGGAACCTTCACTAATTATGAATGTGAATGGGAGAAGTAAACACCTTCAAGAGAGAAGCTGCATTTAAAGCATTTAAACTATTAAAGGTAGAAGTACCTACATCTAGATATGAGAAGACTAATGAAGAATAAGCCAACTTTGTTAGAAGATTAAAGAGATGATATATAAAGTATAGAGATAAGTTACCCTTTAAATGATTTAACTATAATAAATTAGGATATTTTGATACTAAATTCCCTTATAATAAAAAGGATAACTTTAAGTAAGAAGAGAGTAGTAAAAAGATGAAACCCCACTATTCCAAGAAGAAGAACTTTAGAAACAAGAAAGGTATATACATAAAATAAGATAATCATTAATTAGATGACAATGATAGTTATAATGATGATCATGATTGTGATTTTGTGGTTGAGGAAAAGGAATTATTATTCATGGCACTAGGATCAACTTCTATAGATTTATAACAAGAAGAAGTTGAAGAATCTGATGAAGAATAAAAAGGAGAAGTGGATCTACAGTGTGAACTCATCTTTACTCTAGAAGAAATAGATAATCTAAGAAAAGAGAACTCAAAAAAGAATGAGCTTGGATAAAAGGAGATTGAGAAAATTTACAAAAGTCCTAAAAAATTACATAAGATGGTGGTTAGCTTAAAGACACAAGTTGAAGGGGATAAAAGAATATAAGTTGTAGTCAAAATTAAGTTACAATCTAGATCTGATGAGTGCAAGAAGTTAGAAGTAGAGATAGTGGCTTTGAGAAATCTAAAAGACAAATAGATAAAATTCTAAATTTTATAAGAGGATAAAACATTCTTGATGAATTGATCAACTCTCAAAATCTTTCAAAAGAGAGATCATGTCTTGGTTATGAAAAAGGAAAAAGTTATAAAACTAGTACATATGCTAACCTATATGACAACTTCAAAGTAGAAGGAGAATTAGGAGTGAAGAAATATAAAATTTTAAAGTATAAAAAGATAGACTCAAACATAGCTAATGTGAAGAAAGATGAAGGAGAAAATAAGCATGAAGAAAAGAAGACAAAAGTAGCTGATGTAGATGGATACATTAAAGTGAGAGACTTGAAGAAGCTAAGTTTAAAAGATCTCATATTTCTCAAATAAATTCTATGACTAAGTATTCCTCATATTTTTATGGTTATTATTATACCTATAATAAATTTGTCTATAGGGTTATTGATTGTACAATTTTACTTAAAATGAAAAAAAAAATTGTAAGTAGAAATTCATTTGCTCCCTTGTTAGATACAAATTTAATATGTTATAATTACAATAATTTTGATCACATAGCTAAACAATATAGAACAAAATTTTTAAGACCAAAAACAAAAATTAAAAATAAAGGCATGCCTCCTAGTGTGAACAAAGGTTCACAAGTCTCTAAAAAGGAGAAAAAGAAGCCAAATATGAAACCCAAGGATGTGTGGAGAGTGAAAAATCAATCTATGATTGCTCTAACTACACTCCATGCCAAGGAGAATAATTTGAGGGGAATAGATAGTGGTTTCTCAATACATATGACTATTGATAAGAGAAAGTTTAATGAATTGAGAAATGTAAGGAATGATCTATCAGCTTGGGGGAAAACACTGCAATAAATATTTTTAGGTAAAGGAACCTTGACCATAGATGGAAAAATACCTACACATGATGTTATTTATGTATAAGGATTGAAGCATAATCTAATAAGTGTTATCCAAATGTGTGATGATGGATATAAGGTTGCATTTAATGCAGAAGGTTACAAGTTAAATAAATATAGAAGACTAGTTGCAAAAGGGAAAAGATCTGAAAGCAATATCTATAATATTATTGAAATGAATGGTAATAACTACCTAATAGGAAATATTGATGAGATTTGTTTATGAAATATAATAATGGGTCATGTCAACTTTGATAACCTAGTCAAAGTAAGCTCAGATAAGTACATTAGACACATGCCTAAGAAAACAAAATATACAGACAATACTTGCAAGGAATGTCAACTACGTCAGTAGACAAGGGTTAGATTTAAAACAAAGGAGTATGCAATAAAAAAGACTTTATAATTAGGTCATATTGATATTTGTGGTCGTACTAAGACAAGAGGATC
Organism: Torreya grandis; assembly: GCA_037957365.1. Lineage (NCBI taxonomy): Eukaryota > Viridiplantae > Streptophyta > Pinopsida > Cupressales > Taxaceae > Torreya > Torreya grandis. Next base: position 281,521 of record JARHVA010002816.1, on the reverse strand, counting down.
TAAAAGAGAGAGATACTTTATTTTATTTATAGATTATTACTCAATAATGAAATGGGTAACCTTTTTGAAGGACAAGTCAAAGGCATTTGAGATATTCAAGATCTATAGGGCCATGGTGGAGAATAAGATTATATGAAAAATTAAATGTTTAAGATCTGATAAAGGTGGATAATTCAACTCAAATGAGTTAACAGATTACTGTAAGAATCATGTAATCAAAATACATTACTTTGTATCAAGGACTCCATAATAGAATGGAGTTGTTAAGAGAAAGAATAAAACAATCAAGGAGATGGATAGAACAATATTAAAAGAAGCCAAGTTATTGAATCAATACTAGAGAGAAGTAGTCCAAACAATAGTATATATCTTGGATAGAGTTCAACTAAGGGTAAATAATGACAAAACTCCCTATGATATATAGCATGGAAAACTTGCCTCTGTTAAATACTTCAAAGTTTCTGGAAGTAAATGCTACATCAAGAGAAAGGAAGGATAATTATGAAACTTTGAGTCAAGATGTGATAAAGGAATATTTATTGGTATTCCACACAAATCAAATCCTACATATATTAAAATAAAATACTACACAAGATTGTATAGATCATCAATGTCAATGATGAAGAAGGATTTAAACAAGTTAAACCTAATAAAGAAAACTGTATTGAATAATCAAATGTTGAATAAGAAGCAACTAATGAAGAGACTGATGAAATGAATTAAAAATCACCTAAAATATTTAGTCAAAAGGATCATCCTATAGAGTAGATCATTGGAAATAATAATGGAGTTTAGATAAGGAGAAGAGCTATAATGAACAAGCAGTAAGTAAGTTTTGTTTTAATGTCTAAAATTGAGCCTAAGAGCTATGTTGAAGCCAATAAGGATGAGAATTGGCTAAAATAAATGGAAGAAAAATCAATCCAAATTCAAAATAAAAAAAACTTGGTAATTAGTTCTAAGAACTTCAAACAAGAACATGATAGGTAAAAAGTGGCTCTTTGGAAACAAGCTCAATGAGGATGGAGATATCATAAGAAATAAGTCAATATTGGAGTGCAAAGGATACGTACAAGTCAAGGGCATAGATTTTGAGGAAATATTTTCTCTACTTTCTAGATTGGAATCCATAAGAGTGTTTATAGCATTCTCTATTTACAAAAAATTCAAATTCTATCATATGGATGTTAAGTTTACTTTTTTTAATGGGAACCTAGAAGAAGAAGTCTACATAGAACAACCTAAATATTTTCAGCTATCATAATAAGAAGATTATATATGTAGACTAAATAAATATTAGTATGGTTTAAAATAAGAACCAAGAGCATGGTATTTAAGAGTATACCAATACCTATAATAAAAAATATTCAACAAAGGATGTCTAGATAGTAATTTGTAATTCAAATAAGAAGGTGAGCATATGTTGATTTTTTTTGTATATATAGATGACATAATATTTTTTGGTAGAAACAATAAATTGTGCAATGAATTTACTAACAAATTTAAAGTGAGTTTGATATCTCTATGCTTGGATAACTTTCTTTCTTCTTTGGTCTACAAATAGCAAAAATTGATGAAAGGATATTTATATCCAAAACCAAATATGCAAAGGAAATGATCAATAAATTTAGAATAGAATATATAAAACTAGTTAGTACTCACATAATAACTTGATGCAAGTTGAGTAAAGAGGATGAGTCCCTTTATAGAATTCAAACTATGTATAAATCAAAGATATGTAGCTTATTATACCTAACTACATCAAGACCTAATATCATGATAATCAGTTTGCATGGTTGTAAGATTTCAAGATGCTCCTAAAGAGTCAAATGGCAATATAGTAAAAAGGATATTTAGATACATCAAGAGCACAATTGAATATGGCATATGGTATCATACAAGTGAATGTATCACTTTGACAACATATATAGATGTTAATTAGGTAGGAAGTGTGGATGATATAAGAAAAAGTGGTGGTGCATTTTTCCTTGGAAGTAGACTTATTTCATTGTTGATCAAAAAGCAAAATTTTGTTACTCTTTCTATAGTAGAAGCAAAGTATGTGGCAATATTAACATGTTACACTCAAGTTTTTTAGATGAATAAAATAGTCAAAGACATTAAATTAGAATATAAATCACCTATCTCTATTATTTGTAATAATTTAAGTGTTATTAACATATCAAATAATATAGTGATGCACTCTAGAACTAAGCACATATCAATCAAGTATCACTTGTTAATATAAAATGTTGTAGATTAAGAGGTCACAATGGAATATGTCCCAACACATGACCAAATTATAGTCATATTCACCAAACCTCTTCCCAACTAACAATTTGAGTATCTGATATAGAAGTTGGGATTAGTGGATCTTATATCACATCACTAGATCTTAGTGATATGGCATGAGTCTATGGGAGAATCATAGAAGCTTTTTTAATCCTTGGAATAAGAGAGAAAATGCAACTTAGGTATGCATACTTTTGAAAATATCTAATGAGTTGATGGTTTGATATTCTTGGACAAGTTCCTTTTTCTTATAAAGGGAGAGAAAAACTTAGATAAATAGTGAGAAAGAGTTCCTTTGCCATTGATGTCAAAGGAGGAGAAAAGTCCAAAATCTCTCTACAAAAGTTTAGATAAAAAGTGTAAATGTTAAATAATATTAATGTATGTGTCCAAGTTGAGTTTAGCCAAATATGCCATTACCTAAGGGGGATCAAGTTTGGTATGAACATATTTAATTCATATTCATCATAAGCCAATGTAATAAACGCTAGAGAAAGATAAAAATATTAGAATATCAGAGCATTTAGTTTGCCATCAATGACAAAGGGGGAGATTGTTGGCAATATGATTATAATTGATGTCGAAAGGGAGATGATTGGCATCATAATTGTCATTGATGCTTAGTGATAAATATGGTGATTAAAGGATATGAAATGGATCTTATTAAAGGTAAAGGATGATTGTAGTGCTTGTGTGCATGAGTGGAATTCATCTAGTTCTTCATATTGATCATCTAAACATTTTGTGTTTATGACAAGAAAATATAAATAATAATTTTGTTGATGTCACCATTATCATGTGTGGATGATTCTATGGGAGTTGGTCATATGGTTGTGATTACATTAGTCCCTAAATTTTATGTGCCAAATTTGAAGTCATGCATTGAAGCATAGTTGAAGATATTGTGATTCAAAGTTGGATACTAAAACAAAATCACTATGTTTCTATACTTATCCAAAATTTCAAAAGGGTTCAAGAAGAACTAATTAATTATATTGATGAGGTCAAAATTTACAAACATGGAGGTTTTAGGAAAAAATTATCACAAGGATTTGTTCATATTTTTGCCTAGTTTTTATGCTCTGAATATCATGTCACATGATGTAGCATGATAAAAGATATACATGAGAAAAGTTGGGCTCTCAAGTATTTTGATAGTGTTTTTCCATAGTTAAATTTGCAGATGGAAATAAAAATATGAGTAGGAATTTTTAGGATGTCATATCTTGTACTTATGAAGGTTTATGGATCAGATGAATATATGTATGCAATCCCCTAAGAGAGAGGATCTTATATGCTAAATTATAGGTCATGTGATGAAGTGCATCGAAATTTATACAAGAAAAAAGTTGACCTTCCAAGCAATTCTCAGCATAGTTAGCTATGTGGCAAAAGAATCAAAGTGAGGATATTAATGGTTTTATATCTCACATGTGTGAAGGATTCAAGAAGAAATGAGAATATGGGTTTTTTAAATATCATGCCTAGTTTATATGGTCCAAATTTTAGATTTGGAGTTGAGCGAAGAAAAATATATGAAGGTGAAAAGTTAGCCTTGCAAGCATAATTGAGATGGTACCCATAGTCAAATCTACACAAGGTAAAGTTTGAGCTTGTTATAAGATATACCAATTATTTATTAATCATACATTTAATATATAATGATTCATAACGAATTCAATATGTTAAAGGTACCTATGAATGAACATGATACTGATAAGTGTCACAATCATAGAGCATAAACAATAAATTTATAGTATAGTTGAAAGTCAATTATTCAATGATCAATGTGAGGATTCTATGTGTCAATAGTGAGAACTGATATCAATGTGTAGAAGGCACATTCTAATACCAAGTGCCACATTCATGAGAACTAAGAAGAGATAAATATCAAGCTTGTCAAAATATATAACGATGAAGGGGTGATCATGCAATGAAGATCCAATGGAATGAGTAGACTCAATGGGATAAAGTGATCAATGTTTAATGACACAAAGGTGAGTTAAAGACTGATCTAGTTTGATGAGATCAATGGAGTGTATTCATTCTAAAGATTGAGGATGCAATGAGATGAGGACAAGTGGTCGATGTTTAACCATAGATAGAGATAATGTTCAAGTAAATATGAAGATCTAACAACAAATGGGAGATTGGATTAGGAAGATCAATAGATGTGTTATAAAGTTGAAATTTTAAATTATAAAAGTGTACAAAGATTGAATAGATCATATAAGCTTATCATATATTAATCAAATATATGAATTTTAAAGTTGAACACTTTGAATGAAAACCATCAGATCATGATGCAAAACTTAGGATCAATGGACAATATTTAAAGATATGATCATCATAATGGTCAAGTGTAAGAATATGCAGGAACATGTAGGTAAGTTATAAATTACTATAAAAATAATGAGATTGATTATTGTAATTGATAAATTTTTTGAAATATGGCATGTGCATCAAAACTAAAGCCTAATATATACTAAAAATAGTAATAAGACCAAAAATCATTAAAATGGAGCATGAGTTAAAGATGTGGTAAACTTGTAGTTAAATATAGGAACTCAAGTCCAATAGAACTAAGCATGATGTGTTAATAAACTAATGTGAACATAGAAGAGATATAAACCCTACATCAATTGATTATATGTGTGTGTGTGTGTGTGTGTGTGTGTGTGTGTGTCTATATATATATATCATCTAGGATACATGCAAAAGTTATTAGTGTTATTAAAGTGTGTCGAATAGAGATATATAGAGACACAAAAGTAAAGGAATATAAAAGAGACTGGATGAGAAGTGAGATGAAGTACAAATCATGAGAATTTATAGACTAGACATGTTATAGAGAATAGAGATCTAGATTCATTTTTGAATCTATATTGTAATTTGGAGTTGTATCTGCATTATAGATCTAATAGGTTGGTGCCATTAGATAAGCTAAGTTGGTGCTCAGATTAAGGATTTAGTGCTTCCTTAGAGTAGGTGATATTAAATCAAGGGATTGGTTTCTCCATAGGGTTGGTGCCCTGATAACATTATAACTAGTGAGGTTTTTTATTTTGAGGCTATATTAGAATAATAGATTCTAACAACTATTCTCATGGTGGTTTTTCCCATATTGGGTTTTCCATAGTATATTTAGTGTTATGTATATTTTTGTGTATTTGATATCTCCATATATTTTTAATCTACATTAAAAATGTTTGAAAATTACTAAGTTAATAAATATAATGATTCACCCCCACCTCTCAATATATAGTTGTATTCCAACAACTACTTATAGAATTGGAGAGAGAGGAGAAAAGAAAGAAGTTCAATAATCAGTAAGACACATGTAATGATGATAAAATGAGTTAAATATGAAATAGGATGGAGTGTGAGATATAACAAGGTATCATAGGAAAAATGGCCATATAAGGCATGAAAATCCTATAATGTGGCACAAGATTCCTCATTTGCATGCCTAGAAAATGCCTTCATCATTCAACCTCTTTGGAATGTTCCATAGTAGACTAGGGATAGGTATCATGATTTAAATAAGATTTATGAGTTATAAAAAATCCCAAAAATGCATTGGTTTCATCCTTAATAACTAATATTCATCTAGATATGATTTATCACTGCCTATAATCCAAATAACTCCTCTTTCACTCACCTTGCACACTTGACACCAAAATTGCCTTTAGTTTTCAAAATAGGTATATAAAAATGAGTGAATGACACCTATTAGTATACCTCATGTACTTATATTCCTTAGTTTGACCTTAAAATTCCTCCCACTTAGAGCTTTCATCTTCTCACTTGCTTGTTCACTTTGCTAGTTTTGAATGGTTGAGATGAAGGCACTTGCAAAATTTGTTGTGTGTTTTATTTGAGAAATAAATGTATATTATAGGATATATTAGGACAAAATATAACCCCCAAGGTATTTACATATCTTGAAAACCTTCCATACATGTAAAACACATAAACCTGTTAAAGAAACCAATTATGTTCCCAATCCATACAAGTAGGGTGAGAGTCAAATAGATGGGAAGGATATCTTGGGAGTCCTCTACAATATCAAAGTAATTTTATAGTCAAACTCTCCTTTTTATTTTCCTTTCCCACTTCATCTTCTCTATCAAGTAAAGAACAAGGGTTTTAGAGGGTTTTAAGCCATTTTTCCCTCTAAGGATTGTTCATGAAGATGTGATGTTCAATATCTCAAAAAATATCACTAAATCATTTATCAATAATCCCCCAATTAATTATACTCCCATGAAAATCCTCCAAGTAGGTGTAAACTCTCAAATTTTCCCTCTTAAGCTTTGGTCATGCATTTTTCACACCTTGAATTGGTCTGAGCTAATAAATTGATATCATGTGGTTTCCTTTGCATTCTAATATATTTAAAACACCTTATGACTCTTTATGCTATTTTTATAATTATTTTTAATGTCTATAATATTCTAGAAGTGAATGTTTGACCCTATTAGGCATTAAGCCTAATCCAGACCTAATAGGTTTGCCTGCATCCTTATGGGTTTGGACCACCATGTTGGGTTTCAAGAATTCATGTATGGTTATTCATGTTTTTTCATGTCTAATATAACTATCCACATTTCATTAAAATTCCTCAATCAACCTTCAACTCACCCTCCTATCCTTTCATGTTGAATTTTTAGGATTTCATTCTTGGGAGTGCCCTCTATATAAGATAGAATAGAGGGAATATACCTTATTGTCCCAAGAAAAATGAGGATATGGGGGGTTATATCAAGGGATGGGGACCATTTTTGTAAATTTTCAAGTCTTCTTGATATCCATAACACATTGAAACACTCAAAAACCCAAGATAAACTTTAGAGAAAGTTGATTGGGTGTAGCCTTATATACTGATTGTACGTGCATGTTAGAGACCCTTGATTTCCCCTATTTACATGATATGTGGGTCTATTGAGGGTTAATCATAAAATTTAATGTGTTATCAATTCTCAAAAACCTTTGTCTAGCCTTTTGTTGTTCACTCTCACCTTGACTAGTCTTAACATAGGTGCTAACTATGACTATGGTATACCTAAGAAATGGGGCCTACCTATAGTTGTATTTACATGTTCTAGACCTTATTAATTTACCTTAAGACCTTATTTAATTAATTAATATATTTTAAAACTCCCTTATATCCACTCATACCAATATTAGGCTATATAAACATGAATACCATAATTTTTATAGCTTACTATCAAACTACAGTCAACTATAATTGATTACTAATGGTAAAATAGGCATCGTGTAGGTTATTAATCACCTTGAAATATATTCCACATATATTTATAACCTTATATAAGTCTTGGATGTGTATTTAAATCTTAAAATTTTCATGTTTACATGTCTAACTACCATTTTTGGATTTGTGAAACTATGGATTACTGTTTTAGACTGTAGGTGACTCTTCTGAGCAAAGGTATAACTATAAGTGTGTATGTAGACAAAAACCCTGTATTCTAACTTTATTTTGTATTATTTAAATCCATTTTGTGTTACTTAACTCTTTATTACCATTGGTCATGCATATATATTCCTTAATTATTCCATGGATAATAAGGTGTCTTGAAATTTAAATATTCTATTGAAAACACTTCCTTTCTATAGTAAATAGAAACAAGGTTTGAGAGTCTCATTTTCATCACCTATGGGAATCAAACATCCAAATAATTATGTAAATTATATCCCCTTCATGTAGGATACAATATGTAAACATAAAAACTTTTATATACTCCATGTTCATTCCTCATATTTCAGCCTAAAAGGTGGTTAGGGCTCTATTTTGGAGATTTTAGGGAACTTGTCCCTAAAACATAGTCATTCATATTGAACTTATATTCTTCCAATTTACCTACCACTTTTTACCTAAAAATTTATTTTCAAGTAATTTCTCAAATATTCATCCCTTTATGATTATTCCAAATGTGTTCATACACATATATGTTGATTTTCAAGTCTTTGTCAATGCCACTTATAGGTGAACATTTGTACACATGGTAGTGGAGGTCTAATGTATTACTGTGAATGGTGTATGAGCATTAGAGGAGTTACAAACCTTATCAAAGGTATTATCATTTATTCTCCCATCCCTTAAAATATTCAAACCAAGATATCATCTCTTCAATCCATTTGATTAGTCCCTTGTAAGACACCTGTAGACATACATTAATATTGTAGATAAGATAGTGAAAGTAAGATATGAGAAATTGCATGTTGTCTAGGTATGAAACCTATCTTATACCTTTTTAATATCTCAAATGTATTATTCCAAACTTTTAAAACTTAAATAAATATCAAATACTCTCATTCGTCATGTTTATTCTATTGTAGGCACTTGTATGTGCTCATTAATAGACTGTGTATGGGGTTAAACTATCATCATAGTTTAAATACATCACTTGAGAGAATTTCCTCATGTTTGGGTTGATTTTTCATATTACAAGAAAATTTTAAACCTCATTATAAACTTCACTACACCTTTATGAACATGATCAAATCCTTTATACATCATGACCACAGATGAAACATATAAGGGATTGACTATGTGTCACTTATGACTGTGTTCTTCATTGCAACTCTATGATGATCTCCTTTGAGTTTTTATTTGGATGCATAAGTGGATGAAAATAGATTATAAACATAAAATTCAACCTATCACCATCCTATGAAACATCACAAAGTCATGAAAACTTTAAAAGTGGTGAAAACCTATTTGTAACACACTAAAATTCTCTTATCTACATCCTAAGATGTTTGACCTATAAATTCAACACTAATCATTAAAAAAAATCTATATACCATGTGGTAAGTATGTCCATGTCCTTTGGAATAAATCTCATTATTTTTATTGTATGGACCTACTCATACAAGAGGAAAACCTATAGGGTGTAGGAAATAACATGTAGAAAAGACTACTCCACTTATAAAGGACGGTTCATAAATAAAAAGTTACCAATAATTGAGATATTTACTATAAAATTAGTTTTAATAAATTTAATATCACCCCACAAAGTTATTTGACATAAAACCTCTTCTACTGGTCATACCAAGAAGAAACTTGTTGACTAGTTTTACATGTCTAGAAGGGAAATGAAGGGGCATAATAGTTTTTGACTTTTTTTAAGACTTAAAAATTAATTAAAATGTTATTATGAGTCCATATAAGTTGAATATTAAATATATAATCTTCATACATGTGACACCTTCCTTTAAGGGTCGTATAACTTCCAAAACTACCCAAACTACCACTTATATTCTTGTTTCAATAGAGTACCTACAAGCTTTAGTGAGAGACTAACATTCCTGACACATATCTAAAACTTACACATTTTTAAATACTTTGGAATACCTTTATTACTTTAAAAACCATACCATTCTCATTTATGGCTCTAAAATGACCTTTTAAGTGACATAAGAAGACATAAGAAGAAAAATTACTATGACTCAAGTTATAACACATAAAATGACATCAATTAAGACCATGATACAAAATATAGGACACTAATATACTTATATACAAGTTTTTTACTATATTTAGGCTGGAATATTTTGACATATGGTCAAAATAGTCAACATTCTTGGTGATTTATAGGGGTAGTATGCTTGTTATGCCCAAGACCACTAGATTTTTCCTATCCATTAGGATATGGAGTCCCATATAAATATATATGTAACTAAAATTGCCTTTGAAATATACCAAAAAATAATAAATAAAAATAATAATATGCAAAATAACACACCACACACGTGCTTCATGAGCACTTATGGAACACATACACACAAACCAAACAAACTAACTCAAACACAAATTAACCTGAAAAACACTTCCTCCTAGATGAATGGGGAAGTTTTAAACCTCTTTTACTCCATTAAATGAAATAATTATTGATTCATATTGATTTTTGACCATTGGCATTGATGTCTCAATCTTCTTCATGGTATTTGCCAATGAAGTCCAAGTAGTTTTCTTTAACCATTCTAAAGATTTTCTCTTATCAGTTGGTAAAAGAATTAAATTTATTTATTTTCCAATCAATTACATAATTATCTTTTGAGTAATTACTTTAAATTATTATCTATTATTTATAGCACACTCAATCTCATGTTTGAGATGATTATCAACAACTTCATGATCAGGTGTATAATCCTTAGGAAAAAATGCTGAATCATCAAGTGTTCAAACTCTTTATTTAAGACATGAAATTTTTGACATAATTTATCATTCTCATGACCATAATTTTTAATATCTTATTTATCATGGATAGTAGGTATGGGGTCCTTATCAAGAACCTTCTCCTTTATGTTTTCATCAAATTCCTTGTGTGTAGCTATAATAGGATCTTCAGTGTTTTTATATTCATTCAAGAAGGTATAGTTACACTTGTATTCACCAATGGAATACCATATGGTTAATTTCTCTTCATAATAACTCATGACATATTCTTGATTAGCTATAAATTGAGTTCTTTCCTCTTCATTTGTTTCCCTAAAAATGGTCTACTTTTAAAGAAGGGTTAGGGTGGAAGGTTTATGGATAGGCTTATGAATTGGAGATAGAGTAGAAGGCTTGTGAATGGATTTAAGAAAGACGAATTCACTAATAATCTCATGGGGAAGTGATTATTTGGGTTGGTTATAAGGAAAACCACTTACATTAGTAGAAGTTGCACATTATTAATAGCCTCCTTTAGGCTCTCCAACATTAGCAAGTTCATTATAAATTTATTTTCCTTCCCACATATTTAGCCTATATATTGATGATTGGGATCACTTATTTTCCAAGTACATCTACTCTTTGATCTCCCATTGAGTTACTTATATATCTTCAAACATCTCCAACACTTGTATATAACTTTAGGAAACACCTCTTAACCATTCCATGAGATTATTAGGGAGCACATTATACTCATCATCCCATGTTACCATATTATATTCATTATATATAAACTATGGTATGAGTGCCAAAAAATATTTTATGTAAGATAGGGTTGATGAAGGAGGGGGAGGGTAATGATGGGGGTTGATGCCATCTCTATGTTATTGGATTTGAGTTTCCAAGAATTCATACCTTGTATTGTAGTATATTTGTGTATAATCAATGGTATTATCTTATTCCTCATGACAATAATCATGGGAATCCTCTTGAAGTTGATAGGTGTCATGGTATGATTGGTAGGGATCATATTGGGACTAATAGGGAGGCAAATTTTTATATATTTATTGGTAACCTTCTTCATTAGATTTTCCAACAACATGATGTCTATATGGAGAGGGAAATAGAGGACCATAGGGGCTTCCATGGCTTATATTATTGATATCCATTTTGATAGGACTGTAAAGGAGTATAATGTGGTTCATAGAAAGGTTGATAGGAAGGTTCATAGTAGGGATATTACCATATATATTAATATCAACCTCATAGGTCAAATGAGATACAATAAATGATCAAAACCTTCGATAAAAGATACCTAGGCTGATTACAACCAAAATAATTCATTTGAATTGACCATTGGTGATATATTGCTTGCTTCCAAAATATGATTAGAGGAAATTCACACCAATAATATTTCCACTCTCTTGGACCTTAGTGCCACTGGGCATGCTAGAACCATTATCACTAAATATTTCACCCTTGAGGAGGGTATTCAAGCCTCCTCCATATTTGGGAAACATTTGAATATTTATAGGTATGTGGATTTACCTATAATATAAGTAGACCTCTAGGTTTAAGGGTTATCTCCCTAAATATGCCTTGAAGTGATTATCATGTAACTAACTATTTATTTATGGGGAAACGGATATAATATTTAATGAAAAAAATAATATAAGGGGTGATACACTAGATGCATTTGAATAACACCATCATACTTATTTCACTAAGAAACAAGGCTTAAAACACTAGTCTAAAAGTACTAAAATGCACTACCATTAGTATTTTAATATGAAGGTGACATGCATGAAGACTATCTAATGTAAGTGAAACTATAGATTAGTTTTAAATAATAAGGCTCATTTTACACTTGAGAATAGATTCATACACTTAAAAATACTTCATATGACTTTCTAGATTGGAATCACTTGTATCAAACATGGAAAGATTGAGGGAAAGCAAGGATAGATTGATATATCTTAACTATTCACTATACATCTCTTCACACACTTTGAAAAGATTATATATAAACTTAAAATAGATTTTATTTATTATTATAAGGAAAATTACAATGTCTAAACCAATATGTATTTTCTATACATGGTGTGGTACTAGTTTACAAGAGATAAAATGGCTATTACTTATAGAATTGGAAAGGGAGGAGAAGATAAAGAAGTCACAAAGTCACTAGGACACATGTCAGGCTAAGAAAATGAGTTACATTTGTAATATTATGAATTTTTAGATACATAATGTAAGTTATCATAGGAAAAATGACCCTCAAAGGCATGAAACTCCTAAAATATGGTGTAGGATTCTTCATTTGCATGCCTAGAAACTACCTTCATCATTTATCCTCCTTGGAACATTCAAAAATAGACTAGCGATAGGTATCATGATTTCAATAAGATATAGGGGTTATAACAATCCAAAAAATGTATTGGTTTCATCTATAATCATTTATATTTGTTTGGATATGAGTTATCACTACCTTCACTCCAAATAACTCCTCTTTCACTTACCTTGCACACTTGGAACCAAAATTGCCTTAAATTTTCCAAAATAGTCCATAGATAGGAGTTAATGAAACCTATTAGGATTCCTCATTACCTTATTTTCCATAGGTATATCATAAAAGGCATCCCACTTTGAGGTTTCATCTTCTCACTTGCTTGTTCATTATTCTAGTTTTGTTAGGCTAAGAAGGTGGCACTTGCAAAAGCATTTATGTGTCTTCCTAGATAAATAAATTCATATGATATGATATATTAGGTCCCAATATACTCCCCCAAGTGATTTAAATATTTGAAAACATTCCATACCTAAAAAACACATAAAACTATCAAAGAAACTAATTTTGTTCCATGTTCGTATAAGTAGGGTGATAGTCAAATTTATGGGAAGGAGATATTGGGAGTCCTCTACAATCTCAAAGTCGTTTTCTAGTCAAAATCTCCTTTTTAGGTTCTTTTTCCACTTCATCATGTTTATTAGGTCAAAAACTAGGGTTTTAGATTATTTTAGTCTATTTTATCCTCTAAGGACTATTCATTAAGATGTGACATTCAATCCTTCAAAAAAATTCACTAATATTTTTTTAAGGCCTCTTTAATCATCCCCCAACCCCTCAAATTCCCATGAAATCCTCCAATTAGGTGTGAACTCTCAAAATATCCCTCTTGAGCTTTGTCCTTAAATTGGTCAAAGTCAAAAAATTTATTTCATGTTGTTTTATTTTTATTACAATAGATTGAACACACATTATGACTCCCAATTATAGTTTTATAATTATTTGGAATGTCTAGCTAATGCTAGAAGTGATGTTTAGATTCTATTAAGCATTAGGCCTAATCAAGACCTAATAGGTCTACCTACGTCCTTATTGGTTTGAACTAACATGTTCAGTTTCAAGCATATGTGGATGGTTTTTCATGTTTTTTCATGTCTAATACAACTCTCCACATTTCCTTGAGAGGTCTCAATTAACCTTAAACTCACCTTTCTATCCTTTCATGTTGAACCTATAGGGTTTCATATCCTGGGAGTGCCCTCTATCTATGATAGAATATAGATCATCTCCTTTGTTATCCTAGGAAAAAAGAGGATATGAGGGGTTATATAAAGTTATGGGTACCCTCTGTGTAAATTTTCAAGGCTTCTTGATACCCCTAACACCTTCAAATACTCTAAAATCCAAGACATACTTTGGATAAAGTTGACTGGGTATAGGCCTTATATGTTGACTGTAGGTGCATGTTAGAGACTCTCTATTTACACTATTTAAATTATATTAGAGTCCCTTGATGTGGTAATAATCATACTAAATATTTTCAAAATTATCACAAACCTTTGGCCAAACATCCATTCTTCACTCTCACCTTGACTAGTCTTAACATAAGGGATGATTATGATTATGGTATACCTTGAAAATGGGGCATATCTATAGGTGTATCTACATGCTTCAGACCTTTTTCATTTCTATTAAGACCTTATTAAATTAATTAATCCATTTTCCAACTCACTTAGATCCATTCATACCAAGATTAGGCTATGTCAACACCATGACCACAATGTTTATAGCTTACTGTCAAGCTATAGTCAACTATAGTTAACTACCAATGGTAAAATAGAGGTGTTTTAGGTGAGTAATCACTTTTAAATATATTAAACATATATTTTGACCCTTATATAAGTCTTGGAGGGTTTTAAAAACTCTACAAAATTTCATGTTTTCATGTCTGACTACCAATGTTTGATTTGTGAGATTGTGGGTTAGTTTGTTAGATTGTAGGTGACCCTTATGAGAAAGGGTATACCTATAGGTGTGTATGTAGACCAAAACTTTATTTTATATGATTTAAATCCTTTATGTGTTCCTTAATTCCATAGTACCATTAGGAATTCATATATACTCCTCCATGCTTTTTTGGACAATAAGGTCTCTTGAAATTTCAATATCATGTAGAAAACATTGCCTTTCTGTAGTGAACAAATGCAAGGTTTGAGAAATCTCATTTTCATCACCTACAGGAATCAAACATCCACATCCTCTTGAGAAACATCTCCCCTTCATGAAGGCTACAAGATGGAAACGTAAAAACTTTTCTATACCTCATGTTTGTTCCTCATATGGCAGTCTCAAAGGTGGCTAGGGATTTATTTTGGAGCTTTTAGGGAACTTGTCCTTAAAACATAGTCCTTCATATTGAACATATATTCTTCCAACCTACCTACCAATTTTAAACTCAAACATTATTTTCAAGACTTTTCGAAACTCTTCATACCTTTATGAGGATTCCAAACATGTTCATACACATTTATGCCCACTTTCAAGCCTTTATCAATGTTACATGTAGGTGAACATTTAGCACACATGGTAGTGGAGGTTTGATGTACTACTATGAATGGTGTATGATCATTGAAAGAGTTAAAAACCTTATCAAATGTATTATAATTGATTTTCCCCTCCTTGAAAAAATTCAAACCAAGATCTTGTGTCTTTAACCCATGTGATTACTCCCTTTTAAGACACCTAGAGATATACATTAATATTGCAGACAAAGTAGTGAAAGCAAGATATGAGTAATTGCATGTTGTCTAGATATGTAACTAGTATTATACCTTTTTAAGGTCTAAAATATATTCTTCTAACATTGGAAAAATTAAAACAAGATCATATACTCTCATTACTCATGGTTATTCTATTATAGGCACTTGTATATGCTCATTAATAGACTATGCATGGGATTAAACTATCTTCACAGTTTACATACATCACTTGAGTGCATTTCCTCATGCTTGGTTTTATTGTTCATGTTATAAAAAAATTATCAACCTCCTTATAAACTTCACTAAACCTTCATAAACATGATCAAATACTTCATACATTGTGACTACAGATAGAACCTATAGTGGATTGATTGTCTGCCACTTATTATTGTGTTCTTGATTGTAACTCCATGGTGATCTCCTTTGAGGCTGAATTTGGATGGAGAAGTGGATTACAAGACATGAGAAACATAAAATTCAACCTATCACCATATTATAAAACAACAAAATGTCATGAAAACTCTAAAAGTGGTGAAAACCTCTATGCAACATAGTAAGGTGCTCTTATCTTCAACATAAGATGTTTGACATATCAATTCAACTCCAATCATGAAAAAATATATATATATATAATGTGATAAAGATGTCTATGTACTCTAGAAGTAATCACATTAGTTGTATTGTATGGACCTACTCATACAAGAGGAAAACCTATAGGGTGTAGAAAACAAAATATAGAAAAGACCAATCCACTGCTAAAGGGTGGTTCATAAAGAAAAAGTGGCCAATCCTTTAACTCTTTCTATTAAAATTAATTAAATTAGTTTACTATCACACCACAAAGGAATTTTACTTGGAACCTCTTCTACTGGCCATACCAAAAAGAAACTCACTAACTAGTTATGCATGTCTAGAAGGGAGATGAAGGAGAATAATTTTTTTTGACTATTTTAAAGACTTTTAGAAAATTTAAAACTTCATAATGAGTCGATAAAAGTTGAAGAGTCACTAGATAATCTTCACACACATGCCACCTTCCTTTAGAGGTTGTATAACTTCCAAAACTACCCAAACTAACACTTACTTCTTTATTTAATAGATTACCTACAATTTTTAGTGATGGATAGACATTCATAAAATACATCATACACATACACATTGATAAATACTTTGGAACTGTACCATTCTCATTTATGGTTCTAAAATGACACTTTAAGTGACATAAAATGACTTAGGAAGGAATATGACTATGACCAAGGTGATGAGACATTAAATAAGACCATGAAACACCATATAGGAACCTAATATACCCTTATACAATTTTTGAATATAGGGAGTTAACCTATTTTGACCTATGGTCAAAATAGTCAATAGCTCCCTAGGGTGAGCTATAATCACTAAAGCAAAGAAATTAATACATGAAGATGAACAATACATTCACCTTCTTCAAATAATCCTTATAGTGGTTTTTATGCAAATGCTTACTCATTTTATTGGTATTTGAGTCTTTATCAATGCATGTAATCAATCGGATATCATCTCCCCTTATCCACTAACTTTGTTCACTTTAGATGAAGAATGGTGAAGATTGTTAGTAATATGTTAACATCAATTAATTAAACATAAAATAGTAATATAAAATGGTCATGGCCCTTATATTTATATATTAACTAAAATTATATGAAATTTCCATCTTAAGATCAATACGTGTGGTCCAAAATCAATTCATCTTTGGGACTAGTTACAATAAATGTTGTAATTAATATTTGGAAGAAAGGATCAAATAATAGGCATGGTTTACACAAATAAAATATTTATTTCATTTATTAGGCATGGATTTTATTTTAACATTTTTGATTACCTATGTCATGATGATGTCACTTTTTGTTGAATTTTATTTCTCTAATATTATATATTAGCCATTTTGATATGGATTTTTCACTTAAGCATTTAACTAGATTTAATTAGTTATGTAAATATGATTAGTCTTTTTACAATTATTAAAATTTGATTAAACTCCATGAAATATTTATTGAAACCATCAATTTTATAGGTCACAATTTAAATAATATGAATTATAATAAGATAAAAATTTCATACAGGGTAATGCCCCAATTAGGAACATATTGATGCAAATCAGGAATTGCACATGACATGTGTAGATGAATTAGAGTGTTTTAGTGATTTTGGTTAATTTGTGTTTAATTTCATGAATTCATTTAGACTTGAAATTTTGGAATGTCAATGGTGATAATTTAATTTGTACACATCCCTCCAAACTATCTCCATCAAGATCTTTAGAGAAATATGGCCATAGCTTTGCAGTAAATGACCCAACCTCAACAAATACTAACAACACCAGATGTTTTAGTTGTAAATTCCACCACAATTATTCAAGTATAATAATATTTATAGCCTTAATAAAATAATCTAATTAATTTTATTCCACCATATTTTCTGTAGGTCCTGATCACACTTCAATTTTTAAAAATTGAAGAATTTTTAGCATAAAACATTGAAAACTTAGGAGTGGGGAGAGGTTAGTTGAAAACCTGTAAAGGGTTACCACCTAGTTATGATAGTTTATTGAAAACCTAAAAGGGTATTATATAATTACACTAATTATTTTAAAACTATAAATTTTTTATAGTTAGTGTATAAGTAGTGAAAATTGGAAAATAGTACCTTGAGCAATAACTATGAATAATGCTTTCAGTCCAATCATTTGTAATAGGAAACTCTACTAGATCTATTATGCAACACACTTCATATGACTTTGTCTTGGGATGAGAAAATGATTTAAGTATAATAAAGTGTTGGTAATATAACAAGTTTAAAAAATTGTAGTGTATAATTATATGATAAGTGTATGTTTTTCACCATTTTATACATGGCATATTCTTTTTGTTTTTAAGAGACCCTATTGTTACATCAAAAGTCTTCATAATTGAATAGTATTATTTTATATTATATAAAATGATTGTAATTTCATTTGACATAGTATTTATATATCTATATAAATATCAATTATTTTTACTTGAAAGGGTTATAAAATATTGAGATCAATGTAAATATTTAGAAATGGTTTTCCTTTATGTTCCTTACATCTATATATTATGGATTAAATGTAATCTATTTTTTATGAAACACTTACTATTTTGAGTTGAATATATCTACAATTCATGATTATTATCTCTTTATTTTTTGTTTATATGAATGTGAAGTTTATATGAAATTTCATCTTTTTTGTTTATGTATTTCATTATGCATAACTATCCCCTATTAACATGTATTTATTTGTTTTCAATGAACTTGTACTAATAGAAGCACAATTAAAGTTTATGAATGTGTTATTATATGATAAGAATGAAATATGGCATTTATATTATTTCAATACCTAAAACTAAACTGATTTAACCTATTTGGGAATATTTGTGTATCATTCCTAATTTAGTTAAAGGGTCTGAGTAGTAAAATCAATAAATAAATATGAAATAATTAAGCTACTAATTTGTGTAAATTATATTGTAATTTTTACCTCTCTAAATATAATAATAAGAGGGAAAATAAGACTTAGATAAAAACTGACTGATATGGCTGAGATAGGGTTTGAGACTAATTGTGCAGGACTAGAACACTATTATAAACTAAGATCTAACCTTCATTTTATGGTTTGATAGGATTGTCAAAAGTGGATAAGAGTGGCATTGGTACTATAGTCCATCTCTACCACTATTTTCCTAAGGATCTAATATTTTTGGGTTTTGTTCACTAGGTCTGTGCAACCCTATTTGTGAAGTTTCAATAGATGGAATTCTATAGAGCTCCTTGTAGAGAAAATTTAATCTTAAAACCATATAGTCCATTGTGCTTTGACTAGTTTTGAGAAAGATCATGGTTAGTGTGTGTAATATTTAATTTAACGCATATCTACACCCCTTGTGTGGGCATGCTACCTACATACCAATACTCTGAAGAGGGATCAAGCCATATGTAGTCTTCCCATTTGATGTGCTTTGTGAAATAGTGTGTATGAAGATGAAAAATGCTAAAATGGATGTGCTTGAGGTGTATAGGGATTGGTGTAAGGATTTAAATAAACTTTTTAGTGTATTGGATAGTTATATGCAGAGAATAGGGAACATTGCTTGAGTAGTCTCACTTGTATTCTTGTTTACTTAGTGATATTTTCCAACCCCCTCAAAATTATCTTTGAATGGGATATTATCAGGATTTATTGGTCATGGTTGAATGTACTCACATTAGGCCAATAAGGAAAAGTATGGGGAACCTAAATAAATCAACCATTGGGAGAAAAAAATGGACTTAGACAAGAGATTCAAAAGTGGATAGTATTAGCACTAGTTCTATACTCTAAGTGTGGTGCTACAATCTTGAGCAGATGGGACCTGGGGGGATTGATTTATCTTGGAAACAATATTTTGGGTGAGTTTTAACCAAGTTATAAAGGCTATATATGACTAGGAATCAATGAAAATATGCCTATGAGGGTCATGAGAGAAAAAAAGAGGAACCTATGGGTTAGGTGTCACAAAGCACACTCAAATTACCAATTTTTGCATTATATATATATATATATATAGATATATATACATACATACATACATACATACATTCATATATATATATATATATATATATATATATATGTATGTATGTATGTATGGATGTGTGTGTGTGTGTGTGTGTATATATATATATATATATATATATATATATAGATACATTCCCCCCCCCCTTTATTCTAGTGATGTAGAAAATTGAAATACTTGGATAAAATAAAGATAGAAAGCATACCATAACTTACCTATAAGGGTGAAAATCATGAAGTTATGGGATGTTGGGTGTGCATAGAGAGAACATGTTTTAAAGTATGAGTCTATAATAAGAATAAAGAGTAGATCAGTTTTTACTAGATACATTATATCTAAAATAATAACATATAAAGTTGGGTAAGAGAGAAGAAGAGAAAGGAATGAATACACCTCACTAGGTATGCAGACCAATAAAAAACATGTTGTGATGTTGAGTGATGCTAAATGATGCTAGATGTGTGTTATACTAGGAATAATATCATGAATAGAGCTAAGTGATTAATTCCCTAAGAGTGGCTCAAGAATGCAAAGGTTGGCCCTTTGGCTCCATCATCACCCACTAAGTGAAGCTATGTGATCATGTATGTATTAATTGATGTCTAGAATGTGTGTCCAATCCCTCTGAATAGGTGGCTAAAGAATATAAAGCCTAGCTAGTCCTTTGGCTTCATCTTTGCCCTGTGAAGTGAAACTATAAACTGATACTAATATGAAATATGTGTTGAATGAGATGGATCCTAAATCCAATGAATGCTCTTTAATTTGACAATATTAGCATGGATACCTGAATGTATGTTGGAAACTAGGCCATTTTTTACCGCTCTAAAATATGGAGATTAGGCTTATATGAAAGAAACTCTAAAGCTAGTTCACTAGGCTTATATGAAAGCCACTCAAAAATTTGGAAGTTAGGCTTGTACAATAATCACTCCAAAATGATCCCAACCACTTATAGATGGAATAAGGAATGCAATTATTGAGAATGCCTAGGTAATTTTGAACTCAATAAGAAAATCAAACAAATTTGCCATGTACATTGCCCCCAATCACTAGTGTATAGAACATGGATTTTGATCTATAATTTATACCAACTATTGTATCTAAAACTAGAAGTGAGAGCCATCATACCATGCATAATTCCCCCTATATATGGATTATATAATCAAGAGTGTACTAAAAACTATTGATTATAAACTAGTTTGATTATGCAAAACTATAGTTGAGCCTACTTTTCTACCTAATTTTAGAAAGTTTAGTTTTTATTATATTTGAATAGGAGTGCCAAAAATGGATAGTAGTGGCACTAGCACTATAGTCCAATCTTGGCGTTATTGTCCTAGGCCAAATCTAATGACTATTCTAACATTTTCACTATCTTTTTGGTCTATTCTAACTAGTTTGATGTCTGGTTATTGTTTTGGGTAATTTGAATGCTACTATTTCAACCATTAGGATCTCTAATATATATGACAAAACCCCTATTTACTACCCTTTCTATTGAGGGTAGGAATGATTACCTTGAAATGACTACGCTTAGAAGAAAGAGACCTATAAGTGTGTTATGATGCAATGATAATAAATAAAATATCTCTAGATATAAAAATGTTTGTAATGAGATATTGTTAGCTCAACATGGGTATGCCTAGTTAGATATAATAATGTAATAACACATGCAATATCTTGAACTAGAATTAAAAGTCTGGTTAGTTTTTATTTTTTAGTTTTCATGGAGGGATGTAGCATGATGTCCATCATGGTATCCAAAATAGTGAGAATAATGCATTATGTGGATCATGGTATTAGAAACAATGAGAATCAAAAAAACAACAAGCATAGAAGGAAATAAGAAATAAACTTACAAGGGTGGCCAAGGGGCCAAGCAGACAAGAGACATGGGAACATGTTACTCAAAATAGAAAGAAAACATACAAGCCATGTTCAAATTTTGCATACACATACTATTGAAAACAAGAAAGGGTTAATACGAGGGCCACAATCACATAGAATAATATAGTAAAAAGACATTAGCAAATTTCCTAAGGTACATACATGAATAGAAGCAAAGGACATTGGCCAATGTCCTAAGGCACATGTAGGAGACAAACATGAACTGAGGAATGTAATCAATCTAGCTATGTAAATCAAGAAAGGAAATCATGTAAAACTAGAAATACAATTGCATCTAACTAATCAAAGAAAGAATTTGAAAGTATGAAAGACATGGTGATACAAGACTAGGTATATGCTAAAAAATACATAAGTTCTATATACTAATGAGAGTCGATAGAGTAATTTGTGTAAGCTAGTAAATAATGCACATCAACATGATAACTAAAGTGTGTGGTGTAGGAATGACGTAACCTAGATGGTGTAGTCATGTAAAAGATGCCCCTAGGGGGAAGATATATATTGATGTCTTGAATGTAAAATTAAGATGCCCCCTCAATGGGTAGAGTAAAGTAATCAAAGATTTGGATGTCATGCAAACACTCAAAGAATATCAAGTGAAGCATGGTAATTTAAATAAATCAATAAACAATATCATAGAACAAAAAATGTAAGTCTAGCATAGTATTATCAATGTAAAGTATGGATGATGCATACAATCAATATTTTTTAGTGGTTTGGCATATTTGAATGTTTTTTGGGTTTTGATATATTTAAATGTTTTTTATGTTTTGATATATTTAAATGTTTTTTAATTTTTGAGATTTTAACTATGTATAATCAATCATGGGAAGACTATGTACAATCAATCATAAGGAAACTATGTATATGTAATTTCAAGTGAAGCTATATACAAGTAATTTTGAAAAATTATGTACAAGTAATACTGAGAATAAATGATACTAAACTGATGAGTCTCATGGGAGACTCCTTATAATGGTGTCATGTATCAAACAAAGAAATAATGTGTGATTGTGAAGCATGAGGGAATGGTTGTGAATATGACTCTGAATATTCATGTTCATTGTTGGTATCTTAGAAATAATATTAACCTATATTATTCCACTCATCATTATCATATTAATTTTGAACCAATGGAATTCTAGTGTTGACTTTTTTGTATTTAGATATTTTCCTTTGATAAATTATGTTTATGAATGATTTTTTGTAGGATGTTCATATAATCGCAAACCTTGGTGACAAACATTATCAATTGATAAAATAGTAGTGATGCCTTGAGCCTACTTACCTAGCCCTTGACCTTGATAATCAAACTATTGTAGATATTTTTGACCAAACCCATACTACTTTGAAAGTTGAGCCCCATTTTGTAGAGGTATATTTACATCTTTTTCATGCTTTACCTATGCTTGTGGTACTATTCCTTGCTTTGATTTTTATTTTTTATCCTTTTATTGTTTAAAGTTATGCTTTGGTAACCACTTTTGTACTATTTCTAAATTTGACCGTTTGTGAAGGTGTTCCTATGTAACTATGGATTGATTGACTGATTTACCTTGTATAGGGTCTTCATTAGCAATTATCTATTATATATGATATTTCAATGCAAAACATGAATCTGTATGATACTCATGTATTCTATGATATGCATAATAATATCTGGATCTTCTCACTAGGTGTAGAGGAGTTAGTTTTATCAACTTAGATTTAATCATTTCCCTAGTACCTCATTTGAAGTCTTTTTTGACATTTGAATGTTATTTGAATCACTAGTTTTATAGTTACTTTGTTTTGATTTCTTGTTTTAATATGTAATGTTGCTTATAACCAATTGACTAGGTGAAGATGCATACACATGATTGACACTAGGATACCCTTGAGGATTTTGTATTATAATATGATTTTCCAATGTTGTGATTTTGTTAGGTAATATTTGATTCTATGTTTGTAAATTTGAAATTAACTTGCTAGGTAATATCTGATTCTAGGTGATTTTATCCCTTAGATTCTTACAAATGCAAACCTTAGTTGCTTCTGATTGAACATGTAATCACATATGTTAAAGACGATTTAAAGAAGCTATAGGATGAATGTATGCATTAGGAATAATAGTATATACTACCTTAATTTTTGGAGGGGTGATAGCATGGACCTGGTTAGAAGGAAAGTAGCTATCACCCTCTTAAGGGAGAGAAGGAGAAGGAATTTATTTCCTATGCATAAGATATGGCATTAAAACTTGATAGGTGGTAGTTAGCTTATGTGAAAACCATGTAACGAAGGAGTTAGGTATATCTAGGTAGAAAACATGTATATGGGATGAAACACATGAAAGTGAAGTTATAAGTTGTATAGAAATATGATGATAAATAATATTCTGCATGAGAGAGAGAAAACAAGGGATAAAGAGCATGAAATTGTGCACTAATGAATAAAGAGCTTTTACATGTGTTATGATATGTCTAATATGTGTGGCAAGATAAAATTGAATTTTTTTTCATATGAGAGATAGAAAACAAAGGTTAGAGAGCATGTAATTTTGCATAAATGCATAAAGAGCTTTGACTTGTAACATAATGTTTCTAACATGTTTAGCAAAATAGAGTTGGACAATATTCTACATGAGATAGAGAAGGAGAGAGAGAGTATGCAAACAAAATATTGAAATATTGTGCATGTTTAGCAACAAATTTTGTAATATCATCCCTTATTATGAAAATTAAGCATGAAAGGGAAAGAATGAAACTTTTCATTAACATATGGTGATCTTTATTGTTCATTTACATGATAGGACCATGTATGGTCTCCTTATTATTTGGAAAAAATGTGAGAAATATTTGGAAATAAGTGAGATCCAATTTTGTTTTGATGTAAAATATGAGTTTAGATGTAAGGTGATACCTCAAGAAGTAATGGGACCTAGTATATGTAACTAGGGTTTGAAAGATGATTATTTGAAAAATTACTATGAAAATTTGAAATTTAAAGTGAATTTTTGAGTTAAGTATTCAAGTAAAAAGAGACCTAGTATATGCAACTAGGGTTTTTAAAAATAAATATTTTTGAAAATTACTATTGAAGTTTGAAATTTGAGTTGAATTTCTGATTTTAATATGCTAGTAAAAAATCAGAAAATTATTGGAAAATTACTGAGAAAATACCAACACCTAGTGTGAGTAACTAGTGTTTGAAAGAAAATTATTTAAAAATTAATATGAAATTTTAAAATTTAATGCTAATTTATGATTTAATTATGTAGTTAAAAAATTATAAAAATATAGGAAAAATTAGTAGGAAATTTCCCCTAGGGTTTCTAAGATTTTTATGTGCAAACAAAGTAAGTCAGGTTCACCAAATGATTTAACCTATTTGTGTATTATTATTAATTTAGTTAAAGGGTCTGAGTAGTAAAATTAGTAAATAAATATGTAATAATTAAGCTACTAATTTGTGTAAATTAGATTACATTTTTGAAATTTATAAAAATATTAATAAGAGGGAGAAAATAAGACTTAGCTAAGAACTAATTGATATGACTGAGACAAGGTTTGAGATTCACTATGTAGGACTAGGACACTATCACAAACTAATATCTGACCTTTATTATAATTGGATAGGATAATTGAAAGTGGATGGGAATGACACTAGTATTATAGTTCACCTTTTCCACTATTGTCCTAAAGATCTAAGCTTTTGGGGTTTTGTTTTCTAGGTCTATGTAACCCTGTCCATGAAGTTTTGGTAGTTGGAAGTCTGTTAAGATCCCAATAGAGCACATTTTATCCTCAAACCCTATAGTGCATAGTTTTTTGACTAGTTTCAAGAAAGATAGGGGGTTAGTGTGTTGAAGATTAATTGAACATGTATCTATACCCCTTGTATGGGCATGGTGTCTACATAACAATACTCCAAAGAGGGATCAAGCCATATATAGTTCTCCCACTTGATGTGCTTTGTGAAAAAGTGTGTATGAAGATACAAAATACAAAATTTGATGTGCTTGAGATGGTTGGGCACTGGTGTAAGTATTTGAATAAGATTGTAAGTGTATTAGCTGGTTATATGTAGAGAATAAGGAATATTTATTGAGTAATCTCACTTGTATTCTTTCTTGATTAGTGATATTTTCTAAACCCCTCCAAATTATCTTTGAATGGGCTTTTATAGGGATCTATTTATCATGGGTTGAATGTACTTACTTTAGGTCAATAAGGAGGAGGATGGGGAATCAAAATAAATTGACCATTGGGGTCAAAAATGGACTTAGATAGGAGCACCAAAAGTGGATAGGAGTGGTACTAGTGTTATATTCCAAGTGTATTACTACTATCCTGAGTAGATGGGACCTGGGGGGAATTGATTTATCTTAGAAAGATAAATCTAGGTGAGTTAGGATGAAGTCAAGAAGGCTAAAAATGACTAATAATTACTCAAAATATACTTATGAGGGTCATAATATCAATCAAGAGGTACCTATGGTTTGGGTATCACAAGCCACACTCAAGTTACCAATTTTTACATTTTATATGACTACACAAATAAAAAGTCTAAGCCTATAGTATTAGAGAGGGCATTATAGTTGGAATATTATTGATAGAAATTAAGGTATCAGTTAAGGTGATACACTAATAATTTCATAATACAAACTTGGAACTCTATTAAGAAGGATGATATAATAAATGAAATATAAAGGCACAAAATAGATGATGTTGACTAAGATGATACCATAGAATATAGAGAATCTATAAAATATGGATAAGAAGAAAATGGAATGGATATGTTTGTGTAAACTTGTAGGAGGTTATCTAATAGTATTGATGGTGTACCAATATGTAATTATAACATCTATCCTAAATTACCACTAGCTGAACCCACCCCATTCCTAATACACACTTTAAGGTATGCACTTAGGGAGATTCATGCATCAACAAACCATTATAACATAAAGTGTCAGTAAATTGATAAATTGAAATATATTATATGTATACATATTTAATCACATGGGAGGTTTTTAATTTAACCTAAAAAAGTAGTTTCTCATTTATCAAATGGTTCATGCATGACTATTTGTTGTTTTGATATTTTATCCTACATATTGGGGTTACTAAAAATTTGACACATGTCACACTTTTACATTTATTCCTTAGTGTCTTAATATATTTTTATCTATAAATATATTTTAGAAAATATATATTTTGATGTTCCTTCCCTTATCTAATGTTAACCTATAGTACTTTTTCAATGATTGTGCAAATGTATTTGTATTTATGTTCCATTACACACCTACACATTACTTCACCCATTACATGTTTATAAAGCTCATCTTAATTAAATAATAAGGTATTAAATTGACTACATTTTGACAATTTTGACCTCTCAGGTTAAATTGTAATCCTTACCATTAGAAACTTTGCACATCATGCCAATTTGATGTCTTCTGAGTCAATGAGTTGGTCTTGAAAATTCCTCAATGTGATAATTATAAATTATAACATCATAGCACATCATGTAGGAATGAACAAGATAGTATAGATGTGCATTTAATGAGTATACTTAGGAAGTCAACCAAGGTTTAATAATTAGATGAAAATGATGTGTTTTGGTACCAAGATCATCCCTTACAAATTTGGTGTCTTGATGAGTTTTATATATCAAGATATAAGACTTTAAAAATGATTTATAAGAGTGGGATATGCCTAGGGATGTGAACTTAAAGATAGTAAATAGCCATTTAGATTCAAAAAGTCCTTAATGGGCTTTAAATTGAATGTATGGTTAATAAATGGCATGATTTTAAATATTGGGAAGGTAGATCAATGACATGCAGGTGTTCATCTAGGTCAATAAGATAAGATAGATCAATGATGCACATTTAATCATGAAAAAGTAGATCTAACAGTGAGCACAAAGTCAAAATGTTAGTGTATCCTAAGATTGAATGAATCAATAATAAGTGTCATGATCATGGTGACTTACCAGATCAATGGTGTGCATTCAATCAAGTAGAAGGAAGATCAATGACATACATTTAATCATGTCAAAGAGATCAATGGTACACATGAGGTCAAAAGTCAAAGGTCTTGGATTACACGTGAGGTTGCCACATGGTGCAAGTTTGTTACCCAGATGAAGACTAACATTAGGGTCCATAGGAAATATGGGAGACTACCAAATGTCACATTTTTTGAAGATGAGACAAAGATAAACATGGGGCTACCAATTAGCATAATGTATAAAATATAATATAGATTAATGACAATGATGAAGGTAAAATCTAGGATACTTTTGAGTAAATTGATGGAGTAGATCCAGTCCTAGAAAGAACAAGGTGAGGACACATGTTCAAATCAAGAAATAGTCATATTTTTAAATATGATAAACAATAGTGTGATGAAGAGAGGCCACAAAGGTAGACACATTAAATCAAAATATCTTACCACCTAGACAAGAAAATACATAAATATGAGATCAAACATGATCTAGGTTACTAGGAGCAAACCCTAAAAAATATTAGGATGTCATTGAAGCTCAAATAGACTTATCAAAGTTTTTAGATGTAGGTTTTACATCTAGATCAATTTCAAAAAACCCTAACCTATAGATATAAATGGAAATTATATCTACCTAAAAACCAATATGGGAAATGGTTTTCATATATAGAGGACCTATGTTGAAAGTCTTAGAGTAATAGTGAAGTTGTGATAGAGAAAGAAGTTGGCATAGGGACATGGTCTTCAAACAATTGTGTTCTAATGAAACACCAGATGAATGAATTGAAAGTGAATGTGTAATATCATGGAGAGCATATCAAGATGATACATGGTGATATATACTCACTAATAAGATGGATATTTTTGAGGTTAAAGAATGTATATAGAGCATTTAATATAGTTTTAGGGTCTTTGGGGATTTTACTTTTCAATTGGATCATGCCTCGACACCTTCAACAATTTCTTGTCTTCTAGTGTGTATCTAGGCCAAAAGGTTTTAAAAATAATATTTGGAGCTAATGAATGGTTAATTAAGAGGCAAGAGTAAATTTAATCGATCAAAAGTTGGTTGAGACTCCATCGAAGTGATTAGACCTTATATACTAAATTTTGTCTTCTCTCTCTTTCTATCTCTTCCCCCTTTCCTATATATCTCCCATTTCTCCCTAAATGAAATGACTCTTATGCTTTTGGCTTGCCTAGTATACACCAATATTTGTACTATAATACCTATTTGATGAAAGAAAATATTGAATTCCTCTATTTAGAAGAAGATTTGATGTGTGTTTTATGAATTAATTGATGTGGTTAAGTGAATGCATGCTTTCCTTTGCCTTTGTCTAAGTTTTTTCACCTTCATGAAAGTGTTTTATATCTCTCATAGGTCATTCTAAGTGAAATATATATTTTTATTTGTTTTGAAGTGGACAACTTCCATCTCATGTTAGATTAATAGTGATTTCATTCCTTTTTGTAAAATACTTATAAAGCCAGTCAATGAGTGACTAAAGTGTTATTTGAAATCTTGAAAGTGTCTGATAGTATGTCTTGTGAAATTATAATCATCCAAAACATTGATGCATCACCTTCGTTTACATGTTTTCATGCATTATTGTCTTTTCTCTCCCTTTTCAAAGAAAGAGATTATTTTAGTTCATATATCCAAAGGAATTTGACCTTCTCCAGAGGCTCAACCTCATTATAGGATACCCACAACCTAAAGTTGTTCCCATTTCATGGCTTAGTTAGATAGAGCCTAAATAACACTCCCCATGGGTGCAAATTAAGACCACAACACTACAATAATTTTTCATTTTCATAGTCTAATTACTTTATAATAAACCCAATGTGAAAAATGACTATTTTTTGATGCATTGTTGTGACCCATCCAATAGTTTGATGGGAAAGTTCCTTTTCATTTTAGGATTACAATGTGAAACCTAGGGCATAATTTATAGATATTAATTATTTTAAATAACCACATGGTGGAGAAGTGGTGTATTAAAGTGGTTATTTATGTATTAAAAAATATAAATTCTTGTATTTGATACTTGATAATGGTAATATGTACATACATTTATCATGGATAAATTGATAAAAAAAACAATGTCCTAATTCACCATCCTCTCACACTTAAATGTTATCTTATGAGTCAAACCTTTTATTATATTGTTAAAGACCTATAGTAATCTCATTTTTTATTTAAAACATGTTAATTATCCTATAAAAAAATTAATAGAATATCATTTTAGTCTACTTGTACACATGTTGGATATACCAGGATGGTTAGTACTATTAGTTGATGTTTACTAACTTGGTTATAACCAACCCACCCCTAATAACTAATATTTTATAAAAAAACAAACAAATCCTTAGGGTTGACCATAATCCTAGAACATTGGTGATGTGTGAAATTATTCAATTGGATCCATATATAAAAAAAAATCTCTGATTCACAAGGGACTTGACACTTATCATTTATACATTATTTCACACTAAGACAATTTGAACTATTTTTCTAAATTTAAAAACATATCTTTAAGATCAATCACAATACATGTTTGAATAACTCAAAATAGAAGTCAATTTAATCATTGTAAATAATCAAAATCAATCATTATATTTATACATAGATAAGGATCATAATTGCATAATCACATGAGGTGGGAGAAGTAAATTTGGCTTGATTTCTACCCTTAAATTATTCAATACATAATAAATAATCAATCATTAGGTGGGTGTTATTGGATTCAACTTAGAGCATTACACCTTCTTGAATTTTTTACATATTTATATGCCTCACAAACATACCTAGGGTTTTAAGGAAAATGAGGCTTATTTATAAATATGTGCACATCATTATGGTTTGGGATTACAAACTTATATAAATAAAATATAGTCACAATTGATTGTATAGTCATTTTTCCCTACTTTTTTTTACTTTAATTATGACCAGTAAGCTAGTATAGACCAATGATATAAACTCAATCCTCTGAAACTAACCTAACATAGACAAGAAATTAGTTATGGAAATGAAACAGACACATAACTAATTATCCCTAATTTTCACTTTCAAAATATATTCATAGGGAGATAGTCAAATATAAAATATAATTATCATGACCTCTTTGTTAATTAATATATTAATAATATGCCCTTGTCAAATTTGAATAATCAATATCATTATTATATAATCATATGCACAATTTAATGTCAATTATATGCACGATTGAATGTCATATCTATTGATCTAAATTAAATTTCAAAGTTACATATTAATTAGATTAATCAAAACCATTAATCCAAATTAGGGTAAAATATATTGGTGAAACCTTAGAAAAATTGAATAGTGAAAATCCCTAGGCTTATATTAGGGTTTCATTCTTATAAGGTTTCATATTTTTGTCTTAGTGTTTTATGTTTAACTTCTAATTTTACACAAAAAAATAAGGTAAATATATTCTCATTTGCTTTTCCTATACTTGTATGATCTCATCCTATGCCAAAACATAAGTCTAGTTCCCTTTTACCAATAAAAAATAATGCCATATTAATTGGTACCCATAAAGAACATAATCAACTTCTTATTATTTTAGATAAAATGAATACAATGAATGATTCTTCTTCTTTTAATGACGAAATTATTGATGAATACGCGCAAACAAATTATTATGTTGATGTGCCTCCATTGTAACATGATAATCAAGATAATAGAAATTAACATAATGATCAAGATAATTATATGCATGATTATTTATAATATTTATAATATTATCAATATAAACTGTAGAGGCTAAAATCATACAACATATTATAGACACCCCATTTTGGCCACAACTACCTTTCAATTACACTTCAGATTGATTTCTATCAAACCATGCAAATTAAGCCTAGGAATCATTTAATGTCCCAATTTAGTCTACACATTGGACATTAGTGTTCAAAGTCATGTTAAGGCATCCCTATTTGGTTTATTATAATGTATGAAATAGTAACCTCTCATGAGTTAATTTATAATGAACTTATGAACTAGCATATTCATACTTTAGCCTTTAGACCCATTAAGTGGGGGAATTGAAATATTAATAAAGTATAAAAATGCTAAGTAGAATGAATTAAATAGCAAACCAAATAAAATTCTTAAGTGGAATTTCCATGTGAAATTAGTGAAATTGAATATTACAAAAAGGAAATTTTGGTAAGAATGAGTCATGATGTGTCATTGTCCTCAAAGTCAAGAAACTAAAAATTTATCCCCAAAAGCCATAAATTTAGAAATGGAGAGCCATACATAATAAATATAATCTCTATCCCAAATGTTAAAAGCATGTTCTCTCCTTAGCTCAACTAAGGTTAGTTCAAATTCAACCATGGTTAACTCTAACTAAATACACTTGGGTTAGAGTTAGTTTGGAAGGCTATAAATACAAGTCCTCACCCATTGATCCATAAACTTATTTTATGTAATGTTACGCTGTTAAGATGCCTTTAAGAAGTTCATTGATATAGTGTTACCATGCCCACTTGTTAGTCCAAGCCAAAGCCAAATCCAACATTACCAAGGTGGTAATGAGAGGTGGTGCAAGGATATTTATTACCAAATAATTCTTGATCACACAACTGAGCACATCAACTCTTTACAAACATAAAACTTTCACTCTCATGGAAGATAAAATATATTATTTTGCTTTCATTTGGTAGTTACATGTATTGTTCACTATCTCTACAAGTATCTAAGCTAGAGGCGTAATCTTTTATTAGTGTGTTTTGTTTTATTTATTTCATACTAAAACCATACTAATATCCCCTTTTGGATTATTATTGATCACATAATGGCACACCTGGTAGGACCCACACCCACAAATATCTTAATATGGACTATTAGAACCTTTTGCTAACATTCTTCATAATAAAATTTTGAATTTATGGCCAAAAGGTGAAGAAATTAATCTCTAGGTTTAGACATAGAGACATGTAGTTTTGCACCTATGAGATGTGATATCACACTTGAGAAATTTAGTTTCACACTTGGGATATGCATTTTTGAAGTAAGATGTAGTTTTTAACTAGTAAATTCAGTTTTGAACTAGTAAAGTGTGTTTTTGAGCTCTTTAATATAGTTTTACATTAGTAAAAATAGTTTTTTATGCTTAAAAGTTGGTTTTTCACTCACAAAAGTTAGTTTTGTGTGATATAATCAGTATTGCACCCATGAGAGTCAATATTTCATCTGCTAGTGAAAGTTATTTTTACATGTCATAGTCAGTATTGTACCCTATAGATGTAGTTTTGCTTTAAGAGATGTATTTATAGGGTATAGTTAGTTTTTCACTATAAAAATGTGGTTTTGCATTGTGAAAATTTATTTTTGCACTAATACATGTGGTTTTTCATAGAGAGTCGATATTGTATTATATAAATGTAGTATTAAATTATGTAAAAAACAAATAAAAAAACCTAAGAGATCAATGTTGATTATTATTTACTCATTTTGTTTAGGATTTTAAGTAGGAAAACCCTATAATAAATTACAAGTCCTAAGGTGGAAAGAGAAAATTTTAAGCATGGTTAAATATTACACATATTTTATTTATTAATTAAAATCCACTCAGTTGTTTTTTTAAGGTTTTTAAAAGTTGAGACAAAGACAAGGCGCCAAATTTAACATCACATTTTTATTAGTGCTTTAAAATAATATAAATTTTAGACTAAGTGCTCTAAAGAGATTTATTTTTCTTTTTCTTTTTCTTTTTTTTGGTTTGTTTTATGTTATTACAAACTAAACTTCACACATATGATCTTTCCCCATCCCCATTAGGGAACTCAGGTGACCAAAAGTTTTTTTTTATTACCTTACTACTTATTCCAAGCCTAAAAGGAATGTTGTCTATTCTCTTCCTAAGTTCAAATAACTTAGGTGATTTAAAAAATGACCTTTAAAGTCCTTCTAGTATTGTTTATTTATTTTATGCACTTGAATTGTGGATAGGAATTGATCACCTCTCCATAAGTTATTTAGGGAAGTGTTTACCTAGGATTTCATATCCTAGCATTGTTTCACCCTACACCATTGTGGGGTATATAAATTAGGGAAAGGGATATGGTGATTTCCAAGGGGTTGAATAGTTAGCCTCTTCAATTATAATGAAAACCTAAGTTAGGTCTAAACAAACATAAGATTCCACTAAGAAGCACATGGATGGAGTATCTATACAAATAAATATATCCTTGCATAGTAAGTTACTTTATATGAACTCACTTGATGTGATTGAATATTTAGTGTTAACCACACTCGAGACAATTCAAAATGTGCAAAGATTATAATTTTAAAATAAACCTCACTTGTTTTAGAAACATTATCAATGTAGGGAAAGTAGCCTAAAGTTCCATATCAGAGTATGAATTATTGAGATAAGAGGGGGCCTTAAAAACCCTACTTTTCATGTGCATTTAAATTTAATAGATAAACAAATTATTTCCTCTCAAGGAGTATATCAATGAAATTTGAAAATATGAACTAACCTTGTAATTTTTTAGGGATAAGATGACACATGTTTTTGTGTCTATTTATTCTAAACAAATCAACATTAAAAAACAATAAAAAATAATGAAACAATATAAGGAAAATAAAAGTGAAATAAATAAACTATTCTAAATAGATAAAAATAAAAGACAAATAATGGTTAATTACAATGTTAGTGCAAATAGAAAACAAATTGTTCATGTAAGTGTAATAGAGGTGTTAATATTGGCAACAAGGTTACCCCTAAAATAGGTAGAAATGATGTAGGTATAAAAAATCAACAACAATTGGCACAAAGTTACCCCTAGGCTATAGGGAAACAATGACACAGATAAACCAAACTAACTATAGATGTACTAGGGAAGTGGTTTCTACCTACATAGTCCCATGGACAAAATATGTAACATGAAATTTATGAAAAATGTATTTCTCCCAAGATATGTGATAGAATAAAATGAATGATAAGAAAATAAGATTGACACGTATAATAATATGGGAATGGTCTTACAAAATGGCAAGTGCATGAGAGAAAAGTAGATGACATTCCACATTCATGAAAATGTCAATGCAAATAAATTACACAAGTGAAATAGTATGTTTTAGGAAAAAAACACACTAAAATACAATAGAAAAATGCTCACATATGAACTAGGTTCATAATGCTTATTACATCTAAGGATGAGAATGAGAAAAGGCTCACAAAACAAGAGAGTAAATAACTCACAAAATAGTGAAAGTGTTAAAAATGGTTGCTCATAAAATGGAAAGAGCATAAGATAAATCCAAGTTGTCATTAGTGTATCAAATTTCAATTCATAATTCTCATAAGATGAAATCTCAAAATGGCAAAAATGTAAGGATTGAGGCCAAGAAGGATGGGGAAATTAAATGACAAGTGGTTACTGATGAAATAGTTAGGAGCCCTAGAATCCTTAAGGAAAATATGTGGTCAAAAAGAAAGTAAAGTGTGGAAAAGTTAACCTAAGATACCCCATGTATCTAAGTGTTGTCTACATAGTTTTTGTGAAACTTAGGGCCAATTTAGTTCACTCAGAAATAAGAGGAGAAAGACCAAGATGGTCTATAAATTAAACTGAACAAACAAGATATCCCACAAATAAAATTTTAATAGCTTTATATTTCATGTGGAAATTATAAGCCAATATTCATGAGTTTATGATTTGTAGGATTTTTGAGATCCTTTACCAATGTTTTTATATTTTTCAAGGTATCTCAACTCAATTGATAATGATGAGATGCCAAATGTTACAACTCATAAAATGGCAAGAGCCTATCTTAGATTAATCATAAAATGGTGAGAATATTAAAACATAAATTGAATGCAAAATGGTGAGAGCATGGGAAAAGGGTGACTAATCTAACCTTAATGTAAATCAAGCATTGCATACATAGTCTTGATAGTCCTCAAGTCATTATAGTTTTGACTTATAATAGAGGAATTCAACTAGATAGCAACAAGTTTGTGAATTAGGCAAATGGAAAAGCATAGAAATTGAATGGAAAGGTGATACAATAATTCATGGTAAAGGTGTTAATCCTAATTTCCCATAGGTAGTTATAATTAGGAAATAATGGAATAGATAAATGGCACTAATTTTCCTAAAGGCAATTATAATGAGTAGCACCGAGAAAGAAATAAAACATTTTAAAAATGAAGAATGCAATTTCTAAGATATTATCTTTCTAATCCAAAATACTACCTCTTTTTGAAATACTAAATCAACTACTGAACATCATATGAATCCAATACCTAAAGTTGCTAGAAGAACTAAAGGATCAAAATGAAGGTAAAAAGGGTGGGTTGGGAGGGTAAAATAACATTGGTTAATAGGGAAGGTATGGTAAGAATTATATATAATATAGTAAAAGGAAGGTGACAACATAATATGATGTAAATAATCATCATACACAAAATTTTGCGTCTCTCAAGGAAAATAGTGATTGATATGTGTTATGTTTATAGGGTCATCAAGTTCATATATTTCTGGTGTAGCTAACCTATAATCTCAAGATCCATAATGGGCAATAATGACATAAAGACCTATAAAATTAGGCTTAAACTTACCTTTCTTATTTTTATTGACCATGGTGTTCATCTAGTTTTCTTTAAAGACAAGATCACCAAGATCAAAATATTTGTGTTTGGCATGATGGTTATATTGACCACTTAACTAGTTCTAATTTGTTTGAAGGTTTTTTATAGTTTCCATGCACTATTCATCTCATAACTCATGTTCTTGTATGTGAGAAACTTTTTAATACTCATCACTTAGGATGTGTTTCAATGATATATGTAGAGAAGGAAACTTGAACTCAATGGGAAGAATGCACTCAAAACCATAGATAAGGGAATATGGTAGGGATCATGTGGGAGTATGATGATTAGTATAGTATGCCCAAAGGGAATGGAAGATATGTAGGTATAAATAATGGCAAGAATCATTAACAATATTCTTAACAATATTAACAATTGTATTTTAAATGCCTCTGCTTAGTCATTACCATGTGTGTAGTATTAAACTTAACACATAGGAATTTAAAATCTTTGTTCTTAAATGATCTACCATTATCAGATATAATGTAATATGGGATACCATAGTGGTATATGAGATGATTGAAGATAAATTTATAAATATATTTTATAGTCATGTGAGGGGTATAGATTAAACCCACTTAGTGAATACTCAGTGGTAGTGAAGATTTGTTTATGGCCATCAAATGAGGTAAGATTAATATTCCCCACAAGATTGAGTCCCCACATTGAAAAATTCCATGGTGTAAGCATTGGTTTGAGTGTTTTGGTCAAATAATGAATAAAATTGGTAGGACTTTGATATTTGTTACATCTTTTGACATAAGTAAATGCATATACTTATATGGTTTCCCAATAATAACTAGTACATAGGAGTTTTTTTTGTCAAGGATGGCCCCACTAGTGTGGGTTTCAAAAACTCCTTCATGAACTTCCCTCAATGTTAATGTGGCTTCTACTAAATTTAAATAATGAAGTAGATTTACATCAAAGCTTAGGTAGTAAAGGGTTAGGTAAAGTAGGGTATATTGGGAGGAATTATGTGTAAAGTATTTTTGTAGTTTATGTGAAAGGTCTAGTGTAAGGACATGGACATCAAGTTAGTTATATAAGCCTAAATACTAAATTGAATTAGGACTAATAATATCATAGATCATTGCACTAATTGAAGGTTCATGAACATGTGATATAATATGTTAAATGATGAACTAATAGTAATTTTCCTTGTTTATGTTGTAGATACAATAAATGATAGTATCCATAGTAGCTAATATCATGTTATTGGCTTTAGGTATGTGTTAAAATTGAATGTTGGAAATTTTTTACTTGAAAATGTCCACCATGGCCTTGTATGGTACCAACTTATAATATTTGATCTAAAATTGGTTTATAACCTAATTGATGATTAACCGATAATCACCATGAACCATAATATTATTAATGTTCCATTTTACTACTTTACAAACCCCTATAATGAGTGATTCATATTCATCCATGCTATTAGTACAATGAACTCTAATATAAAATGATTTGGTAATAATATCCACCCTATGGTGTAACAAATAATAGGTGTATTCCTAATACATGAGATGTGAAAGACCCATAAAAATACATCTTCTAGTGATGATCTTGAGGAGGTGTTTCTATTATGGTCATGATGGACTCATATGGGAACACAAATGTGAGTGCTTTGATATCTAAAAGGGGAGATTCAACAAGCTAGTTTATAAGTAATTGTCTATTTATGGCCTTCTAATTGACA
This sequence comes from Torreya grandis, assembly GCA_037957365.1. Taxonomy (NCBI): domain Eukaryota; kingdom Viridiplantae; phylum Streptophyta; class Pinopsida; order Cupressales; family Taxaceae; genus Torreya; species Torreya grandis. The sequence goes on along the minus strand of JARHVA010002816.1, from coordinate 243,146 downwards.
TACTCAATCTCAAACTCACTTAGTAGCATGATCCATTTGGCCACATTTCCTCGTAAATGTGTTTTTGATAGTGTATACTTTAGTGGATCTACCTTGGTAATGACTATGGTCTTACTATTAAGCACGTAATAATGCATATTTTGGGATACAAATACCATAGTTAAACAAGATTTTTCTATTAGTGTATGTTTATGTTTATACATTAAAAATTTATGGATTAGATAGTACATGAAATGTTCTTTCCCATTTTCATCATGATGAGCTAAAATTACCCCTAGAAATTTGTCAGTGGCATATAAGTACAGTAGAAATGGCCTCCCTAGAATTGGTGGTAATAAACCTGGTAGATTGGAAATAATTTCCTTCATATGCTCAAAGCCCTTCTGACATTATTCATCCCAAATAAATGTAACACATTTCTTTAGTAAGTGAGGGAATGAATGGCATTTATTGACCAAATGTGAAATGAAGCATTTGATAGACTAGATTTTTTGCTACAAACTATGGAGTTGATTCAAAGTGTAAGGTGGTGGCATCTTGCTAATGGATTGTACCTTGGTATGATCAACTTTAATGCCTTAGAAATAGATAATAAATCCTAAAAATTTCCTTGAAGTGACATCAAATATGTAATTCTTAGAATTAAGTTTAACCTTGTATTCATGAAGCCTTTCCAATATCCTTTGTAGTACATCTTGATGATCTACACAAGTTTTAGATTTACCCAATATGTCATCAACATAGTTTTTTAAAATATCATGCATCATGTCATGAAATATAATGGTCATATCACTTTGGTATGTGGCCCTAATATTCTTGAGGATAAATGACATTACCCAAGGAGTGGTGAACATTATTTTGTGTTAGTCTTTTGGCATGATCTTGGTCTTATTATATCTTGAAAATCCATCCATAAGGGAAAGAATCTCATGCATAGATGTGGATTCAACTATCATGTTTATATTTGGTAAAGAAAAGTCATCCTTAGGGTAGGCATTGTTGATGTCTCTAAAATTGGAACAAATTATGATCCCTTCTAACTTTTTACTGATAGGCATAATGTTTGAGATCCACACTAAATATTTCATCAGTCTAATGTATCTCAATTCCAAGAGTTCTTGAAACTCTTTATTTACTAACAAAATAATATGAGGATACATTTTATGTATTTTTTCTTCACTAATTTTGAATTAGGATGTATGGTAAGGTGGTGTAGAACCAATATGTGGTCTAAACCTAGGATGTTTGAATAGGGCTATGGAAAAATGTCAACAAAATCCCCCAAAATGGATATAAAAACTTCACATTCCTCTTCAATGAGGGATGTACCTAATTTGATCCACTTCAGGTAATTTGGAGTAATAATGTTGAATTCTATGGTATTTTTTACTAGGAGAGTCAATCCATCCTACATAATAGTTGGCAAGGATGTAAATTAGGCAGCAATGGGAAAGTTCTATAGTCAAATTAGTTCTTCAAGCTCTCCCAAGTAGGATGTATATAAATCACCTAATGATAGAAATGAACATGTAACAAATTTTGTATGACATCATCTAATATTTTGGTCAAAGTAATGATGTTATTTTTTACTAAGCATAAACCCAAAATCAAGTTTATTGTTGGTGGTCTCCTAAGCTTCATTTGAGGAAAGGTGAACACCCCCATCTAGTGGTGCTTGAAACATGTTTTTACAAAAGATTGTACTTTCTCTTTACTTTTACCCTAGTCTAAAAGTTCCCCAAAGAGGTTTTCACTTTGGGACCTCAATGTTTTATTATTTTATTTTTGGATAAGGGTGTTCACCTACTCTCCAAAATAGGTTACAAGATCTAGTATTATAGAGAACCCTTATTTGTGGTCTCCCAATAGAATATTGTCTCTTAAGTCCCAATGATGCAAATGGTATATTAGTCAAATAGGTTAGTGTTAGTAAGGTCTTCATAAATGATATGATCAAACTCTACTTCACTAATATAATCATCATCACTAGTCATTATCATTATAACATGAATAAGATACATCGGGTCACCCCCAAGTAGTTTAAATCTAAGACCATAAGTTCTTTTATATCTAGTCATAGAAATAGTCTCAATATTTCCATGATGATTTTCCCCCATACATCCTCATTAAATGTATTGGTTATCCATGATTATTTTAGGGATGGGATACTTTCTAGTATAGTAACAATCAATTAATTTTTCATTATATAAGTAGGAATCATCATTGGAAAGTGGTTTCTTTTATTGGCTAGTGGTCAGTGTGAAAATAATAGGCACTAGGCCATGAATATTTACTTTTACTTTTCATCACAATTCCATATAAGATTACTTAGATTTATGTCTCCCATAAGTCTTGGTATTCTTTGGAATCTTGACAATATAGAATGTGTCATGGGTAAAATACTCTCCTAGACCATTATTCAAAATGCTAAAATGATTATATATTTCATTAAGAGATGTATGTGAAGATGAGGTAAGGTTATCAATGTATATATAATTAACTTCTATAAATTTTATTATTATCTCTATCTTTATCCTTATTAGGTACTAGATCTAGACCAAAACAACAAATTTAAATTTCATATTCGACCTAGAAATGCTTGCAATTTTCATATGGTTGTAAATATGTATAGATATTTACTGCCATCCCTAAGTGAGGAAACTTATAACACTAGTGAAATTTTGAAGTGATTACATGAATTTATTGTATCCATGGTCTACCCAAAATCAAATTGTATTATAAGTCTAAGTCTAACACATTGTAAAGTGTATCATGGGTCAAATACATAATGATCATTAGAAAACTTATGGTTAATGGTACAGTTACCAAATAATTCACTAAAGGGTCATGCCTTTATTAAATTTATGGAATTTTATTAGATGGATAATAATCTATCTCATAAGCAACATTATCATATTAATCTTGAACAAAAGGGTAACTAGTCACAAAGTTCCCATAGTCAAGATTATACATAGTCCCAGTACATGTTTAGAGAGGCAAGTTTATATCCATGGATAAGTTACATGAAAAACAAAAATGTTCTAAAGATAATTAACCACTAAGATCTAAAAAAGGGCCTTTAGTTTTGTAAAAGAGACACAAATGAAAAAATAACTAAACTAGGTAAGGGTAGGACAAAAAAAAGTGAAACCAGTCTAAAAAGGATACTAATTTGCCCAAAGGTGGTTATAGTTAGCACCAAAATTAACAAAAATATTTGAACTCATTTATTTCTAGAGTACTAATTTTCACACAAGAATTTATAATTAGTCACAAGAGTATCTAAACAAAGTAGAAATGTTGTGAACTAGGGTCAATAAATAACAATGATTTAACAAAAGGTGGTTATAATCATACTAAAATAAGGGTAGATTTGGAAATATAAAACTCAAATAAGAACTAAAAATCAAACGAAATTAAGGCAATTGGCTCAAATGACACTTGATAATTGGCTCACTATAAGACTAAAACTTTGACTTATGAAAACTATTAGAAAAAAAGGACTAAGATAATTAAAATATTGGAAAACAAATTCCAAAAAAATCAAATGGAAATAACATGTATCAAAAGGATGCTCTAAATAAGGCACAAATAAAACAACAAGAACTAGGTCTATTAAAGGGGTTTTTAGATAAAATATGAAACCAACCCAAGTAACACAATACAAAAACAAAAGGTGGACAACCTAAGCCAAAATTAGATAAGGCTTTGGTCTGAACCTGATTAGTTTAATGTTTGTAATTCAAAAGTTTGAGATTCATATTTAATGTAAGTAAAGACACAATTGTTCTAAGGCAAAAGGCTAGACCAAAATGAGAATCATAACTATGTGTTTGACACAAGAGATGTATAACAAACATTACAAACTTAGTTTCAAAAATAATAAGAGATGGGAGTAAATTTGACAACATAAAGACATGCTCTCAAATAAATTACATGGTAAAATATTTTGGACTATAATATCTAAGGAAAATGTTTTAAAATGAAATGGGTAACATAATGATGCCATGTGTAAACAATAGACACACAAAGGGTTTTGAACAAACTTCAAAGGTAGAAAGTATGGCACAAATGGATAGAGTAACATTTCCTAGACCAAAGGGTATATAATATAATACAAATGTTTTTGGAATTTTTTTTTTGTGTTATTGACAAACAAAGTAGTTCTAACTCAAAATAGTGAAAGTAAAAAGTAAAAATAACAAAAGCATCTAACTATATCATCCTAATCCTAAAAATTAATAATGTATATTCATACTATCAAATTCCATCTATATACTTTCTCCTAAGAGTAAATTATATTTTTAATCCAAATATTTAAATGTGTATGAAAATTAGGGTTTTTAGGCCCCCTCTTCTCTTAAAATTTCATAAAAAAACATGGAACTTTGGGCTACTCACCTTGCATTAATAGTATATTTGTAAAAAGTAGGGTTGTCCAAAACTATCAATTTTTCATACATTCTAAATGGTCCCATATGTGTGGTTAATACTAGGGAAAAACATTTAATTTAGATCCATGTTAATTGGCTCGTTGTGAAAATTTATTATCCTTTTCATAACCACTACATTCATCAATTTATTAGTGTAGTATGATGTCCAAGTAAAACATATGTTTTGAGGTAGTGTCTTACTAATAGATCTTACTTAACCACTCAAACAAGCATTCTAATAAGTTAACCTCAATTTTTATACCCATACCATGGATTGGGGTTGAATTGATGCTAGTAGATGAATTCTCAGGTCAACACTTCCCTAGATAACCCATGGAGAGGTGATGAACTCCCATCCACAAGCCAAAATACATGAAATAAAAATTGAGTATAAGCACTTTAGGGTCATTTGCAGATCACCCAAATCACTTGTATTTTGATGAGGGCCTTAGATATTTTCCTTCCATGATTTTTTACAAAGAGATAAATGCAATAAGTGAAGCATTTTTTATCACCCAAGTTCCTTAAAGGGTATGGGGGAAGAGCATACACACTACACTCATCTTGTGAAATAAACACTCAACAAAAATCATAAAAATTAAAACTCTTATGAACATTTAACTAGAGTGTGAGTTCATTTTTATATCACAAAATGAAATATGAAATGAATTTTATCCCCTTAGAATTTCTTGATAACTTTATATAGAACAAAAATAACTCAAGTAAAATACTTTTAAAACACAAAATGTAAGTGTGAATTTGACTCTTAGAGTGTCAAAAACATCCTTTCTTGGTCTTTGATTCCTAAACAAGATGTTGGGGGTCATTCTAGTTAGAATCAAAAGTCAATGAGAAAATGACTTATGGAATTTAGCTCTCAAATTTCAAATGTTTTATGCACAGTGTAAAATCATAAAAACACAAATAAATACCATGACTTTTCCTTCAAAACTGTAGCTAGTTAGCATAAAAGCACAATTTCATGTATAAAAACTTGTTTGTGAAAATTTGTGATTCTTTAGAGCAAAAATGTAGATCTACAGTGCAAAAATATAAATATACAAGGAAATATCATGATTTTCTTTCAAAAAAGGGTTAAAGACAAAACCAAGAATATATAGGGAAATATCACAACTCACAAAGGCAATATCATAAATCCTTAATGCAATGTCACAAGTTACTAAGGTAATATCATAGATCTACAAATAAATATCATGATTACAAAGGAAATATGATGATTTCCATAAAAATTTAGATTAAAAAAGAAATATTTTAACTATATGAGTAGAATAATGACTTATGTAAAAATATAATTTATCAGGGAAAAATCAGTACTTATCAAGATAATAACACAAATGCAAATCCATGTTAGTATAATGTAATATCATGATTACTCATTACAATACCATGACAATAGAAATAAAAATCACAATTACACATAACAAAAATGTGATTTCATGTAGGATGTCTATGAACTTTCAATTTCCACTTTTTTGGTCAAAAAGATGGGATTTTGACATGAAAATTGCTAGGAAGATGTCCTCAAATGGCCATGGGAAGAACCTTGTGGAATGATACTCCCATCGGGTGTGAAATTTATGTATCATATGATTTTGAAGAGGAAATAAACATGTAGATTAGTCTATTGTTAGTTCAAAATAATAAAACATAATAAAAATAATACACTAAGAGTAAACCCTCTTGCCTAGACACTAAGGGGGAGTATAACACAATCAGCAAAGGTACAAAGAAGAGATGACAATAATATAAATTCTTACCTCCCTTATCTCACATGGTGCTTACTTGTTGGCATAATAATGTTCATGCTCAGCTTATGAAAATTGTAGTCTCCTAGAAAAGCTCATCCTTGCAAGGAACATCTCTACAATGTCACTTGTGGTTTGGTGTTGAAGTTTGGCATAATTTTGGAATAAAAATTTTTCTTTTAAAGAATTCAAGAAGGTATTCCTATAGAATAACCTTACATACAAAATCTTGTTGATCTATTTTTTTTTCACTTGTATTTTTAGCTTAGATAACTAAATCTAACCTTGGGTAGGTTATGTTAAATTATAACTTGGGTTGAGTCAAAATTAACCTTGGTTAAGGTAGTATAACTCTAAGAGGGTTAAAGACACTCATGAAATCTTGAGACCTCTATTTCTAATATCTATGAGGCATGACAACTCACTTTAGATTTTTGTGAGATTTGAATCATATTTTTGAATATTAATGAGATAAAAATTTAATTTATTATCTCATTTGACTCTTTGACCTAATTTTTGGCACAAATTCCTTTTTAGTAAATAAAATTCACTAATTTTATTTATATTTTATGTTTAGGTAAGTTAACCAGGTTTGAAAATATAATTAGTATTGCTTTGTGCTTTTTAGATTTTGTAAATTGATTTGAATGTCATGAAATAATAGATTAACAAGCCAAAAATGCAAAATTACTAGGTTGTAATTTCACTATGGTTAGAACTGAACCAAGTTAGTATTGCATACAGGGTAATACACTATTTAAAATATCCTAGTGACATTTCTAGGTAATTAAAACCCTTATGTGAATGAATTTAGGAAATTTAAGTTATATCTAGGCTTAAAATATGTCATTTTATAGAAATTGAATTTAATGTCAATATAGGTATGAAGGAGGACACAATTAGGTGTCTACACTTGTGATTCATGTTCTTCATTGACATGTCTTGATAATAATAGTTTTCAGTTGTAGGTTAGTTGTTGTATATCCCAAATGCTTGATGAGATTTAGAGACATAATATTTAGGCTTGATCCATTATCTATGAGGACATGTTTGAATTTTAACCACATGATGACAAATTAAATGTATAATAGGTTATTATGGAGAGGGTCAAGGGATGGCATAACACTATGGTCAAATTTCAATTGTTGACCTAGGGATAGGTGTCCAACCAAAGCTTGGAATTTGTCTACAACAATGTCATTTAGCACTTGAGATTGACCTATGAGTTTTTTAAGTATGTTCTTATGGATGGTAGATGCACGTAGAAAATTTAAGATGAAAATTTGTGTGGGCAAATTTTGGAGTTGCTCCATAATATCATACATATTTTACTTAACAATGGTAATTCTCTTATTCCTATCCATCATAGTAGGTTGGATTAGTTCAGTGGTATGGGGTTGTGGGCTTGGGGTGGTGATCTTATAGTACTAAGTTACAATTTCATAATATAGATTACATACAAGAACATATAGAAAATGATGGAGATGGACTAGAGAGGATAATTCTTAGTTTTTATTAAACTTGGCTATGGTCATGAGGGAATGAAGCATTATTGACATAAGGTATTAAAACATTAATCATTAGTTATTGTTGAACTTAGATGCAGTCACATGTCAAGGAATGATTAACAACATATGTAGGTTGATTGGCAATGTCAACTAATAGTCTTGGTCTATTGGTACTTGGTCTAGGATTTATAGTAATGGTAGAAACATCTCCACCTACAATATGACCTAAAACTTTATTTTATTCATGTTTAACTAAGTGGTAAGTCTATTAGTTATTAGTGTCATTTTGTCCTTTGGTTGATGTTATTGTTATTGCTATTGATATTTGTCATATTGTTATGGATGTTGATAATACTATTGTTATTGTTGTAGATGTGGTTTTTAGTGTTTTTATTATTGATTGGCATTGTCATGCTATGGAAAATGATTTTAGAAAATACCCAAGTTTTTATTGGAAGTAAATGATCTATTATCCAACTAAATTTCCCCATTTTCCAACATATTATTAATAAGGTGCTTCAACTACACATAAAGATGTATAGAATGTTCGTAAACATGATAGTATTCATAGAACTCATGATATTTGTACCAATATGGATATAATATACACTTAGGATAGTGTTTTAGAATTGACCAACTAATCATATTAGTTATGTTTAGCTTGAAAAACACTACTTTAATAGGATTACCAAGGTCATAAAAAACTCTAGGAGTTGGTGTTATTCTTATAGGAGGGTTTTCAAAGGTGGTGGTCGTAGCATTTCAGTATTTGGTCTAGGTTGTGGCATAGACTATGCTTGCTAGATATCCTATTGATGTAGAATAAGTTTCATTTGTGACATAGGCTAAGCAGATAGTGTTTTCACTATTTGGACATGGCATAACTTAGTTACTCCATTACTAATAACATTCTTATTGGGGTTGTATGGTTTGGAGTTTTCATAGTTATTGTCCTAAGCTGGTGTATACTCTTGCACTTAGACTAGGTGAGGGTTCTGACTTGGGCTTGTATTTTGATTTTGGCTCTGATTCTAGTTTTAAGAAGTCAACATGATAACCCATTTGTTGATAAGGTATTTTTAAATATGTATGACTTTATCAATAATATATTTGAATAAGTGCACACATTAAAGCTCCAAGTGGTAAGATATTTTGTTGTATGGATTTTTGGTAAACATAGAGGCCAATTATTTATCTGGTAGGTTATGGGTGAAGTAACTATCAAGCTCTCTCCATATCTATAATTAGCTCATAAAGCTCTCATAAAAAAATTTCTTAGCCTAAATCAAATCTACTACTAAAATATAATGCTCTATATTATAGGATAAATTTTGTATAAATTTATCTAAGAGATTATCAAAATCAGATTCTAAATTTTTTAGCAACTTCAGAAACCATTAGAAAGCCTCTCCATCTATAATCTAAGGAAAAATAAGGAGTAGGTAAATGTCACTATAGGCCACTGGGTTGTAAGAGACAAATAAAAATGTTAGACGTTCCTTAAGATCTTCTTTAACCTTGTACTTGTCAAATATTTCTGGTTCATATCCTAGAGGAAATGTTATTTGAAGATACTCCATGTTAAATGGGTATGATCACACATCATCTAATTTGAATTTACTAGTCTATTTTCCTATCCAAATGGATGAAGTTTCTTCTTTCATCTATTAAATTTCTTTAGACAATAAACTTTATGGCACATTTAGTTGTGGTTGTGGTTGGGTGGTCAAAGGTGGTTTACCTTGACCAAGGTATAATGGAAGAATGGAGTGTTGTGGAATGTTGGTTTGATAGTGAATTCACCATGAATGTGTATCTATGGATTTGAATGTGTTTGTTAATAATACATACATTATTGATAAATATTCTAGTTCAAATTCAGAATATGGCCTTGGTTTTGAGGGAATTAGGGATATGATGGAAAGATATGGCTTTATTGAATATACTATGCCTTCTAAGGTTAAGTAGGGACCTTTTATTATCTAGTCAAACCCAACTGAATAAATGGGACATTTTGTTGATGAAATCTCTATCTTTGGATGTGTGTCACTTCCTAAGTAAAAGGCAATGATTACTTAATAGGTAATTTTTTGACATTGGTACCTCTTTATTGCATAAATACATTTTTTGAACTAGATGCTTATTGGGTAATTTTCATTTGTCTTTGACCAATAGAAACACATTGTTGATTAGACAATGTGTGCAATTATTGTGGTACATTGGTTTGTGACTATTGAGGTACATTTTTCACTACCTATTAAGGTGTAACATTTGTTACCCCTATTCAGGTGGCATAGTTTTCTACCTCTATTATGGTGGTAAATTGGATAGTGCCTATTAACACGGAATATTAGTCATCAGCTATTGAGGTTGGACAATATTTTTAACTTGTTGAGGCAAAATTTTTGTCATCACCTAATTACTTATCCATTGTTATTGTGTGTTGAAATAAGTAGCTTGTTGAGGAGTGGGAGTAACCTCTATGATTGGTAAGTAGTCATTCCTACCCCCTACTCTTATGAACCACTCAAGGTATTGACTAGATGAACTTGTTGTTGAGATTTATTTATTGGTGCATTTAACTCACCTTGGCCTAGATTGGAATAAACTTACATTATATCGATTATATTTGGTACATGGTCCTAAAAAGAGGCCACAATCACTTACTAAATGAATGAAACATTAAACAATTATCATACTAAAGTAATTTTGGAAAATGGGCCTACAACTAGATTAGATTGACCTATCAAATCAGTTGGCATTCCTATTGAATGAGATATTTCTATAAGTGGAGCATTCAATATGGCCATGACATTGAAATTCTGTACTAGATTTAGATAGGTCTGATATACTTATTGCATTTGCTTGAATTACTCCTCCATGTGGCCCTTTACATTTAAAAGCATATTTGGATCTTGGTATGAAACTGGAATGAGTGATTGAGGGTAACTAGTAGAGACATGTTCAAAAGTTTGGGTGTAAGGTACATTTCTTAACACTATGACTAGACTATATAGGTTTTCATGGGGGAAGTCTTCTAGAAACTAGGCCCCTACTTCCATAGTTATAACTAAAACCTAGTCATTATTTTCAATAAAGTGATAATATAAAAAGTATGGGTCATATGTTGATTCCATGATAACATATTACAGTGGTTGTTGAACTTGTTTGATAATAAATGCTAAACTACAAGTTACTATGTTGTTTATTCTTGGACTTGACCTAGATAAGGAGGTTTATTAAATAGGTAGTGTGTTCATATATCTTGGATTTACTTCACATATTGAGTATTTTGAGGAGTATATGAATCTATCTCACAAACTACATCATTACCATATCGATCTTGAATAAAGGAATCATTCATGATCATATTATCATAATTTGGATTATACATGGTTATACTACATGTGTACTGAGGCATATCCAAATCCACGACTAACATATTATGAATAAAATGTCTAGATTAATAAATAATCTTAAAACATGGCCTAAAATAATAGATCAATGCTTGTTATGTATAAAAACTTGGTATTAATGGCAAACTTGGTCTAAATTTGTCCTAGGGATGGAGTTGTTCTCCAAAATTTGCAATGATAAACTCAATTTAAAATGTCCTCAAGGTAAAATGTCTAATTTCTTGCACACAAATGTTCAAGTACATGGTAAGTTATGAATCCTAATTTTTGGCAATGTATTTCAAACAAATAACTAATCTATCCCTAAAAATGAAATATGGTGTTATGTCTTTGGAAACAAGGCACGAAGCTAAGCTCAAAGGTACTAAAAAAATATAAAAACTATGGAAAATTTTAGGCCTTTGGAAACATGAAAAAAATTTAGGATGAAAAGGTACAAAAAAACTCTAAAAACTAAGTAAAATGTAGGTCTTTATAAATAAGGCACAAAGATAGACTTAAAAATTACTAGGTTGAGGAACAAAAGGTAAAATGATACGTACTTGGAAAGAAGGCACAAAGGTAGACTTAAAAAGAACTAGGTCTAAAATGAAAGGTAAATTTCTAGTTGTTTGGAAACAAACTAAAAATCTTGACTTGAAACAACTTGCTTGAGGTAAAAATGATGAGGTAGTTAATCTAATAATTCAAACACTTGGACTCAAACTAGGCACATGGATTTTGTTGTACCCAACACCCCCCTCTTTTCATAAGGAAATGGGGACCATTTTTTTTCCAGATTATTATCTTGATTTTGACCCCCCCTCTTCTATGTGTTTATGTATATTATGAGAAAAGATAATGATTTATCCTTTTATACTTAGGCAAGATGGCATTGGTATTGCATTTTCATAAACTAGATATTTTGTTCTATCAAGTTTGTTACTTTGATCTACTTATTATAGACTTATGTTTTCATGGACTATCTCAGCAATCCTCTTGGGACTTATTTTTTTAGTGTTTATGCAATATTCTTTTAGGACTTATTGTTTTGGACTTATCCTATTTGTCCTTTGTTAGGCTTTTTATCATGTATGAATTATTGTAGACTTATCTTTATTAGAGAAATTATTTCAGACATTTCGTCTAAAACAATTCCTCAAAAGGAATTGGTCTTTCATTTTTTTCCATGAGAATTTTACCTAACATAATTAACATGCCTTTTGGCCATTTTGAACCTACCATTTAGCCCTTTTGAGATTACCATTTGACCTATATGAAGTAGATCTTTTGGGACTTTTTTCATGGAAAAATTAACTATAAATTAGACCCCTCAATTATTGCCAAAGTATGCTTTGACATTTTGAAATTTCCCTTCTGGACCTTTTTACTTGCCAACCTACCCTTCAAGATTTGTACAATGTATCCTTCAACCTTTTTTATTGTGGCCATTTTGCCTAATAGAATTCCTTTAAGACTTTTATAATTTCCCTTTAGCCCCTCTGCACATTTCCTTCAGTTCTTTTTTCTTACACCTTTTTGATCCTTTCCTTTAAACATTTTGTTTGAGATACTTTCTTTGAACCAATTGAATTCCTTCAGATATTTTTTTTGATGAAAATGATCCTTCAAGATAATTGTTGTAGACATTTTGTCCAAGATAATTCCCTTGATAGAATTCCTTTGGGAATTTTGAAAAGACCCTTTGCCTCCAACATACCCTTCAGAAGTTTTTCCAAGGACATAATTCCTTCAATTATTTTAAAATTTACCCTCTAGCCTTTTAAAAGTTCCCTTCAATGATTTTGTGGGTACCCTTCATGAATTTTTTAAATGGTCTTTTTCCCTGTGAACCTGCCCTTCAATAATTTTATCCCACACCTCTGCCTCAACCAATTCCTTCATACTTTTTTGTTTCAAACATTTTTTCCAACACAAAAGACCTAAAAAAATTCCCCCAAGGGTACATACCCTTCCGAATTCTTGTAATTTCCCTTAGGACATTTTTAAAGTGACCTTTTGAAATTTTTGAAGTGGCCACTTACCATTCAAGACATTATCCTAGGATGTCTTCCCTCCAAAACTTAACCTTTAGGACAATTATCCTAGGACTTTTACTCTTCGACCAAATCCTTTAGGGATTTTTTTCTAGCCCTTTTTCCCTTCAACCAATTCCTTTAGATAATTTGTCCCAAAAAAAATGATCCTTCAAGAGAATTATTACAGACATTTTGTCTAAAATAATTTCCCCACAAAAGTCCCAAGATAATTTACCTAACATAGAAATCATGAAATAATTATCCCATAATAATTATCCTAAAATAAATTCTAGACTACCAAGTGGCACCCTTGCTTAGAGATAATTTCATTATGTTTTGAGATTAATTCAATATTTTAGCCTAGGCCCAAATTGTATTATATTAAATACTAAATCCTTAGGCTAAAACATTTATATAGGGTCCTTATTTTAAATATTTTCCAAAAATTATTGTGCTAAGTCTTCTTTTCATTTATACTTGTAGGAGCAAGGAGTCCCAAAGAAATAACACATGTCAAGTTGAAGAGATTAAATTTGACAATCACTTGAAAGTCATCTAATGGTCATGAAAACATCATTTGATGGTCATGCAAATGTTAAATTTAACATTATCAATGTGTTAAAATTTAGAGATTAAATTTGATATTATTGTGGATGTCATATGATAGTCATGAAGACATCATTTGATGGTCATGCGAATGTAAACTTTAACCTTAGTAATGGACTTATTTATGAAATTAAATTTGATGGTAACATAGATGCCATCTTTCCCATCCTCTTACCTGCGTCTCCCTCTTGGGATGAAAGTCCCTGAAGCCTTTTGGGAAGATCTCATTAATAAATTCAACAAGAAACTTGCGGGATGGAAAGGAAATTTTCTCAGTCAGGCAGGAAAGCTAACCCTTCTCAAAGCAAGTCTTCAAAGCATACCTACTTATGCTTTAAGTCTTTTCAGAATTCTCACCAAATTTGCAGAAGTAATTGAAAAAATCCAGAGAAACTTTCTTTGGACAGGAACCGAAGAAAAAAGGAAAATGTCGTTAATTGCTTGGGAAAACATATGTAAACCTTTCAGGGAAGGAGGATTGGTAATAAGGAATATAAGAAGTATGAATACAACTCTCTTAGAAAAATATGGATGGAGGGTTTTTCATGAAAATAAAGAATGGAGAAATATATGGAAGCAAAAATATTTATTTAATGCAAAATCCCTCGCTGAATTCTTTTCTTACCCTGACGTAACCCGTCCATCTTCTATATGGGGGGCTATTCAGGGTACTAAACAAGTTTTAGAAAAAGGAAGCTCCTGGAAAGTAGGTAATGGAAAAAAGGTGAATTTCTGGGAGGATGCTTGGTTAAAAGAAATCCCTTTGATAGAAGAATTCCAAGATAAAGAAGTAATTGACCGTTGTAAGCAAATATATGGAATAAAGGTTAATCAATACTGGCAGAACAATTCATGGGTGAACCTTAATGATATTGATCAAGGTTTCAATAATATTTAAATATCCCTTAATGCTATTTCCCTCTATTCTAATCTTGAAGATAAGATTGTTTGGCATGACGAGCCTAACAGACAATTTAAAGTTTCTACCATTTTTAATTCAAAGAGAAACGTTAATCAACCACTATGGACATAGGCCTGGATCAAGGGACTCATCCCTAAAATCAAAATCTTCTTCTGGACCCTTCTCCAAAATAAAATCTTGACTCTTGATAACTTACAGAAAAGAGGAATAAACATAGTGAACAGATGTATTCTATGGAAAAAAGGTTTTGAAGATAGAGATCACTTGTTTGTGAACTGTTCCTTTACGCAGCTAGTCTGTAAAGAAATCCTCAATCTTTGGGGTATTGCTTGGATTCAACATAAAAGTGTGGATCTATCTTTTGAAAGTTGGTACTGTCCCTCTAAGAATCTTGATGTTCTTTTTTTATGGAAACTAACTCTTCCCCATATCTGGTGGGGAATATGGAAAGAAAGAAATAACCGTATTTTTAGAAGCAAAGAACTTCCAGGATGGGTAGTGGGGTAGAACATCATTAGAGCTATCAAGGAGAATTTCTCATTGCAAAGGGATCCTAATCCTACCTTTTAAATTGATAATCCTTTAAGATTAGAAAATTCAAATGTAAAAAATGAAAATCCTAGACTTGGTGTAACTTGGAATGTCCCCCCTCATGGGTGGATCAAAGCGAACTTTGATGGAGCTACTAAAGGGAACCCAGGGAATGCAAGATGTGGAGGAGTCTTGAGAAACCATATGGGAAACGTAATCAATGCTATTACAATGCCCATTGGTAAGTCAAACTGCCATATTGTTGAAGCTTGTGTTGCCCTCCAAACCCTTAAGCTAGCTGTTGAATCGGGATATTCTAAATTATGGTTGGAAGGGGACTCCTTGAATATCATAAATATCTTAAATAATAAAAATTCTATCTCATGGTCAATAGAGGCTATGGTGATGGAAATGAAAACTTTAATTAAATTTTTTGAGAAAGTCACTATTACCCATACTTATCGTGAAGCAAATGGAGTTGCTAATTGGATAGTAAATTTTGTAGTTCAAGTAGGACACAAGGTGAGCTGGCAAGAGACATTAAACAAGAACGTGGAACTTAGAGCGCTTGTTCATCATGATGCAATTCATGCTAAGGAGGGAGATATCAGAATGGAATAAAAAACTAATGATTTGGGGGAGTGGATACATGGGGGAAGATATACACTCATTAAATGGAAATGTTCTAGAGTACACGAGGAGGACTCAAAATGTGCCAAAATATAGGTGAGTTCTGTTCCAAATTGGTAATAGTCAGGTTCATTGTGTAGCTAACAGGGGTCGGGCATTAAAGGAGATTTGTATGGCTCGTAATAGGAAAGGAGAACCAAGGAAGTAGGAACCCAAATATTGCAAAGAGTGGAAAGCAAAAGAAGATGTCTGGAAGATCCTGCAGAGAGGAAAGGTTGTGAGTTATATGGAATGGCTTCATGGCTCAAAACCCCATATCACAACGGCTTTTTTCAAAAATTGGACTGATGATAGGGTTACCTTGCATGGCATTATGGTGAATCTCACTGAGGAATTCATAGCAGAGGTGACGGGGCTTCCAATGGAGGGAATTAAATTTTCAAAGTAGACAAGCATATCCAATGAGGCTTTTTGCAAATTCCCTAAAACGAATGCTGAGGAGTAGTAGCTGGAAAAAAGTGGAGATTTTTTTGAACTAGAGCAAATTAAGGGCATCTAGAGGGACGTCTTATGTTGTATCCATGATTACTTCATACTTGATGGAAGAAGCAAAAGAGTCCACAAATTTCACTTTGTATTTCTCAATCACTTCAGACACAAAGTAAGAATCTCCTTTCCTTTTTATCTACATTTTTCCTTGCTCCAAAGTCTATTTGCTCATAACAAAAAGGAATCTCATCCCATCCTACATGAGGGGTTAATTCTCATAATTGAAGGGCATTGCAAGAATAAGGCCATTGTAAAGAATCCTTATTTGGGAAAATATAAGGACTTATGGAGTAATAAGAAAGAAATAGTAAAAGGGAAGGAAAAAGATAACTTCAAACTCCCAAGCTTCAATAACTAGACTGCTGATGAGGAAACAGATGAAAAAACTAGGGAGGAGAGTCTGGAGGAAGAAGGAGGAATAGAAAGTGGGCATTCAAATTCCAGTGAGGAAGAAGAAGTGCAAGATAAGAATGAGAAAGAAGGAGTCACTATATAGGAAAAGTTTGAAAATAGCAACCATGAATTTGAGGAAAACCAGCAAGTGTTTGAGGAAAATGATAAAGATCTAGATGTTCCTGCTGTGGACCCTAATTTGATTAATGAAAAGGAAAATCTAGTTTAGGTTGCTAACCAAATATTGGAAATGGGAGCTCAAGTAAAGGAAGTAAGTAACAAAAAAGTTAGCCCTGCTGAAACAAAGGAACAAAAACAAATGGAAACGGAGGACTATATTGAAGATTTTATAAGTAGTCATAAAAAGAACACAGATGATTGGAGTGACAAAAGGTAGAATAAAGAACCTACTATATTGGCCAATTACAAAGCTGATGCTACTCTACAATTCGATCTATGGATGTATAAGGAGATAATGGAAATCAATAGGAAAATGGTAACTATGGAGGGTAAACAGGAGGCAGTTTGGAACAAAATCAATAACATGGAAAAGTAGTTGAGGGATATTCCCATAAAACTCAAAGATTATGAGAACAACCTATGGGAACTCATAAAGGAAAGTAGATTAAAGATGGAGGAGGTAACTTCTAGCATTTGTGCTACTACTGTTAACATAGGAAAAAGAGCAAATGAGGAAATCAAAACTTTGGAGGGGCCTAGCAAGAGAACTAGACAAAGCTCAAGAAAGAAAGCAATGCAAGAGGGATCTACGAAGGTGACTACTGCCATCCAGGACACTGTTGCGAAAGGTAAAGAAGCAGTGAAGATGATATTGGAACTAGAAGAATAGTTCATGGTTCTTTTAGTTGGTTCTGCTAGTTGGTTGTGTTTTCTAGTCTTGGTACCTAGTTTTTTGAACTTTTACTATGGAGTTTCTAGGTCTCTGTAAAACCTGGGGTCTATCTTTGGTTGTTCATTTGTTAGCTTCAAGTCTTTGTTTCTTGGTTTTGTTACTTCGGTGAAGTACGCTTAAGGCTTACCTGTGGACGTTAATGTTTTATCTTTCTCCTTTTGTTCAGGGTTTTGGGGTCCCTTCAAAACCTGTTTTTACCATAATCTAAAACATAGATGCCATCTAAAGGTTACAAGGATATCATTTTATGGGCATATGAATTTCAAATTTAACCTCATAAATTACCCATTTATATTTAAATCAAGATCCTATGGCATGCATCTACTCGGGCCCATTTGATTGAATGATGTGAGAGAGATTTTAAATGTCAAATCTATATGATAGTGATAAGTGTCACCATCACGGGAACCTAGTAAATAGATATAATGACCCATGGGAAGAAGCAAGCATCCCAGTAGATAGAAATTCAAAGCCTTAATAAGCTACCAAGTGGCACACACATGAATAAAATAAAAATAAGATGCGACAAGTGATAAGATCATGGGAGTTAATGAGTTAAAGTGATAAAATCCAATGAACCATGTTAAACAAGTGCAAAGGTTCAATGGTGCAACTCCTAGGTTGACTTTTCAAAGATCTTGAACTTAATCAAGTTTGATATGTGTCACATTTTGAAAGTTAATAGGTCATTATGGACATAATAATTATACCTTTGAACACTTGAGCCATATTTATCAATAGAAATTGGGTCTCATAGTTAAGATAGAGAATGAACACGCATGTCATAATCTGAATGATGAATATAAAATTAAAGTTAAAAATTCTATAAAAGGCATGGGAAAAAATGAAACACATGGTTTAGATTAGTCATGGCTAACAGTAGTGCCACTAGTTCTAAAACCATTAAGGGTGTGAAATAGATAACCTAAAAGGAGAAACCTTTGTTTGAGGCTTGTGAATTCCTTGCATATTTATCTCCTTAGACTTCTTAGCTATGTCTGACTTTGTGTGTGCAATCACTACTAACAATAAGCATAGGTTCTAAAATCACTTTCCTTTTAGAAACCATTAAGGGAACTAATTCTTGAAAACCACAAAATCTTTCTTTTTTGCCTAACCCTTCCATTTTTTTGAGTTTGTTTTGGAGATTTACCCACTAGATTAGAATCTAGTTGCCCATCCAATTCACCTAGAGATTCACAATCCTTTAAGAACCAAACCTCCATCTAAAAATATTGTCAACAACCTGCATGCCCTACCTATTATTCCATCAATAGGTTGAAATAAATTCCATACCTATAGCTCATGCCTTGGAATGGAGTTTACCTTCATTGATATCCTAAAATTTTAGAGTCTACCTTGTTATGGCTATGGTGTGCATAAAACCTACACCAATTGTTAAATATGGCTACAAGGAGGGCCAAAACCTCTGATTATACCAAAAGTTTTGAGAATGGATTGGCTGTACAAAGTACCCATAGATATCCTAGGTATCCAAAAGTATTTTCTTAATGATCCATTCAAATACCTTCCTAGTTTCCATTATAATCACCTAATAGCTATTGAAGGGCATCTTGATTCTTACACATATTCTATGCATGTTATGTATGTAAAATTTAAGGATGTAATCTATAAGATATTCATGTTCATGCTAGGAAAATAAGTGTATGATTAGCTTGCATAGTTGGCACCTAGTTCTATTACTAGTTTGAGTGATCTTGAGGAAATTTTTATGATTTGATTTGTTCTATATATTAATGTTCATGATTTAAAAAATAATTTAACATATTATATGAGGTTATCTATATGTATGTTGGATATGAATTATACAAAATCCATCCAAAAAGAAAGATTGTTACTATGCCCAAACCAGAACATAGTGGTAGGGTTTCCTTTTAATCCATGCATTGTACACAAGGGAGAAGAGATCCCAAATGGATAAGATGATTGGGTCATAAAAGAGGTAAAATAATATTTTATATCCATCAACAAATAAATTAAAATGTCATAGGATAAATTGAGAAACAAATAATAAGAAGAGGAATTTGTCAAGCTAGGATAATTGTATCATGATGATTCCACCATTATGTTTGATGAGATAATTAAATAAAGAGATGATGGTAGTTAAGACAGTATTAATTTAAAAGAACATTTCCAACCTTTGTAATAGCTATATGAGATAGAATATGCCTAGGTAGAGGATTAATTACTTTACCTTGCAAAAGAAGATATCAGCTTTGAATATGGTGTTGATGACTCTTGTGACTATCAGTCTGCATTAGAATATCTATCAGAAGACTCATTTGATGATTATATTCCCAACTTATTTTCCTCTAATCATGTAGGCTCCAACAGTAAGATTTTAGGTTATGTCATGCCTAAGGTAGGTATGTATCCTTATCATGGGTTAAAAGGAATAGGTATGTTAGCTTTCCTCAATAATTTTGATCCTATTTCTAATCTTCCTTCTAATTGAATTGATTCACCTAGATGCTCATGCTTTGATTTGATAAATGTTGAATTCAATTTGGTTTCTAACTCTAATGTGAAGGACACTATGGTTGATTATGTGATTGACCAGGAACCACAGTGTGTGTGGACATCAACATCATCTAGAATTAAAATAAAGACCTTTGATTGCATAAATGATTCCCATAAAGTTACATATCTTCCAAAGGATAAATATTAGAAATAAAAACAACAAAAGTATCAATAACATACAATGGATGAGATGATCCATCTAGAATTAATATTTAATGAATATCTCACTCCTAAAATAAAAAATAATGAGCCCTAGGTAAACAAAAAAATTATTCATGATTTGGAAAGTCAAGAGCTAATTCATTCAAATATTGAAGGTCACATTCAAAGTGAGATTTTAGATGAAGTTTTTAAGGAATATGTTATTGATGATTATACTTATGATTCTGATTCTATCTTTGAGGGCCATTCCCATAATGAGTTTATAGAGGATGATTGCTTTTAAGACTATAGGTCAGAGGTAATATCCATCTCAATAGGTACTTTCAAGGATTGTTTGTTTGAACTAAGTTATCCTAAATACATGACTAATAATGGTGAGCTTCCATAACATATGTATCATAAGGAAGATTTATTTGTTTATTATTCTTGGGATGTACCAATGAGTGTCCCTAATTTTTTATTCTACACTATAAATGAAAGGCTTAAAGTTCTACTAAATGAATACAAGGATGTCCCTACCTATCTTAGAACTTTAATGGGGAAAAACTTGTTATTACTAAAGAGTGAGAAACATACCAAACAAAGTTTCCAAATCCATTCCCCATATTTTTTAGGTTTTATTTAGAGTAGGAGTAGGTTAGGTTTCTTGTTTTCTATCATTTGTTTTCACTAGATTAATCTTTCATGCTTTCAGTATTTTGATTTCATAGATTAGATTTCTTATTTTCTAGATTATATTTCAATTCTTTATTAGAGTAGTTGTTATTTACTTTATTTGATCATCATGATTGTGTTTTATTTGACTATAACCAAGTTAAAATCAAAACCAAGCTTATGACTTGTGGAAAAGGGTAAAATTAACATCTTGACACTTTGGGAGTAGTTTACAAATTGGGTGTATTTTTGAGCCTTTAGGATGAAGGTAGGTAATCATAAATTATTCTAAATGGTGTCATAATTGAATACTTTTACTAGGTATGTAGAAGGTTTTCTTAGAGTTATTCATATAAATTTTAAAAAATATCTTATATTATTATATCAAATGTACTTATCACATTGAATACCCATTGGAAATGATAATTCTAGGAATAGATGTAGCTGGCAAGGATGTTCTAGTAATGATTTGTTTTATAATTATACCATCTAACTAGTGTTCCATCTCTTCTATTTTCCATTCAAGAACCAAAAATATAAAATAAAAAGAACCAATGGATTCAAAAGAGTAAAAGAAAATCTATAAAAAATCAAAAGGCTCACACGATCTTTTAAGATTACCCTCTAAAATTTTGAAAGTTCCCTTTAGGTATTTTTTGGTTACCCTTCAGGACTTTTTTAAATGGCCTTTTTCCCTATGAGCCTACCCTTTGAGACTTTTTTCCCATACCTTTGCCTTAGCCAATTCCTTAAAATAATTTATTTTAGACATTTTGTTTGACACAAAAATCTTGAAACAATTCTCCCAAGGGCACATGCCCTTCAAACTTCTTAAACTTACCCTTTAGACTCTTTAAAATTAACCATTTAACATTTTTGAAGTAGCCACTTACCCTTTAGTAATTTTACTTGGGACCTCTTCCCCTTGAGACTTACCCTTCAAGACTTTTATCCTAGGCCTTTTACCCTTCAACCAATTCCTTTGGGACTTTTGTTCTGCCCTTTGGCCAATTCCTTCAAACAATTTGTCTGAAAAAAATGATCCTTTGAGATAATTTTTGTAGATATTTTGTCTAAAATAATTCCCCGACAAAAATCCTGACATAATTTCCTCAACATAGAAAACTTGTAACAATTATCTCATAACAATTTCCCTAAAACAAATTCTAGACTACCAAGTATCACCTTCACTTAAAAAGAATTTCATTATGTTTTGAGATTAATTCAATATTTTAACCTAGGAACAAATCATATTTTATTAAATACTAAAAAATTAGGCTGAAATTTTCATGTAGGGTCCTTATTTTACATATTTTATAAAAAGTATTATGCCAAGTCTTCTTTTTCTTTATACTTATGGGAGTAGGGAGTCTCAAAGAAATGGCATGTGTCAAGTTGATGAGAATAATGTTGACAATAATACAAACATAATTTGAAGGTTGGGTGAACATCTAATTTAACATCACCAATGTGTTAAACTTCTAAGATTAAATCTATAAGTCATGAAGACATCATATTAAAATCGTGAGGACATTATTTAATAGTTGTACCAGCATCAAATTTAACCTTGATAATAGAGTAATTTACATAACTAAATTTGGAATTCATGAAAAATTAATTTGATGGTCATGAGGATGTCATTTAAGGGTCATATGAATGTCAAATTTAACCTCATAAATTATCCATTTTGATTTAAATAAAAATTACATGACATGCATCTGCTCGGGCCCATTTGATCAAACAACATGAGAGTGAGTTGAAATTTCAAATATTCACAAGATTGACAAGTGTCACCATCATGGGATCCCATTACAAAGATCTAATGATTCATAGGAAGAATTAGGTATCCCAATACATATGAATCATAAGCCTTGAGTGGTTTTTAAGTGGCACATATATGAATTAAAGTAAAATAAGACATGATAAGTGTTAAGATTTTAGGAGTCAATGAGTAAAAGTGCTAAAATTTAATGAACCACATTAAACTAGTGAAAATGATTGATAGTGTGAGTCCTAGGTGGAATTTTCAAAGATCTTAGACTGAATTAGGTTTGACATGTATTAAATTTCAAAATAAAATAGGGAATTATGGATAGAATACTTAGATATTTGGACACTTGGGCTATATTTATTGATAGACATTGGGTCTCATAGTTAAGCTAGAGTATGAACATGCATGTCTTAATCTGAACAACTAATATAAAATTGGATATTTAGATTCTATAAAAGGTATGGGAAGACATTTAATGCATAGTTCAAATTATTCATAGCTAACAATAGTTCCACTGGTTCTAAAAACATGGGTAAAGTTATTTTGGTACTTTATACATATCTCTAAGTTCTATTTGAAGGTGACTAATCTAAAAAATCAACAGGTTGTTCTCATAACCCATAAAAGGGAGCATGTATAGTTTTGGTAAATGATGCATCTATTTATAATTTGCATAAATTTTGATATATAATTGTTAAAAATTACCTCTATCTTTATACACATGAACATGTTTCATAGCTTTGGCCAAGGCTATTTTAAATTGATAACTAGAAGTAGACTCTTATATGGTTCTAGACCATAATTAGAACTACATGTTTTAACTATCACATGTAATGACCTTACATGAAATTGGAGAATGAGGTGTCCCCTTCCCCAAGTATATATAAATAATTGTAATACAACTTGGATTTTTGTAAGAGAATTTTTTAATACAAGGGCAACATTATTTTTGATCATCAACTAGGATAAATTTTAGCAATGAATGTTCATTAATTCATGAATATTCCATTTTTTTAATTTTAGCTTTGGAAATTTTTTAGGGTTGGTATATGGACCGAATCACCAAAATTTTAGGGATATAAATAGTTTTAGGGGTTGTTTTACTAACCCTTTATAATAATCTATAAGATTACACTTCAATTTACTTCATATATATAGTACAACCACCCCCTAATATTAAACAAGCTAACAAGTATAACTAGAAGCAAAGGACCACAATATCAAATTCTAGTCCCAAATAGAGGAATCAAATGATAGTGCTGAATGGAGGAACCAAATGGCAGTGTTGAATGATAGTGCTGAATAATAGTGCCAAATTAAAGAATCAAATAATAGCATTAAATGACAGTGCCAAATGATAGAGATGAAAAGTAGAAAATAAAATTCCAAAAACCAAAATATTATTTCATATTTAGATTTGTCTCAAAGAGCTATGAAATTTTAAAAAAAATTTGTCACAATCTAAATTTGTATGCAAAAGTTATAGCCTCTAGAAGTTATCATTTAGTTACATTGTTCAATAATGTCATACAACTGTGTCATTTGATCATGTCATATATTCATGTTGTTTGGTTGTGTTTTATGGCATGACCAAATGATATGGTCATATGACATGACCAAAAAACATGATCGAACCACAACTTCTAGAGGTCATAACTTTTGCATATAGATTCAGGTTACAATATATTTTTTAAATTGCATAGTTCTTTGAGAGGAATCCAAATATGCAGTAATATTTAGGTTTTGGGAAGTTTTTGATTTATTATTTTTTATAATTAATATTTAAATCCATTAATTTTATCCATTTAATCTAACCTATATATTAACCATCACCCATAGAGGATTTTCTATAACTACGAATCAAATTTTTCTAGATTCACCAAAAAATTACAATAGGTTTTTTAGTATGGCCTCTTAAAAGTAAACCTATTATGAATGAATGTGTTTGTGATTTTATTTCCAATTTTTATGTAATTATTTTTTAGTTATTGGTTTTATGTTTCAATAATATTTAGTTTTCAATATCCACAAATAGATTCTTAATTATTTTTATTAATATACTAATCTATAGGTGTGAAACAACTACTAAATGATTGGTAAATATATTGGTTAAGATATTCAAGTTCAAATTGATTCATAATTTTAATTATACATGAGTGCTTACTTGGATTTAGTTTTATCTATGTTTGTACCAACTACCTCATATACTTCACTAGTTTGAGCCATAATCCCCTGATTAAGTGTGTGCAATAGCTGCCCTAAAAGGAGAAACATTTGTGTGAGGCTTGTGAATTCCCTACATCTTTATCTCTTTAAACTTCTTAGTCATTTCTTAATATGTATGTGTAATCATTGCTAGTAATGTGCATAATTTATGAATGCAATCATCCTTTTAGAAACTAGCCAGAGAAGATATTCTTTAAAACAATAGAAGATTTCTTTTTTGCCTTACCCTTCAATTTTTTTTGAGTTTTTTTTGGATATCCACCCACTCTAGATTAAAATATAGCTACCTATATAATTAACATAGATATTAACAATCCTTTAGGAACCACACCTCCATCATCTAAAAACCTTTTCAACAACCTATATGCCCTACCCGTTATTCCATCAATAGGTTGAAATAAATTTTATACCTATAACTCGTGCCTTGGATTGGAGTTTACCTTCATTTAAATCCTAAAAAATTAGAGGCTATCTCATTATGGATGTGGTGTGCATAAAATACATACCAACAAATTCAAACACAAACTTGATCTTAGTATAATACACTTATCCTAGTCACAAGCCTAAAAATAATTTTTAAATTCAATCCCAAGTAATTAAAAATAAAAGTGATTAGTAAAACATTAAATCATAAGTGATAATCAAGACTCAAATCTAAAATAACCATGCTTAAATTTGTACTTGAAAATATATTTTAAAACTTAGTTCTAAGAAATAAAATAGACATTAAGCACACAAAAAAACCACTTACTAAAATCTAGGAAAAGGAGTCTTTAAATAAAGCACAAAATTAGTCCAAGTTGAAAAATTAAAATGTAAGAGGTAAAAAACCAAGCCAAAATTAAGTGATGAATAAACATAAACCACTCAATTTTTGATATGAAATTCACAAGATAAAATTTGAAATTGTTTTAAAAGACTTGGTTATAAAATAGACAACATTTTATAGAAAAATGGATAACATAATGATACCAATTGTTTCCAAAAATCCAAACATGGTTTCAAAATTTGTTTGACATAAGGCAAAGGTTTTAAAATGATATCTTGATTAAAGGGTATGACAATGTTTTTGTTTCAAAACTTTAAGGAAAAAACTTGGGATGAAATTGGCATTATAATGATGCTCCTCTCAGACAAGTGACACATAAACACACAAATGTTTTGAAAATGTCTAAGGTAAAGTGTGGTATCAAATAGGTATAATAACACTTATTTAGGTTAAAAGTGGTGTAAAACCATGACTTTTTTTAATGTGTTTTAAAATTATTTTTGACAAAAATAGTTTTAGACTAAAAATAATGTAAGCAATGGAAATAGGCACAAAAACAATTAAGTATGTCATCCTATCCCTAAAAACTAACAAAGTTTCTTGGTATTATCAAATTCCATCAATATACTCATCGAGAGGAAATAACTTGTTAATCAAATAAAATTAGATGCATCTTAAAAAGTAGGGGTTTTAATCCCCCTCTTCTCTTAATAATTTGTACATTGACATGTAACTTCAGTATACTCACCTTACATTGACAATATTTACATGGAAAGTGGGGTTTGACTAAAACATATAAGTTTCACATGTCTAGATGGTCCCAAGTGTAGTTAACACTAGAGATGAAATCATGTCAATTAAGTTCTCACCAGATAAATTACTATGCAAGTGTCTATTCCTTTGCATTAATACTTCATTTGTGTACTTCTTAGTGGAGTCTGATGTTTATCCAAATTTGACTCAAGTTTGCACTATGATCAGAGAGGATAGCTACTCATCCCACTGGTAATAATAATATCTCATTCCCTAATTTATATAACCTATCATAGAGCAAAGTTAAAACTATGTCATGAGATGAAATCATGGGTCAACTCTTCCATAAAGAACTTATTGGAAGGTGATGAAATCCCTCCCACAAGCCAAGTGCATAAAATAAATAAATGAAACTAAAAGGACTTAAAATGTTATTTTTTTAATCACCCATGTTATTCAAACTTAGGGAGAGAATAGATGACATTCCTTTTAGGCATGGAATAAGAAATAAGGCAATGACCAAATTACTTTTAGTTACCCATGTTCCCTAAAGGGGATGTAAGGAGAGCATACATGCAAAGTCTAGTTTGCAAGAACATAAAACAAATAAAAATAATAAATAAAAACAAATCTCTTAAGATCACTTAGTCTAAAATTTGTGCTCTTTTTAAATCACTAAATGTGAAGTGAAATTTGGCCCCTTGGATTTGTTTACACTTGTAAATAAAAATTCAAAAAAAAACTAAGAGATGAACAAAACTAAGTGGATTTCAAGCACTAAATAAAATATGTGTAAGATTTAACCATGATTAAACTTTACTCTCTCCACCTTAGGAATTTCAATTTATTAGAGTGTTTGTCTAATTAAAAGTATAAAAGTAAATGAATAAATAACAATTAAAATTGAGCTCTCAGGTTTTCTTTTCTTTTTTGACATAGTGAAATACCACATTTTTATATTGTAATGTCAAATGTCTATGCAAAATTGCATGCCTTAGTGCAAAACCATATATCTAAGTGCAAAAACATATTTTCATAGTGCAAAACCACATTTTTGTAGTGAAAAACTAAATATACCCTACAAAATTTCATCTATTAGTGTAAAACCACATCTACAAGGTGCAATATCAACTATGACATGCAAAACCAACTTTTGTGAGTAGGTACAATACTAAATCTAATGCATGTAATACTAACTATATCATGAAAAACTAATTTTTAAATGCAAAAAGCTATTTTTACTAATGAAAAAATACATTTACTAGTTTAAAACTATATTTTACCTATGTAGAATTGTATTACCAGTTTAAAACTACATTTTACTATAAAATCACATGTCCTATGTGAAAACCCAAATTTATCAAGTGTAGTATCACATCTCATAGGTGCAAAACAACATGTCTCTATGTCTCAATTAAGATCTTCATTTATTCAATTTTTTGTTGTGAAATCAAAAGTTTAGAATTAAAAATGTTATAAAATGGCTCTAAGAGTCCATATGAAGAGCTTTTTTGGTTTTAAGTCCCATCGAGTGTGATATTATTTGATAAATAAGAATAAAATAGGGGATATTAGTATGGTTTTAATATGAAATAAATCAAACAAAAGGCACTAATAAAAGCTTACACCTCTAGCCTAGACTCTCATAGAGCTAGTGAAAAATACACATAACTAGAAATGAAAGCAAAATAAAATATTTTACCTTCCATGAAAGAAAGAGTTGTATGTTGTAAATCAGTGGATGTGCTTGGTTTTGTGATCAATAATTATTTTACAATGGAGCTCCTTACACCACCTCTTCTTTATCTTCTTGCACCACCTCTCCTTTCCACATTGGTAATGTTTTGTTTGGCTTTAGCTAGGTTTGGCTTAGAAAATGGGCATGATAACACTATATCAATGAGATACTTGAAGGAATTTAATCATAATAACATTAAAAAAAATAAGTTTATGGATTAATGGGTGGGGCCTTGTATGTATAACCTTCTAAACTATCTTTAGCCCAAGTGTAGTTAGGTTAAAGTTAAATTTAGATAAATTTAAAATAACCCTACTTGAATTTTACAAGATGTGAATTTAATATTTGGGATAGAGATCCCATGTATTAGGCATGTCTCTCCATTTATGAATTTATGGAACTTAGGGAGATATTTTTAATTCCTTGAGTTTGAGGATGATTACATCATCATGACCTCATGTTTATTTAAATTTCATTTTTATAAAATTCAATTTCATTAATTTCACATGGAAATCCCACTTAAGTATTTAATTTATTTTACTTAGTTAATTCATTATGCTTAGCATTTTTACACTTTAGGAATTTTTCAAGTTCCCCCCTTGATGGGTCCAAAAGACAAACTATCAATATGCTAAGTTAATATTTGGTTGGAGATGAATCCATGAGAGGTTACTATTACATACATGATAATACCCCAAATAGGTATGCATCAACATGATTCTAAGAACTAATGTCTGATGTGTAGATGAAATTGGGACATTCAGTGATTCTTAGGATTAATTTACACTATATGGGACATGCATTTATGGCCAAAATGGGGTGTCTATACATATTACTCGAAAGTCTAAAATAATACCATAGGTTCATGTTAAATATCATATAAAATATCATGACATGTTTCAAGAACTTTTATTAATATTATACAATATTTTCCATAATTAAAATGCATATATACAATGGTATATATGTAAATATCCTCGAGTTAGTAGTTAAGAATGTATATAAGTGTAAACCAATGGTTACCAAAACTAACCATTAGTGAAGAGATGGAAAATTTAAATTTTAAATTTTATATAATGAGGTAAATAGTTTGTAATAAAAACTAAAATTCAAGAGATAATAATAATAAGATAATAACATAACATAAAGAGAGAGTAATAAGAGGAATAAAGAGTAAAATAGAAAGATATGTAGTATAGAGATAAAGAGTGTGAAGTTACAGAGTAAATAGGTACGTTGAATGTAACATATGTCTTATAATTTTACATATAGAGAAATAGAATTAGAGTATGAAATATATGTGTATTGTGCATGTGAATTAATGGATAATCAATGCACATATTAAGTAAGGATTAAATCCCCAATATTGACCTTTGTGATATATTATCTTTAGCTAGATTTATTTTAAATTGCATTAAATCTATGTAACCATGTTGTATATTTTATGTAAGAAATAATAATGAGGGATAAAATAGAATTGATCCCAATGAAATACATGGGGTAGACCCCAATGGAGATAAATTTCTATCCAAATTTTGTGAAGGACTCCATGAATGTCTTGAAGATGTGGGTAGAGTTATCTAATTTATCCTCACATGTAATGTTGCAAAAAAAGTGAAAATCTAAGCATATCAAATACATTAAAATGACCCCTTTTAACATTATTATCCAATTCTTTTGAGATTATTTTTATACATATTTTTTAAACCAATACTACATGTACTACTCCCATTCTCATGCCTTTAGTGACCTATGTGACATATACCATTATATTAGAGAAACACAAGGCCATCAATATATTAAAATTCATATCCTTATAAAAGAAACATTCACTCCTCCCATGATGGATATGCATATTCTGTTTCAAAAAATTCCAAATTCACAATCTCTTGATCAGGTTGTGTTACAACTTTGCATACTGAGTTATCATAGTTATATCAAGGTCAATAATGAGTTTCCCATGCCATAGATTAATACTCCTTGCTCCATAACCCATTCATACATGAGATAACATCATATCCCTTACCAAAAACATTTTTATCTCCCAGGATCCCATTATGTAGAGGTACAGGTGATCCCAAACAATATCTTAGATGATTTCATGAAACATTCTTGAATTCTAAAAACAATGATAAATTATTGACCACATTATATACATTAATTATTAGATATTATACATTGATATGCTTTATGATCTCCCTCTTCAAAATTTAATAACATTAAACCACTTGGTTGTCCAATTCCTATAACACTTTGCCATCAACATTTATGATAATTTATCTTATGCACAAAAATAACTAAGCTAGAGAAAGGATCAAATGAACCAATTAGTGACTAAGTTATTATATATAAGATAACTCTAGCTAAAATTACCAATGTCATGGATACAATGATTTTATAGATATATTTAAAAAAAGTATTCTAAAATTTATTCATGAATAAATTATATTATAGGGATTCAAATAATTTTATGAACTATGCCATATAGTGAGGGAGATAAAAGTCAACTTGATTAATTTTAAAAATAATAAGTATACATCAAATCCTATGACTAATTCAACAATTAAGTTTTAAATAAAAGTGAATGAAAATTTTAAAGCAAGTGATAACAAGAATGAGGTGAAGACTATAGTAAATGTAGTGGCACAACCTAAAAATTAGTTCCAAGTGACATCTCCACTAAAGATGAAATTTCCATGAATACCTTCATCTCCTCATGTGTTACTAAATTATTTAATTAGGTTTGATGTTATCACACTCCTCCCCCCTCAAGATATCAATCCAATAAAACCTAGAACAAAAAAATATGATGCCAATGCATATTGAGTGCATCATCAGATTGTAGTGCATTACATGAATAGGTCTTCTAGGATTGGACATATGATAAATGATATAATAGATGATAAAATTATTGATTTAGGAACTCTTACTAAGGATTCATTTGTACACTTTAGAGGTTCATTATGAATATAACATGTGTCCTCCACTAGTGAAATATGATCATCCACTACATATTATCCTTATTATGTTAAATGATACATAACCTTAGCCACCTATGATCACATTTAATGACATATGAATAATTTATTAAAATTTATATTTTTAATCTTTCTTCATGTGAACCTATATTAGCAAACATCCTATGTACAATGTTGTGATTGATAATGGTTAAAGTGATAAATTTTACATGATGTAGCTTTTAAAATATCTTGATTAAACATGATAATATATATAAAAACAATAAAATGATTTAATGGATAGTGTCACATTACCTTGGGATGCATTATATTACCTATTCATGTGGGATTAACAACATTAGCCACATATTTCCTCATTTTATGTAGTAATGGGGTATTAAACATATTGGTAAAACACTGATGGATGCATAATTTATACATAACTCCTCTATAATACACTAATTCCTAAATAACATACATGTAAATATAGTGTTTATAGTTATAGAAATATGGTATGAGTATCTTTTGCAATTAGTGATATCTCCTCCTTTACCCCATTACCACTATGATTGTTTGATACATATATTTAAAACTATAATTGATCTTTGCATAGTTCCCATGAAGCCAAACTTACTCTTGATTAGCTCTACTACATATGACATACCCCTCTCACCCAATATTGCACATTCCTTACCTAAATTTAGCTTAAATTCATGCATACATGTATTGTGCCATATCATAGATTTCTATGTATTGATCCCTACACAATCCATACTACACACTTCATAACTCACAATCATGTGCACCACATAAGTCTTTCACTTTCTCAATGACTTATATGTTCCTCATTCCTATAGTATAGTTCACCTCATAAGTCTAGTAGTTCTGCATCTTAGCTTGTAGACTCACATTCCTTAAAATCTTATGCCATAACTCATAATTTTGTGAAACTCACCAACTTATTAGATTATAAAATAAATCTATGTTGAATCATCTCAACCATGGGCTCCAATGATATCACCAAATATAATATATCCTAGAAGATGAAATGACGCAATTATCTTCTTGGTAACTAACAACAATTGTAACCACTCTTGTACTCTACTTATATAAACATGTACCATACACATCCAATATAAGGTTGATGATCTACATAGTCATAAGATAAATAGCATGCTCTATGTATCTACTCTCTAAAACATCCATCATATCACATTTTACCAATTTTACCTTATTCTCTGTTAATGAATAAAAGTTACATTTCCTATAAGTAGGACTTATGATCAATTGAATGTGTTTAGTTATTTATTTTTGAATTATCCTTTCACATTTAATCCACACACCTAAAACTAATTTTTATCTTAAATTCTTGGTCTTAGGCCCCATTTTTCATGTCATTAGTATCATAAATAAAACTATTTATTCCTTTATATGCCTATAAACACATGAGCACAACTCATGAATGAAGGTTTGTTAATCAATTATATTTTAGAATATATGGAAGAATATCGTATTAAAATTAAGATGTATGATACCTATAAGAAACATAAGGTACCCATTGAGGTATAAAATCTCACCTATGATTCACTAAAGGCATAATGTAGTGAACATTTTGGCCACTTATTTGAATTGATAGTATATCTCAATCAAATGTCTTCTACCACATATCCACAATTCACTCTATAATGGTTTTAGCATAAACAACCCTTCAAATTCTAAGTCAATCTCAAAATACCTCTATTTGAATGAAATATCAATGCTAAGATATTGGGTTCCTGGATTCAAAAACTCAAGGATTAATTCTCAATCAATTCTTTTATTTATGGTTAGAATATCACCTTTACAATACTGAAGATGTCCATACTATTCATTCATTGATGGGAGTGATTTAACATGCAACATAGGTAATAGGGCATTCTAATTGAATCTTAGAAGACTTTTATCGATTCATTTAAGGAGGAATACTACCCTATATGCAAATTTAAAGATAAATAAATAAAGTTAAAAAAATTACACCAGCGTAAAGATCAACTCATGGAATTATACACCAACATTTTTCATGACTACTCTATGTGCCTACACAAGAACTTAAGCAAACAACAAAAGGTGTTCAAGTACATTAGTGGCCTCTCACCTTATATCCATGTGAATATGGAGTTATTGACTTATAAAACATAGAGGAAAACATATTGCAATGCTAAAAATATTGAATACATGTCAAAGATAAAGTAGTATGTCACCTCTTCATACAACATAATGTGCAAGGCCTAGCTCTCACACAACTCCACATCATATCCTTTTATAAAAAATCAAAACCACACTTTTTGTAAAGGAGAGAAACACAAGAATAATAATCAACCCTCAAATTATTTAGTGCCTTCTACTTCAGTTAAAGGCAAAAAGAATAATTTTAGTGATAAGTGGTGCCATTGATATCCCTTATCCACTCATGATGATTATAAATGGCATGCATAATAATCCGTACTAGTAAAATATACATCATGACCCACATCAATAAATGACATTCAAATAGATGCCTCTTGTTTAGGCACTAACACAAATATGATTGATATCTCTAAAGAACATGAATTCCTCTTTCACACTATGTTATAGGTTAAGGGTCAACCTCTCTACATCATCATCAAAAATGATAATAATAAGAACATCATCATGTAATCCATAGCTTAATTCCTTAGTCTTATCATTATTACACATCCAAATCCATAATATTTAAGGTGGATCTAGTAGGGGAAGGATATACAAGTTAGATAGAAATTCAATTTTTAGTATAAATTCAAGCCTATGGAAGAAAACATCACTTGTGACATCATACCTCTATAGGTATACAACATCTGACTGGGGAGACCATACTTGTATGATTTTGAAGATCGATATCAATCCAAGATATAGTTATAAATTATTCTTTAAAAAGATAAATATAAAAAAAATTTGAGCCAGGACATATGACCAAAGTCACTTTGGTCTATACTAATATATGTTGAAAGACCATCTCAAATGTATAAAAGTTTGTTTTACTCATGGTTTGGTTGATACACTTGCATGATCAAAACTGAAGAACACTCTAGTAGTGCCTATAAATTGCATATCATCATAGTAATAACATCTTAATAATTTATTAGAGTATATTAGATAAGTTTTAATATAACCTAAAGCCTTCTAACGCACTATGCATTAAAACAATGCATTTTTTTCTTATATCCCCTCTTTTGAATAGCCACCTCTATTATAGATTATTTTGGGAGAATGATGAAGTCTGGAATCATATTGAAGAGTTTCTTTATTAGGTAAAAATTAGGAATAACTCTTCACCTTGTGGGAGTCCGATAGACCTCCCAACTAATAAGGATAGGTTTTAATGACTCTGCATAAGCTATCACACACTCAAAAAAATCATGGTGAAGAATCAGTTTCCATTGTCATGCATTGATAACCTTCTGGACCAACTCTAAGGTGCATAATGCTTCACTAAGATTGGCATGAAATTAGGTCACCATTAGTTTATAGTTCATCATGAAGACCTCTAGATTACCTCATTTAAAAATTACGAAGGACTGCATGAATGGTTGTTAATACCTTTCATCCTCCCCAATGTACTAACCAATTTCATGTACTTGATGGATGATCTACTCAAGACATTTCTCAACTCTTTTATCATTGTCTAGTTGGATGACATTATCATATTTAAAAAGAAATTGGATGAATATATGGAGAAAATATCTCACATTTTAGACACTTTGCACAAACACAATTTTTAATCCAACTTGGTGAAGTGTACATTTTGAAATGAATAGATTCAATACATGGGCTATGTCATTGATCACAATAGCATAAAATTAGATCCATATAATATCAAAATGATCCAAGATTGGATTATTCCATGAAATCTCATATAATTTAGGAGTTTTATTTTAATTTATAACTTCTACCACATGTTCATCCTTGGTTTCTTGCACATCTCTTGGGCTCTCAAGAAGTTCACATGTGCCAAAGTCAAATTTGACTAGACACATGCACAACATCATGATTGTGAGGCACTTAATCCATGCCTCTATATATAACCTATTATATAAATGCATAACATTTTTTAAATATTTGAAATTATATTTATGCACTCTATGTAGTGCTCATGCATCATAGACATCCAGTTGCATACCACTATGAGACATTCAGTGACATGGTGAAAATGTACTCTACCTATGAGAAGGAATTTTATGATAATGTAAAATAAATTAATATTATAATTTTAGTATTACCTTGGGTTACTTTTTAAGGTATATTATTTATATAGTGGTTTTAACCACTTAGGTAAGTAGGTCCATAGGATTAGATATTGTATGATAGCCATTACTTTTTATTCTACCCACCTCCATGTTTTTTGGGTGTCTCTCTTGTGCCTATATAATAAGATTTTCTTTATATTATTTTGAATGTTGGTAAGTTGATCAATATAATTTCATTCTCTTTGTTGGTTCTAATATGGTAATTAGAGCTTATAGTTTAGGAAGCTTGGGAGGAAGCCTATGAAACAAGAGAGGACAAACTCATTAGGGAGGAGTGTGAAGTGCTTAGTGGAGTGCTGTGAGAGGGAGAAAATCATTTTTTTACTCTATGATTAGCCAAAAATATAGATTAGCATAGAAAAGGTATAGAAGGTCTATAAAATTTTTGATAAAGAGAAAGGATGATACAAGAGAGGCTAACAAGCCCAATTTGTTTACTATTCTCTCACACAGGCTGTATGCCATACAATGCTTAGAAGAAAGGCAAAAATTCATTTGGTGTCAATTTTTCCTATTTAGCAACTTTATAAATTTATATTGGACAAAATAAGATAGTAACACCTAATTGAATTAAATTCAAATGAGAATTGGCTCTATAATCAGTCATTGAAGATTTATAGGTTAGCTATCTGCACAGGTCAATTTTGATTAGTAAAAAAAATTATGAATTTTTTATAGTAAATTTTTAATCCACTAATTACAAATTATCTGATTTTTTGAAGTTAAAATGGAAAAATCAATTTATTTGTTCAAAATTTAGAAATTGATTTCTAATAGAGGTTTTGCCTAGAGGAACACATTTAATTGTGTTGGGAGATAACTGTAAAGCCAAATTGGTTTAAAATTTCTCCATTTTCTAGGTTTTGTATCTAGATGTTGAAAGAGAATAAATTTTTGAAATTTGAGTTGTATATCTCCCATTTTAATTGTTTTTGTCCATTTTTGGTGTTTTTAACAATGAAAAATTTAAAATTTCCCAAATGATGTTGATTTTTTTGCTAAAAATTGGTGGTATTGACTAGTTTATGATTTGAATCAGTGGGTAGGAGGAATTTTTTATAAATTCATTATAGTTTTTTTTATTTACATTTTTTTGAAAAACTAAGTCAAAATGGCTAGTTTACAACACCTCTTGTTGCCAAATTCACAAAAATTGATAGGAAAAAATATGAGTTTGTGGAGTCATAAGGTTTTGATGATATGTGAATATCAAAATCTTGATCAAATAGTGCTTAATAAAGAGCAAAGTCCTACCACAGGTATCAATGACTATGATAGATGTCATCATGAGGCTCTTATGTTAAAAATGTTAGTAGTAGATAATTTAATATTAGAGGTTAGAAATGTGATAAGTGCATCAGATTTATGAACTAATCTTACTTCTAAATATCAAACTTTTAAAGCTGATAGGATATTACATTTGAAGATTTTGTTATTTTCTAAAAAGATGTAGGAAGGTGGACCCATTTTTGAGTTTTTATTGTAGGTCAAGGAAATCAATGATCAGTTGAAGGATGTGCAGAATCCTATTGATGAGAAAGATTTGATTGCTCTAGTTATGCAAAATATTCCACCTTCATTTGAGTCATTTATGGAGTCCTTTCACATGGTTCTTGAGATGCAGACTTTGGATTTTGAAAATTTGTCCACATTGCTATTATAGAAGGAGAGATGATAGGATCAAATAGTGTTGTATACATCTACTTCTATAGAGAGTGCATTACTCATCAAGGGAAAGGATAAAAAATTTGGTAAAATTATTAGTTATCTAATAGAAAAGCCTAAAAATTACTTAATGTTTCTACTAAAAAAGTTTTGGTAAATAAAGATGTCATAGTAAATGAACAGATGCCATACTTCACAATAATTTGTATTTTTTTATATATTGAGTCATTGTTTTCTTCTAATGATAATATTATAAGTTAAGATGTGAAAGTTTAGTAGGATTATAGTTCATTAATGGAATCACATTCTAGGGAAGGAATTGTTTCATGTCATTATGAGGTTCCAATATAACAAACAGAGAATCTAGATTATTACTCTACCATAATAGAAGCACTAAAGGAGGAAGACTTACCACAAGGTATGGAAGGAAGAAGATTGAGATCAAGAAAGTAGTTTGGTAATAGAGGTGAGCATGAAAATTTTTCTCTAACAACTATTTCACATGTATTTGAGCCTAATCATTTTTTAGAGGCCAAAGGGAAGCATGAGGGGGGATAAACCATGCAATTGGGATATGATTCCTTGATGAAAAATAAGACTTGGGAGCTCATAAAGCTATCACTAGGAAAGAAATCCATTGGTTATAAATCAATTTACAAGGTAATATTCAAAGCACATGGTTCCTTGGATAAATAAAAATCTAGACTTATTTCAAAGGTTATGCACAAGAGGAAGGGGTTGATTATGAAGAGACTTTTGCTCCTACTACAAAGATAGTGGGTATTCTTATTTACCTCACTACTACTAGATTGGATATTTGTTTTATAGTTATTTTTTTATCTTGCTTCATGTCTAAACCACATGAAGTAATTTAGTTATCTATAAAATGGGTATTATTATATATCAAAAGTACTCTTGACTTTAGCATATTGTATAACAATTTTTTATATTTTGAGCTTTCAGGATATTCTGACTCTGATTGAGAAGGATTAGTAGATTCAAAAAAATATACAATTGAATTATCTTCAAAATAAACATAGTATAAATATGTGGTTACTATAGGTTTTGAAACTATGTGAATAAATAAAATCTTAGAGGATCCTCAGTTTGAGTCATCAAATCCTACTCTAATTTTCTATGACAACTAGTGTGTTATGAAGATAGTGAAGAATCCAGTATTCCATGCCAGAACCAAACACATTAAGGTTCAACACCATTAAATTTGATAGTTGGTTATGAATGAAGACATAAATCTCTTCTATTTCCCATTGTACAACATCCAACTGATATAATGGCCAAGCCACTTGGTTTAGACAAGTTCATAAAATTCTAGGATAAACTTAGTCTTATTTTTGGTTTCATCATTAAGGGAGGGTATTAGGATATTAGTATTACCATAGGATATTTAATAAGGTATATTATAGTGGTTTTAACCACTTAGGTAAGTATTTTCCATGTGCTTATCTATTTTATACTACCCATCACTTTTGGTTCCACCCACCTATATGTTTTTTAGGTGTCTATTTTGTGCCTATATAATAGGATTTTCATTGTATTATTATGAATGCTAGTAAGCTAATGAATATAATTTCATTATCTTTGTTGGTTATAATAATTAATTAATGGTGACACTAAGATATTAGGAAGGAGACAATTTTTCATTTGAACCATAAACCACTTTAGTTCCTACAGTCATAGAACAAGATGGAAAAATTGTGCCACGTGAAATAGATGACTTACCTTCACTAGTTATATATCATGAACAAGAAAAAGAATAGGATAGACATAAAGTTTATATATTAACTTAGTCATCTTCTAGTTCATGTTCTCATCATAATGTTGGACATCCATGGCCATAACTTCTGAGACTGGGTTACCTAATCAGGACTTTTTAGGAATTTACACTAGCCTCATGCAAGCTACATAAGCTCATGAGTTCTATTTGTTTGAAAAAATTATTTATAAGATATAACATATCTATTTTACCTTTGGTTCACCTCACCAATGACATATATAGGAGGTGCACTATGTGAAGACCTCATGAAACTTTGATGTCAAAAATACTCTAGCCATAATATAATAATACTTTTACTAGCTACATATACACACAGACATGGAACACCACATCAAGTATTGCATTCTATTTTCCATTACCAATCCCATGAATACGAAGCTAGGAATTTAAACACCTATACTAATTCCATCTAGACCATGGGAATCTATCAGCATATATTTCATGATGGAATTACCTATGATGAGATGATATTATGTTTATTATAGTGCATTGGTTTTCTAAGATGGCCATCATGGTCACATGCATAAAATACATTAACATATATGACACTATGAATGCATTCTTAAACCATGTTTGGTTTCATTTTAGGCTACCCACATCCATCATCTCCAACCATGATTTGTGTTTTTTGAGTCATTTTTTACCATTATTATGGGAATCAATGAGTACATAGCTATATCAATTGTTATCTTTTCATCCTTAGATAGATGGGAAAATTAAAGTGGTCAATAACACACTTGTGCATATTATATGAATGTAAAATCATGCCCATTCTCATACCTGGGATGAAAATATCTTGTAAATTCAACATGCCTAGAACATGGTTCTCACAACTCTACTCACCACAGTCGATTCTAGACATGTCCTGGGTTTCAACCTTACACACCTCTAGACATCTCTTATTGTACACTTTTTATCACCCAAATTTTCACCCTTGGAATATTTTTCAAGCCTTCCAAATTTTTAATAACATGGAGACAATCCAAGGCTATGGGTGACATTGGGTAGGCTAAATATCTAGGTTATAGAAATATATCTCCTTGATGTATCACTTAAGCTCATTTGCTAATCTACCAACTTGTTAGGAAAAGAGAGAGAAACCTACTCTGATAGAGGTGATGTACAAAAACATTTGACCACTACTAACTAGTTGCATCTACACATCAACCATGAGACTAACCTAAAATAAACATTACTCTTGATCTACCTCTCTACATTAGTACTTCACATGAAGGTTGTGAAAGATGCTTGGGCTAGGAAGACTAGTCAAGAGGTCATAAAATGAAACAAATGAATAGAAAACTCACTAAACCTTCACATATCACGTATACACTTCACAACATACAAATAATCTTTAAAAATAAATATGAAATATATAAAAGGACAACATGTCAAGGAAGATAAGATAATCACATTACAAGATCAGTGGATTATTCCTTATAATGACAAAAGAGGTAGCATATATATATATATAGAGAGAGAGAGAGAGAAGGGCATATGAGAGAGAGGTGACAAGTATCTATCAAGAGATTTATGATCAAGAAGTTATGTAATAGTCCCATCAAGTCTCCAATATGTGTGTTTCTCTTCTAAATATGCTTTCCTTTTCCAAGGGTCTTAGGAGTGTCAAACCTGCTTGGCACCTTATTTTTATCTTCAAAACTACCCCTCCTTTTAGCTTGTGAGGTGATAAATGGCACCCTTAATCATTACTTCATATTTATTAACCTTCTATACATGTTCTTTAAACTTTTCAATTGTTAATCAACTACTAAAATTGACATTGCAATGATGGTTACACCTCTTAGGTGACTTGAAGCCCGCTTGGCCTTACTACACCTATCCTTGCTTACAAGTGTCAATTCCTGATTTCACCCTTATAAATGTAATATCTCTCCATATATGTAATCTATATATCATATTAAACTTGAAAGAACTCATTTGTATATGTCAAATACACTCCAATACTTCATATTGTACCTAAAGCTCCCATTATCACTCAATTCTTTATAGTCCTAAAAACACAAAAAGATCCTTATGTGGAATAATATATAGATTATAATAGGGAAATAAATATATTTTTGTGTACCCAGTATCACCTTACATCTCCATGCCAAATTTTATGACCTGAAAGTGAGTGGAAGTGTCCTTTTTCACTTGATCTCTCTCCCCTTTTAGCTCTCCATTAGGCCTCCATGCTTATAAACTATGTTTTGGCTCAAATTAACTCCCACACATGTGAAACATAGGTAAATTTTTTTATTCAATTTACCCATACCATCACCATGATCCATGTGAAATTTCATCTTTTGAGACTATATATAGATGGATGAACCATGAAATGGTCAAAACCCTACTCTAGGTGTTTGAATAGACTTGAGAAGAAGTTGGAGTGGTTTTAAAAGTAGTTTTTAGGGTATGAATATTTTAAATACTATTTTTTAGGTATAAAAAACCATAATAAAACTCAATATACTAAAAAATATCTCTCCTCTAGTACTTCATACTCTTGTAGGTAGGCCTTTTGACTAGCAAATGGTGCATTTCTTACCTTCTTGGCCAAATTGATGACTTTAAGAGCTCATATATCACTTAGTGAGGATTTAAAATATGTTTTAATCATAATTTAACCTCTTATAATGTTTAAAATTCCTTTGAACTTGGTTTAGAGACTAGTTCATACCTTGTACACTAGTGAACATACCTATAGCCATGCATTTTGGACAGTTCCATATAATAATGTAACTTGGACGTGCAAAAAAGTTATTGAGAGTATGATTATGAGACATAATAATTTAAAAAAATACATTAAAAGGTAATTATAATCCAATATAAATTCATTTTAATGTCGTTTCTCCCATTGGGCCATTGGAGTGCTTGTTGGCAGCCTGTGTGTGCCTTGCACTCTTAACAATGATTCATAAAGAAGAGGCCAATAACCTGAAAACCAATGCTTAAATTTTTAAATTAATAACCATTATAACCAAACCTATGATATTTTTTAACCACTCATCTTTCCCTAGAAGATATAAGAAAATTTTGGTGCTTCTCGGGTAGGTAAACTGTGCATTCTATGAGGCTAGAAGAGAGATTGGGCCTGAAATACCATATTGATGTTTGTTTTCAGATTATAACCTCATAATAATTGTTTTTAACACTTTATTTGACCTTTTATAATCATTATTTTCACTATGTTTATCCAAAATACTATTATATCCTTTAATTTCTTAGGATAAGGTTCTCAAACAAACCAAATTAAGAACTTTAGATGACCATTTGACTATTTTATTCATTGTTGAAGGGTATAAAACCCAAAAAATATTTTATTTAAAGTATATATAACCTCATTATCTTATTAATTTTCTCATATCACCCTTAATAGACCACTATTTTATTTCAACTTTACATACACAAGTCTATCTAATTTGTAAGTGCTCAGTCAGGCCTATCAAGCCTAAAGTAGAGATCATATAGTCTTATAAAATTTTAACTACATTTTTTCATTTAAAGAGTATATAATAAGTTTATTTAAATTTTCATGATATTTTAACATACTTTCCATATCTTCTCAATTCCGTAAGTTTCTTAAACTTGAGTACCTTGCCTATAGGTGGATGAGATCATCAGACTAGAAGTTGGAGATAGGCTTCCTTTTTATGTCACCTTTTGATGTCTTCAATATTATATTTAGTTAAATGGATTTAATTTCATATTATAATCAAGGTAATGTTATTATATGTCTTGAAATTATATATAGGCATTATCTACACTCTTCACACCCTCAAGACCTCACATACCATCACCATCCTGACAGTCTTATAGACACTTGTTTTAAGGTGTTTATAATTGTAGCATAAATATGGTTTATTGGAATTGAAAATGAGTCTCAAAATAATTTATTTTTAATTATTTTCATGACTTACATTAATATATCCCAACTTCTCTATTTTTATTGTATACTCTTCTTCTTCTTCATATTGCCTATAAATAGG
The DNA here is from genome assembly GCA_037957365.1 of Torreya grandis. Taxonomy (NCBI): domain Eukaryota; kingdom Viridiplantae; phylum Streptophyta; class Pinopsida; order Cupressales; family Taxaceae; genus Torreya; species Torreya grandis. The sequence goes on along the minus strand of JARHVA010002816.1, from coordinate 200,137 downwards.
CCTGGCTATAGATTTGCATTCTAGGGATGTATAGAGTGCACCTTTTGAAAGAAAACATCTTAAAAATGGGTTTTATCACCCTATATTATCTTAAACCATATTTAAAGTGTCTTCCATTAATATATCCCTCTTTATTAACAACACTTTATGACTCCCGTATGTCATTCACTCCTTCATGATTGTAGGTGATAGTTAGGGTTCATTGAGTTTCTTGAGCATTAGATCTTGAAAAATACTTCCTCTAATGGTATTGTAACTCATATAAATATATATATATATATATATATATATATATATATATATATATATATATATATATATATATATATATAGTACACTAAATTCATGATTCATTCCTTTAAAAACCTCTTTTTATACATATTACAAAACATTTATCATGAAATATAGACCTACAGGTATGCAGACCTGTAGGTATACAGTTTTTATGTTTTTAGGATTTCTCATGAAGATAAATTTATCATATTGAGCATAACATAACCTTTACATTGATTTATCACCTATATAATGAGGTCAAGTCCATCACACACCTCTTATAATGCAATATTAATACTTATCAAACCATTTAATGTAAACAATCTATACATTGTCCAATTGACTGATGATATGAATGCCATTTGGAGACTTATGTAATATGTGGATAATAATTTTGTGAAGCTTAAATTATATGAAAATATGGCGGAATAAATTTAATCATCACCTTATATACATTTAACCATGTAGAATCTTTCAAAACTTTAAAAAACCATGACTTTCAGCTTATAAATGATGTAAAATAAGAGTTTTCTTGCAAAATTTGACTCACACATGCTATGTATGACTTGGATAAACTTTTAATATGATTATATAGCCATATAAATCCTCTATAATTACTCCCATGCTTAAAAATAGTCTAACTCTATCATTTCAAAGAGAGAAATTAAGCGAGTGGGGTTAACTAGTAATTTTTTTACTATTATGCCTTCTTAATGATTATTTATAAATGAGGTACCAAAAATATAATGAATATGGACACATATTTGAATATCACTAGGACTCCCTCCTTTTTAAAAAAATATCAGACCCTTAGTCTCACTATATTATATGGAATGAGCATGTGAAAACTACCTTTGTGAGCTTCTCAAGTGAGTGATGGATGTTATGATGCATGTTTTGTATTTATGAGACATGTACCTATAAAATAGGCATGTTTTTCACATAAATAAGGAAAAGAGACACCTTTGAAATGTTTTTACTTGAAAGTGGATCATTTTGGTCTCTATAAGTGTATAAAACTACCCTTTTGGAGTGATTTCCTACAAAACTAAAGTGGTCTAAGATTATTGACATGTTTGGAAGTTAGATAAATTATTAAAAATATTATAAAAGTTATATTTACATATCATTCTCCCTTTTTAGCTTTGTAATATGTTGTATTTGACCAAAATCACTTTTCTTTGCATAAAACTTTAAATTAAAGTTTGTAAATAAATCTTAAACTCTCCAAACATATGTGAAATGTTTATACAAGGTGATTAAGGGTTAATATGACATTAAGAGAAACCTAATGACCTATTATACCTTTTGACGAAGCTTCTTCACACCATGACATGACTAGACCAGTCTAAGACAAAGATAAGTATTACCTTAATCTTGTCAAATTAACCTTAATAATTGCTAATAATATTTTACAAAGAAATTTTGAAGACCAAATAAGACATGAAATGGTTATTAAAAAGGATGTTAATACATGATAATAAATTTTATACCTATAACAATTAACTTTTTGACCTAGGGTAAAAAGTTATCAATAAATTGGTAGTTCACAAAGGTAACATGTCTGCAATGCTTACTAGATTAGTAGCCTTATCCTTCCATTTGTAAATGGAGTCACTTTCACTCAAAATCAGACTTGATCATAGCATGACCAATATAAGACAACTTACTTGACCTCCAAATACACACAAAATAAGAACACCACACACAAATCAAATGAAATAAGACACACATATGTTAATTACTCACTGAGGGAACATAAAAAAAAAAAAATCAACTAATATATATATATATATATAAACTAAACATGGAATATATCTTTTGCTCCATAAGGTGAAGAATAACATGAGGCAAACTACCTCTTGGACCTTTTTATTGTTTTATTCATCCTCATGTTGATTGATAATACTCTTAGAATGATTTAAAATGTAGTAACAACAACAAACCAACCACCTATGAACATATATTCATCTTATAATTGAAGACCTGATCCATGTTTCTTGTCAGCTACAACATCATCCAATAATGCTCCATCTAGGCATTGTCCTTGGGCATCTATGACATGTTAAGTTACCTCATGTTGCTTATAAATGTTGTACACTCATCAATATCTTCATGTATATTTTCATACTCAATCCAAGTTGAATCATGGTCTTTAATGGGTATGTCTTAATCAACCTTATCATGATCATGATCTTTAATAAGAAATGTACCTTTTCAAAGAGATTCAATCTCTTGAAGGGAATCAATGTATTATTTCCAATCATCTTTTATATCCTTACTTTGGTTAATTTAAATAATACCAGCATGAATAACATCTTCATATTTCTCATTAAGATCTATAGGGGTGTTAAGAATCTCAAACTAATTTATGAAATCATGATGTAATTGAGAGTTAACGTCTTCAAATTCAACTTCTTTCTCATTTGAAACCATTTAAAATTCATTAAAAACCTCAACTCATTTACTTAAAGAACCTTCCACATCAATACCAACTTCTATAACCTTATCTTTGAAAACTAAATTTCCTCCTTCTTCCCAAGTGGAGTACAAATGAATATTTCTTCCTCATACACACTTGAATTATCTTCATAGTTTACAGCTATAGATTGATCTTCTTCATTTTCCTCCCATAGAACTAGTTATTACTCATGAAAGGAGATGGTGGGAGGTAAAGGGATATGTTTATGACTTATCTTGGGAATTGAAGGACCTTTTTGGTAATTTTAGGCCTTGGGAATGGAATATTCTTGTAATAGTTCTTGAAAAAAGAAAATTTAGTTGTGTGATCAGTGTTGCATTATTATCAACAACTACTTAATTCTTCTCAAAGATTTCTTGAGGTTCATGTATAATTTCAACTTATTTTCCAATCTTCTCAACTAGGACCTATTTGTTGTCCTGAATACCTTCTTGGATATACATTCAAGATAGAAAATCTCAAGGTTCTTGAGGAAGGGAAAATGGGGCTTGTATAGGCACAAGATCTTCTTTAGATTCAACTTCCAAATCTAGGTCTGATTCAAGATCTATGGATTTTATTTCCAAGTATTCAATTTGATTATTTATACTATCTTGTAATATCTCTTCTTGAGGATGGTCAATGACTTCATGAGGATATGGAGTACAGGAAGGCTGATAATGAACACAAGAGGGATCTTGATACATCTTATCCAATTTACTTTGTTGTCTTTCCCAAATCTCCATCTTCTGTAATACAAATTTACACAATTTATTCCTCTCTAATGGATCTTTAGATACAACTTGAAATAACCCAATCACTTCATCATATTGAGAAGTTGAACAAACCATTTTTTCACATTCTAGTATCTTGTTGTCCATCTCATGCATTCCATGTTGATAATATTATAAATATAATGGAGGAGGGGAAGGAGGATAATATGTTTGAAGATAAGGCTTTTCATATGCACTACCATTTCCATGTGTTAGAACTGTAGGCTAATCATAAGATTAATATGGCTCATAATGAGGATAAGAGTGATGTTATTAATATTAAAGACAATTAAAAACTTGATAAAGCTATTGAGGTATATAATTGGTATGTTAGTGAGGTTGATAAGGAGTATTATAGGACTGATATGAATCATTATGTTGATGGTAAGGTTTATTAATGGACTTATAAGGATCATTATAAGGCTGAGAGGGAGTAATCTATGCTTGTATGCCTTATCAACTTGAATTAAATTATAATTTACTTCAAAATTAGCCATAAAAACCTCATCAAGATTGTGAATTGAAAACACAACTTACTTTCAATAAGTTCCTAGAATGCTAGAACCAGCTTATTGATCTCAGAGTTGTCATTGACGTTTTAAATACCTATAAAGGCTTATATGTAGAAGGAAAACACCAAAAATACTTCAACCACTTTGGACCTTAGTCCCACCAGGCATGCTAAAACTTTTATCACCTAGATTTTCACCCTTGGAAGATTGTTTAAGCCTTCCAAATTTAGGATAACATGGAAACAATTCAAGGCTATGGGAAACCTTAAATAGATTGAATATATAGGTTATAGAGATAGATCCCCTTGTTGTATAAGTTAGGCTCATTCACTAATATAACAAAATATTAATAAAATAGAGAGAAACCTACTCTAATAGAGGTGATGCACCAAAACATTTTTCCCCTACCAACTAGATGCATATGCACTTGAACCATGAGGCTAACCTAAAATAAACATTGTTCCTAATATGCCTCTATACATTAGTACTTCACATGAAGTTTATGAAAGATGATTAGGTTAAGAGGAATAATCAAGAGGTTATATAATTACACTAATAAATAGATAACTCACTACACCTTCACATATCACTTAGGCACATCACATAACCTACAAATAAGTTTTAAAACTAAATATGAATGTTTGAAAAGGACAACATGCCAAGGAAGCTAAGCTAATCACTTGACAATATCAATTAGTCATGAACACACATTGAAAATTTTCAAATGAGGAGGTAAAAATAGAAGTATATAATTGATCAAAGGCTTAAAAATGGGTAGTGAATTGCCATACCCAAGTGGATAATGTTTTATAATGAAAAAAGAGGTAGCATATATATAAGAATGAGGAAGAGAGAGAGAGAGAACTACATAGGAGAAAGAGGTGAAAATTGTCTATAAAGAGAGTTACAATAAATAAAAATTTATTTAATAGTCTCATTAACTCTCAAAGACATGTGTCACTCTCCTAAAGATGTTTTCCTTTTCAAAGTGGCATAGGAGTTTCAAACTTGATTGACACCTTGATTTTTATTCTTTCAAACTACCCCTTATTTTGGATTTTGAGATGAAAAATGAAACCCTTCATCATCAATTCATCATTATTAACGTTTTCCCCCTATTATTGACACTTTTTTATTTTTAATAAACTCATAAAACTAGCACTGTAATGATGATTACACCTCTTAGGTGTCTTGAAGCCCACTTGGCCTTGATATGCCCATCCTTGATTACAAGTTTAAAATATTGATTTAAACTTTACCAATGAAATATATGTGTATTTATGTCATATATATATCATATTAGACCCAAAAAAATCATTTGGAGGCCTCAAACACTCCACAAGACTTCATCTTGTACCTAAAGATCCCACTAGCACTCAATTCCTTATACCCCTAAAAACACACAAAGCTCCTTATGTGGAAGAATGTAAGGATTATAATAAATAAATAAAGATTTTTTTAAGTACCTATTATCCATTTATATCTCCAATCCAAATTTAATGACCTAAAAGTGAGTAGAAGTGTCCTTTTCACCTTATCTCTGTCTCTTTAATTAGGCCTCCTAACCTAGAAATTGAGTTTTATCCTAAATTAACATCCACACATGTATAAATTATAAAAAGTTTTTAATTAAATTTACAAATCCATTAACCATTATCCATGCCAAATTTAAAATTTTGATACCTTATATAGATTTATGAACCATTAAATGTCAAAACCCTAGTTTAGATGCTTGAATAAGCTTGTGAGGTAGTTGGAGTGGCTAACCAAGTAATTTGTAGGTTATAAATCTTGGAAATGTTTTTTTATGACTAAAAAATCATATTTAAACTTTATATATTGTATAATATCTCTCCTCGTATACTTCATAGTCTTGCAGATAGGCCTTTTGACTAGAAAGTGGTGCATTTCTCACTTTCTTGGCCAACTTGATGACTTGAAGAGCTCATGTATCACTTGAGGAGGCTTGAAAATTTGTGTGAATGAACATATAACATATTATATTGTTTAAAAATATTATATACCTATTTTATAGACTAATTTATACCCTAAAAACTCACAAACATACATAAAGCCATGCATTTTGGATAATTACGTACAATATTGTACCTTATACATGCTAAAAATTGCTTGAGAGGATGATTATGAGACTTGAGAAGGTCACAAAACTCATTTAAATTTAAAAATAATGAATTATAAATTCACTAACATTTAAGGCTAATCCATTATAAAGTCAATTAAATGTCTTTTCTCCCATTTGATCATTAAAGTCCTTATTGGTAGCCTATGAGTGTCTTACACTCTTAGCAATGATTAATAAAGAATAAGCCACTAATTTGAAAAAAAAGGGCTAAATTTTTAAGGGAATAAACCCTTATAATCATCCATAATATATTTTGGAACCATGTAACTTGTACTAGAATATCTAAGAAAAATTTGGTGCCTCTTGGGTTGGTAGACTGTGCACTCTATGAGACTAAAGGAAAGAATAGGATTGACATGCCATCTTAAAGTTTGTTTTTGGATTCCAACATCCTCATGGATGTCTATAACACTCACCTTGACTCTTTATAGTTATGTTATTCACTATTTCTCACCATAATCTTACTATATCCTTCAGTTACTCAAGCTAGGTTTCTAAAGAAAACCAAAGTTAATGACCCTAGTTGTTTATGCTTGACTATTTTGTTCATTATTGAAGGGTATAAAACCCCATAAATAGTTTATTTTAAGTAAATATTGCCTCTTAAATGTATTAGAGTTCACATATCACCCCCAACACACCATTTATGCACATAACATTTTTAACTTTTATTAATTACTGGCACTTTACATCTTGTAGGAACCTATCGAGACTCAATATCTCTAAGCGTACACCCTAAGGGGTGCACCAAAAAAGGGGTGGGTAGACCTTTTATTATTTTTATTATTATTGTCCCTTATTTTCAAATTATTACCAATCCAACTAGATGTAAAAACCATTACATAAAATATTTCTCCTCCCTTAAGTATTCCTCCAGTCTTTCCTCTTTCCATTCCTCCTTTCTTGTCTTAAACTCCTTTTTGATTTTTCGTTGTACTAGGTTAACTGAATCAACCTAGTATAGTTTAGGGTTATTCTTTACTTTCTTAGTTTATTAGCCTTTTGATTGATCTATCTTAGACTTGGTAAATTGTCCCCAAAAACACACTTGGTTGACTAGGTCAACCTTGTATAATAGATGTTCCCAAAATGATTTAGGGTAAGATCCACCTATATATAAAATATCATTTCGGTAATTATTCATATTTGAAATCAAGAGTTATTATTTGCTTATGATTTTTCATAATCTGTTATTCCACCATTCTACTTGAGGAGACTTAGCTTAGGTTTATTCTTTGGATAATATAGTCTTGTGGATAAGTCTTATATGCTTTGGCATTTCTTAGTGATCCTTACAAACCACAACAACCTCTTACAAAGCCCCTTTGGCCAAGGTAGAGATTGTGTCTCGATAGGTTCACATTTAGGTAAGTATATTCTAATTTTTTTCTCCTCTCTTTTAGTAGATATAAGTATCATAAGTGTTTTCTTGAATAATACTATCTTTAATATTTTATGCATTAGGGTGTTACTCA